>CM072516.1:77698152-77823893 GCA_036898135.1 Oncomelania hupensis
ATGACAACAAAGAGCCGAATCAGGACGGTGGACCACAAAATCAAGACCATAACTTCGCTGAAAGAGGACTCACCCCTGATCCGCATAAAAGACCTGCCGAAACAACCTTACTGGTATTGTGGTAACATTGAAGGCAATCCACAAGCCGGTCACTTTACAATATAGACATCCCACTAGGGGGACGCTTTATCGAACCCCCGTTTACAAAAACGAAATAGAATACAAACATAATTATAAAATATCAACAAAACACATACATATAAAAGGCCTACATTGTCAAATAATAACATCATAGGAAGCCCCAGTGACCATTAGGCAGAAAGCGTCCAAGCTGATCCAATAGACCTCACACAAAATGAGGAGTTTTGTCCCGGAAGAGTTTTCAAGAAAAATGGTAGGTGACTGATCTAGCGAAGAAGATAGTATAATAGATTGATAGAACAGAGTAGGAATGAGAAAGAACAAAAGAGAAAGACAGCGACAGTGGGAATTTAAAACACTAAATTTCCAGAAAGTGGGGATACTATTTATACTGAAACCCCTGGCACCCTCACGGGGGGATCTCAATGGTGGGGAGAAATAAGCTCCTGGAGGTATTATGGGGAAGCGTCGGGTAAGCATTATGCCAAAGACAATTATCTTGTGTTTGATTCTCCTTTAAACAGGAAGCCAATGTAGATCTCTCCATACTGGCGTTATTTGGTAAAGAGAGTTCCAAATATATGAACCCCTACAAGCAAACTAACTTTGTATACGTCAATCTTTGGTCTAGGTAATAAGTAGCTAGTAGATTATTACGAGAAGATGCTTTATTAATAATACAAATTGAACATATTTAAAAATAAGAAATGCAACATAAAATCAAATTGTTTCTTTAGCGGTAGGCTGTTAAATTGCAACATTAGATCATCTGTCTGTATATTGTTTTTTGAAGAGACAAATTTTGAAGATGAATATTCATATTATTTCTTTGCTTCTTCCCGTCTTGTGGAGTTGACCATGCATGTTTTGTATTAGGATGCAACAGTGCACCATCTGCTGTACCTCACATAGATTAAGCCATTGATTAAGCCAGTTGAAAGTGTATATAGAAGGCTACCAATAATTGAAGAAGAAGAAGAAGAAGAAGAAGAAGAAGAAGAAGAAGAAGAAGAAGAAGAAGAAGAAGAAGAGGAAGAAAATGTGATGAAGGTGAAGAAGTGGAAAGAATGACAGGGTGAGAGAGAGAGAGAGAGAGAGAGAGAGAGAGAGAGAGAGAGAGAAGGGGGAGGGGGAAGAGAGAGAGAGAGAGAGGAGGTGGGGAGAAAAAAAGAAATAATCTAAAGAAGTGAGTGACGTGGAGGGAAATGGGGGGATGGGAGGGTTGGGGGTGGTTAGAGCGGCGTGTAAGAAACAAAATAAGAACTAATAAGAGCTATAAAACGGCGTAAAAGATTAGGGTACTTATTGGGTGAAAGTCGGCGACAGTGATGTAGTGTATTACAGTAGAAATGAGCTCAAACTCGGCACTGGTGCAGGCAGTTTATGTCTTTCTGCTGATAGATTTCCAATATCTAGTCTACAGTTGATCATCATGCACACAAGTGGGTTGGCATAAGAAAAATTGCGTCTTTCTGCTGAGTAAGGTGCGGGGAGGAGCAGGGGGCGGGTGGGAAAGGGGGAGAGTGCCCTAGAAACCTATTCCAACACGTAGTCTACGGGAGGGTGTAGTGTTGAGGACAGGAGAGTAAGAGGGAGAAACCAAACAAAGTCGCTTCCATGTATTAAATCAAAGTTCTTTCAGTCATTTAATAAACACAATAATCACTTCCAATCCCCTTTTCTTTTTTACTCTCTCTCTCTCTCTCTCTCTCTCTCTCTCTCTCTCTCTCTCTCTCTCTCTCAATTTTCACCCACATACACTTAAATTCATAAGGTATGAACAGCAGAAATGCAGGCCGTCTCTCGTTCTCTCCCCATTCCTTCCTCCCTTCAGCTTTTCTCTTTCACCATCTCCCCTCTTCCTCAAGGCAGGAAGGTGTACAGTATAGGTATGGGTGCTGAAGAAGCAGGTGGCAGGCACGTCTTTTTATCAGTTCATTATTGGGAAACAACAGCGAGGTGGAATTAGGCTAATTGTAATGATAGACCTCTCGCTGGATCTAACCTATACCGGGATTCCCGCCAGACTACGGGCGACAAAGCAAATAAAAAACACAGATACAGACACGCGCTCCCAATCACACGTTTATTTATCAGTCTGTCCGTCTGTCTGTCACACACACACACACAGATGCACACTCAAAGAGACACATCGATGTAGCACAGATACACAGCACACTCACTCAATCTCTCTCTCTCTCTAACACGTACACACACACACACACACACACACACACGCAAAGCACTAACCCTAATAGCACGCACACGCGCCCAGTTACACACCCACAAACACCCACACAACATATTCTCTCTCTCTCTCTCACACACACACACACACGCATTATCTATTTATGTATCTATGTATCTATCTATTTATCATCTATCTATCAACACACACAAACACACACCCCCCATACCTATAGTATGAAGAAAACAAAAAATGCCGTGCATCTGGTAATGAGTTGTGTGCAAGTGTACAGAAAATCGATAGTCAGACGACTTTGACTTGCAGATGTCTACAGAGAAGGTAGACACCAGACCCCGCAGTGGCCAGACATGTACATGTATGTATGCAAAATATATGGGTTGCTGAGCGCTGACCTAAAATTAAAGTTCCAGGGAGAGGGACTAAGATCGAACAAAGGGGCTCGGAGGGGGACAGATTGACAGTGGAGTGCAGCTAGTCAAGGGCTCAAGGGGCCAGGGAGGGAAGGTGGGAAGAAGCTGGGCGTGGGCAAAGAATGGGTAAGGATAGGGTGATGTGGGTGAGAGTAGGGGAGGGGGTGAGACCCGTATATTTGGGTCGTGGAGGCAGGGGCCAAGAGGGGTCGGTGGGTGAGAAAGAACGAAGGCGAGAAGATGGGGTGGGAAAAGAATAAAGGTTGGGCGGTGGTTACATTTCAGTCAAGGTGCAGGGTGGGGCAGAAAACAGCTCAGGTGGAAAGGAGAGAGAGAGGGGGGGGGGAGTGAGGGAGGGATAGAGTAAGAAACGGATGGCCAAACGAGTACATTTGGATGGAAGGTGTTGGATAGAAGTGAGTGGGGAAAGACTAGCCAGTAGCCTGTGGCCGAGTTTGACAGAAGGGGACATGGAGGGGGGAGGAGGGGTGGGTCAGGGATGCAGGGACGAGGGGTAGTGGGAGGGGCTTTGGTGTGGGGTGGGGTGGAGGAGGAGTGACTTCAGGAAGTGACGCAATGTGCAGTGACGAAGGTTAAAGTACGACACCCCTTCCATATTTTTTTTTTAAATGAAGAAAAAAAAATCAAAAAATGTATTTATTTTTTTTTTACAAAATACGGTTGAAACAAAGGGCGGTCCACACACCGACAGAGAAGTTATGATACCGCAGAATATAAATCGGGGTTAAACCTGGAAAAAGACAAATAACATTAATAATAACTTCGGGATAAAACACAAACACACGCACACAAAAACACACAATCTCCCCTTCCCCACCCACCATCCTCCTTATACACATACACAAATCCCACTATACACACACAACCACACTACGGTAGGGAAAAAATGTCAAACACAGCGGAACTAAACTGTTTCTAATATAGCACACTTTTCATCTGATAGAACTGCTCGAGGCGCTGGTGGAAAGCAAGATCTAACTCGAACCGCCCAAGACGCCAACTTGCTGATTGGCGCGCACTGGCAAACGCCCCGGGATAGGACGGCTTTGTTTAATGGAACTCTTGACGTAAACAGGTTAAAAATACGGATGAGATTATTGTGATAATGGTGGCGATGATGCTTGATGATGACGACGACGATAACGACGACGATGGTGATGACGACGAAAATGATGATGATGACGACAATGATGATGATGACTATGATAACGACGATGACGATCATGATGATGACGATGATGATGGTGACGCGCTAGATCCGCACTAAAACTTGGCAGTACATTGTAATTAAAATATTTGTCAATAAAAACAACAACATACAATCAGAAAACAGTGTGGGCGAAAACAAAGGAGACAATGGTCGCCGACTTCTAAAGTAAAATTCCGTCTTCGTCAATGAACAAAACTGTAAGTAGAAAAATAAAATAAAATAAAAAGTTTGGATGCTGCCAAGATAAGCTGAGGAGGAAAAAGGGATTATATATTATTTTTTTATTATGACTGAAAGGCATGACGCAAAAGAAAAGGACAGGAACGGTAAGAAAACGATACTCGCTGCTAAAATAGATCCTAGTTCATGCTACCAGGGCTACTACAACTACTGCAGAGAGAGGCCAAGTAAAGTGCCCCATACACACGCTCCTCAAGTTCTCCAAAACATGTCCTTTACTAAAGGTTGTTCTGGAATAAACATCGTTCCCATGGAATAGCAACAGTATTGTTCTTGTACAGCGCAAATACACAGATCAAAGAGCGGCTCAAGGTGCTGGCCGAACTGGCCGTGCATTCACACGCAAAAATGAGTTTGCCGAAATGGAGAAAAAAGAAGTTTTAGTCGCCCAAGATGTCCCTAGCGCAACGTTCCAGGCTTGAAACAGTTGTTCAAGGCGCGCGTGAGATTGCTACTATTAAGGCTTGGATGCTCGGTGGCGCAACCAATGTCAAGAA
This sequence comes from Oncomelania hupensis, assembly GCA_036898135.1. Lineage (NCBI taxonomy): Eukaryota > Metazoa > Mollusca > Gastropoda > Littorinimorpha > Pomatiopsidae > Oncomelania > Oncomelania hupensis. Next base: position 77,702,881 of record CM072516.1, read on the forward strand.
GAATTGGTTAGCTGCTTGGGGTTGGTGGTGAAATGTCTGTACGTGTCGCGTGTAGCGGTACCATTACGCAAGCGGGAGTAACCCGAAGGACCGCAGCCTCGCTGCAGCTGCACACAAAATAAGGGAGAGAAAGCGGAATATGAGAACGATAAAGAAGAGATGAAGTAGAAAAGGAGGAGGAAAAGTACTTCTGTACTGAGGGATTGGTAAGGGAGGGGGGAGAGAACGGTAGAAAGAGGGGGGGGGGAGAAAGAGTAGAGAAGGGTGGAGAAGAAAAAGCTGGAGAAGAAGAAGCTGCCTAGGCAGTTCAGTACCGCTGTAAGAGAGGGGGGGGAAGGGTAGATAGGGATGGAGAGAAAGAGAGGGAAAATGAGAGAGAGAGAGAGAGAGAGAGAGAGAGAGAGAGAGAGAGAGAGAGAAGATAGACTTCAACTAAACAGGGGAAAAGGACGAGATGGTGAAGGTAGGGAGGGGAACAACTGGGCCGCCCCCCCCCCCCCCCCCAAAAAAAAAAAAAAAAAAAAAAAAGAACTTCTAAAAAAAAATGCCCCAAAAAAAAATCCGCGGCCCCCGGGGAGGGTCCACCAATAATGCAGAGAGGGATGCAGACTCTGCAACTGCTGCAGTGGCCAGGAAGGTACTGCGCTGATAGACAGCTGTGACGGCTGTGACGCTAGTATTGAAGGAAGGGAGGAGGAGGGGGAGAGTGGTAGAGGCAAGACGCAGGGTGGGGACAGAAGACGGTGCGGCAGAGGCAAGTGCTGCATAATGACTACAGGGGTAAAAAAGAAGGCAGGGGAAAAAAAATTGGAAAGAACAAAAAAAAATACTGGAAGAAAAAAGAAAAGTGAAGCTCTTGCAGAGGTTAGTTGGTTAATCTATGAGACCTAAGAACCGCATTACAAAATAAAGTAGAGGTCGAAAAATAAACGCAGGCCGTACATGAAAGAAAGGCATCATCTTCGCTCTCTACACTCACCGCTGACGTTCGTCAACATCAACACAAAAGCACCCTGTTACTATTGTACTCTTTACATTTTTATGATAACGCATACTATACTGTAGGTTTCCGATAATTCTAAAGATTTGTGGCAGTAAATTATTTTAGATTAAACCCGATCCGTTATAATATATTTTATATATACAGAAGATTTTACTTCCACGATATAAGATACGCTAAAGCAGTTGGCACCGTTAACAGATAAAATATCGCTTATGATCTTAACTTTGAACTCTTGAGTTTTGCGCAAGTCAAAGGACGAGATCTTTTCACTGTATAATATAGTGGCTGCATAAATATGGCGTCTTTCCCTTGCTCTCATCCCTTAACCATCAGGTGGTCTGTTAGCATTGAGGTAGAACGCTGGGGTGGGTTAAGTGGGAGGGTTGGAGGGGGAACAGGGCGAAATGTTTACCATAGGTATGAGATGAGGCTTACTAGGACGTCGCCAAGGGTTTTCTCCGCGAGATCTCGTTTCCTTCCTCCCGCTCTGATTAAAAATGGCATTGGTTGCAGTCAAACTACATTTCAATTGATTATGCGACATTACCACGAGTGACTCTACCGCGAGGGACACTAACCACTAGTGGGAAACTACTGCGAGCGACATTAGCGAGAGCGGAACACTACCGCCAGAGTCACTATCGCGAGTGCGACACTATCGTGCACTATCGACACTATAGAGTGGGGTCACAGTGAGTGGGTAGTCACATTTCTGCACTTCGATCCTCTGTAATCCTCCAACGCCCCAACGACCTTTGAGTTACGGGATAGGATAGAATTAGTAATCATCAATCTCACTCTAGAGAGCGAGAGAGAGAGAGAGAGAGAGAGAGAGAGAGAGAGAGAGAGAGAGAGAGCATCCATTGTCAGCGATATACATATAGTGTTTTATAAGATTGTTTTATTCAACAGTACTGTACTGGTGCATTTTAAATATTTGTCCAATAAACATTCTATGTATGCCTCTCTCTCTCTCTCTCTCTCTCTCTCTCTCTCTCTCTCTCTCTCTCTCTCTCTCTCACTCTCTCTTCTCGCTCTCTCGACCATGAAAATGAAAGGTCTGTAAGGTCTCTCTTCTCTTACCCAAGAAAATAAAAGGCATCGCGATAGTGTCGCACTCGCCGTAGTGTCGTTCGCGATAGTGTCACACTCGCGGTAATGTCCTCGCTGTGGAATCGCTCGCGGTTGTGTCTGGCACTCATTTGAAATATACCAAACTAATTTCTTTTCCATTAAAGATCTCCCTGCCTTTACACCACATGTTCGAGTGACGAATGTGACTCTGCGTCCGCATCCCTCATGTCCCACCATCGGCCCGACAGGCTGAGGGATTGATGATGATGATGATGATGATGATGATGATGATGATGATGATGATGATGATGATGATGATGATGATAATGATGATGAATTATATTGTACTGTATTAAGAAGGACTGGTGTAGTCTGAGCTACGCTGGGTGACGGCAGAATATTATTGGCCAATAGTGATAAATGTCATCTGAGCATTTGTTTGTCCCCACCTGTAGCCACTTTCGTTATGTGTTCTTTGTTGTTTTCGTTTCTTACACAGCAAGATTCAGCAGGCTTGGCTCTATTCAATAAAAAGTATTTCAGTCTGGTGGCAGGGGTGCCCTGTGATTCAAGGAACCAGTCTTAGGGACGAACATCCAGATTTTGAGAAGTACGCTGTTCAAACCAATCTTGCGGCTTGGGAATGCACAGTGCGCTAGATCACGACTTGGGCCACAAGGGATTCGACCCTCATTTCAAACCATTTTGACTGGATCTGATTGATTAACACAATGAGGAGCTCTCTGAGTTTGTAAGCGCGCTGTATACAAATATGTGATATAATATACAGGAGATAAGACGCAGAAAATGAAAGTGTTTTCAAAACATGTATTTCGCTAAGAGTTTCAATAGAATTTAGCAAGCCAACAAACCATCTCTATCTGTTTGATGGCGCTAGTAGTAATAGTATACAATCTTACGATATTCACCAACGCTACAAAATAATTAGTATATATTTATTCTAGATTGGAGGCAATCTTAGAGTCAGCGATCTGTCAGAACTAGGTTTGCCTGAAGCGATTTGTCAGTCTCTGACCAATCTCTGGTTTATAAATGAATCTTGGGTATCGCCTTTATTAAATAGGTTTATGCAGACTCTGATGAACTGCCTTTATACAAAACGCTCGAGTGACGAATGTGACTGCTTCACAGCCTCTGACCAATCTCTGACAACATTTGTTTTTTTAACGCATGATACAAGGAGTGTGGCGTATAGAGAAAGTGCTGGAATTTATAAAAGCACCTTGGACATCGCCTTTATTCGATAGCCCTACAGGATGCTAGAGTTCACAAAGCACCTTGGACATCGCCTTTATTCAATAGCCCTACAGGATGCTAGAGTTCACAAAGCACCTTGGACATCGCCTTTATTCAATAGCCCTACAGGATGCTAGAGTTCACAAAGCACCTTGGACATCGCCTTTATTCAATAGCCCTACAGGATGCTAGAGTTCACAAAGCACCTTGGACATCGCCTTTATTCGATAGCCCTACAGGATGCTAGAGTTCACAAAGCACTTGGACATCGCCTTTATTCAATAGCCCTACAGGATGCTAGAGTTCACAAAGCACCTTGGAAATCGCCTTTATTCAATAGCCCTACAGGATGCTAGAGTTCACAAAGCATCTTAGATATCGCCTTGGTTAAATAAGCATAAGCAGACTCTAAAATGTAGAGAGTGGACCTGATAATCATGTTGGTTTTTTTCAAGGAGAGACAGATCACCGAAATTCAAACACAGGGAAGCTTCTGAAATACGAGATCACACATTAAAACCTTAATCGACAGCATAAATTGCAAAATGTAATCTATAACGAGGGCATTCAATTTGATAGCTGATCATCTCCAAAGTGCTAGTTTGTGTCGCTTCCGTTAGTATTATAAGAGCGCACATGTGTATACTATCCACGGTCCTTGGTATCACTAAGCCATTGACTACGTATGCATTCAATCATCCTTTCATTCAAGTAATTGGGAAACGCGGGGGGTGGGTTCCCCCAAAGGCCAAGGGGAGTGAACTGATGTTTTACCGAACGTCTCCTATTCACTGACGTCATTGTAGAATAGTTAATCATTGTTTAATGTATAGGGTCCAGCGGGCTGTAAAAAGCCGAATCAGGACCACAGCTGGGTTGAAAGAGGACTCACTCCCGATTCTTAAAAAAGATCTGCTGAAACAACCATAAGGGTCACACTGAAGGCACTCCACCAGCCGGTCACTTTACAATAAAAGCATCCTATGCAGGGGATGCTGAGACTAATTTATCAAACCCCCGTTTACAAAAACAAATTAAAATATAAACATCATTGTAAAAAATTAACAAAACACATACATATAAAACGCCTACATTGCAAAATATTAATACCATAGAAAGCCCTAGTGAATATTTGGCAGAAAACGTCCAGTATCCCCAAGCTGACTCAACAGACCTTATACACAAATCAGGAGTTTTGGAAGAGTTTTCAAGAAAATGGGTAGGTGACTGGGCTAGCATGGAAGAAAGTAGATTGGCAGAACAGATTAGGAACGAGAAAAACAAATGAGAATGACAGAAACACTGGTAATTTAAATCACTAAATTTCCACAAAGTGGGGATACTATTTATTTAGAAACCCCCGGCACCACCACAGGGGGTTGTAGAATAGTGCTCTAACCCTCTTCCTGTCACATGACAGAAATGAATGATCAACATTCAACAAACGGTTTTGAATAAAGAGAATAAATTAATCTGTTGCATCTATTATGAGTTGTATTCATAATGTAAATGTCACAGGAAGAACGGGAATCAACTGCGATTGAAAAACAAACGTGTTTATTCAATATTAGAATTGTATTGCTTGACGTAGAATTTACCAAATACTTTACAATCTATACTAGTGTACAGTGTATTCAACACTAACCATTCGTCCTATAATGAATGGGAATTTCAATTTTCACTAGATTTTCCATGCAGTGTTGACCGGATTTCTAAACCTTCCCAGGACCTATGGGAATTCCAAGTACGATTCCGAATCGCACGGCGTTCCCATTCCAACTGCGACATATAATGCTATGTAGACCTATGCAACAAGATCAAGCTGAACTATCAGTATACCCCATAAAGTATATCTCTGACAACACTGCAATTCTAAATATCAAAAGTGATAGACGAGATCTGCGCAAATGTCATCACACAGCACCTAGTAAGCTTACTGCAGAGGGTTCAATTTCATTTTGTCAATGACCGAAACTGAAAGAAACCAAGAAAAGCAATAGCAGGCTACAAACATTGTTATTCTACCGTCTGTTTTACTGCCAAATATATCGATTTCCCACAGGCGCTTGCATCTGGATACGATAGCGTCTTCGCTATAGAACGCGTCCCCCTCGGTAATTTTTATAACAAACTCCTCTCGGCGAAAATGGCGGGTCATCGCATTTTTTAAATCTATATGAACAAACTAGAAGATTTCTCTATAAGCCCATAATGATTAAGTAACGGAAGTTCTCTCTGACATATTATGAACTTCCGTTACTTAATCATTAGCAACTGGGATTTAGTTTTGTTGTTGTTATTTTTAACATTTTTTAAACAAAAACTTAACGAGTTTGAAAATAGACTGCGCAAATGTATTACCTTAGATGTTTGCATGAATCACTGTTGAATCGATTGAATCGCCTTCCGTCGGGAGAAATCTTCTATTTCGTTCATATAGATTTGAAAAATGCGATTTTCGCTGAGACGAGTTTTGAGACCTTGACATCAAAGTTTTTTTTTTTTTTTTTTTTTTTTTTTTTGGAGTAAATTTAAGTTTAGTTTAGTTTTTTAGATTAACGTCCCCGGACACATAAGCGTATATAAATTTAAGTACTGAGAGGGACGCATTATATAGAGAGGACTGCCAGCGCCTGTGAGATTTCCAACCATGCTTTTACTTGGAAGACTGAACTACCAACACGCTTACTTCCATTTTCGTCTATTTCTCAAACTTCTTCTATTGTTACAAAAAGTATCGTATTTCATTATTTGTTTAGTTTTTGTATCTTTGTATATTAAAGTACTGGAAGCCTAAATTACTAAAATCACTGGGTAAATACATTTTGAGAAGAAAAAAAAAGTATGTAAACGATGCAACAGCAAAAGTGGCAAAACGTTACAGAGTGGTTGAAAAGTAACTCGCGATTGAATATGTTTTGTAACTTGGGTGAATAGCACTGCCTTTGCTTCAAACAAAAGGCACTGCTATCTTTACATGGATACAATATATTGGTAAATATAACTGCTGATCTGTGATTTGATCTCACAGTGACCAGAGCAGCCCGTCTCCTGACATTTGGATTGTATATTGTATGTGTAGATTATAGTCACACGACACTTTCGCATATAGGTGACTACTGGACCGATTTATACTGACACCAGCGGGCCAGTTGTTGGTAAAGGGGAAAATAATATGATCACACGTTGACCAATCCGGGATTCGAACCAGCGACCTTTCGGTTACTAGCAAGACGCTCTTACCAACTGAGCTACCCGGCCCCTCCGCTGACATTTGGTTCTTATGTCGTTCTTATATTGTATACCACCTACCCCCGTTACATTACATTACATTACATAATTATTGCTTTAGGTCCAGCGGCTACCCCCGTTGGGGTGCCGGGGGTTTCAGTATAAATAGTATCCCCACTTTCTGGAAATTTAGTGCTTTAAATTCCCACTGTCATTGTCTTTCTCAATTGTTCTCTCTCATTCCTGTTTTGTTCTATCAATCTGCTATACTATCTTCTTCTTCACTAGACAAGTCACCTACCTTTTTTTCTTGAAAACTATTCCGGGACAAAACTCCTTATTTGTGTGTGCGGTCTCTGTTGGACCAGCTTGGGAATATTGGACTCTTTCTGCCAGGTGGTCACCGGGGCTTCTATGATGTTGTTATTTAGCGATGTAGGCATTTTATATGTATGTGTTTTGTTGATAATTTAAAATGATGTTAGTATTCTATTCTTGTAAACGGGGGTTCGATAAATTAGAGTATAGCCTCAGCGTCCCCTGCGTGGGATGTCTTTATTGTAAAGTGACTGGCTGATGGAGAGCCTTCAGTTTTACCACTAGGGTTGTTTCAGCAGATCTTTTATGCGGATCAGGCGTTGTCTGGTCCTGATTTGGCTCGGAAGAGTCCGCCGCTGGACCTAAAGCAATAATCATGTAATGTAATGTATGCCACCTGAGCTCGCTCACGCTGTGTCAGACGACGGGGCCATTTTGGGCTGCTCTCATCATTGTGAGATGAGAACAGAGACCAGCAATGACATTACACCACTGTAAGGATCCTAATACATGTTGTTTCATGCACATGCAGCGCTGTTTACCGACGTTCTAAGCCATTTTTTATATGGAGTTGCTGTCCAACCACCCCGTTTACGCTGGATCACCTTGATCTAAAGATAGATGCAGAGTTTTCATTTTGCTTGTTTGCTCACTTCTGTATTGTCAACGATGAAACAGTACGTAGGGAAAGATTATATTACACACTTATGAATTGTGTGAGCGATAGGTAGGTGAGTAGATGGTATAGATATAGATGGTATTTAACTCTTACTTAATTTTTTTAACTTATTATTATTTTGGTTTATTTTGAACTGTGCATTATTTATTACATCTTCGTGCGTGCTAATACATCTTTTAAAATGCAATTAACAATTTTTTTTTAAAATTCTAGATACGTCGGGAATCAGAACCAGCCAAATGTCAGTCCGTTGGAAAGCATATTTCAAGAAGCACTAAACTGATGTTGACCAAACTTTATAGAAACATTACCTAGGTTAGTGACCAAACTTTATAGAAACATTACCTAGGTTAGTGACCAAACTTTATAAAAACATTCCCTAGGTTAGTGACCACACTTCATAGGAACATTACCTAGGTTAGTGACCAAACTTTATAGAAACATTACCTAGGTGCGTGACCAAACTTTATAGAAACATTACCTAGGTGCGTGACCAAACTTTATAGAAACATTCCCTAGGTTAGTGACCAAACTTTATAGGAACATTACCTAGGTTAGTGACCAAACTTTATAGAAACATTACCTAGGTTAGTGACCAAACTTTATAGAAACATTACCTAGGTTAGTGACCAAACTTTATAGAAACATTATCTAGGTTAGTGACCAAACTTTATAGAAACATTACCTAGGTTAGTGAACAAAATTTATAGAAACATTCCCTAGGTCAGTGACCAAACTTTATAGAAACATTACCTAGGTTAGTGACCAAACTTTATAGAAACATTCCCTAGGTTAGTGACCAAACTTTATAGAAACATTACCTAGGTTAGTGACCAAACTTTATAGAAACATTACCTAGGTTAGTGACCAAACTTTATAGAAACATTCCCTAGGTTAGTGACCAAACTTTATAGAAACATTACCTAGGTTAGTGACCAAACTTTATAGAAACATTACCTAGGTGAGTGACCAAACTTTATAGAAACATTAGTGACCAAACTTTATAGAAACATTCCCTAGGTTAGTGACCAAACTTTATAGAAACATTACCTAGGTTAGTGACCAAACTTTATAGAAACATTACCTAGGTTAGTGACCAAACTTTATAGAAACGTTCCCTAGGTTAGTGAACAAAATTTATAGAAACGTTCCCTAGGTTAGTGACCAAACTTTATAGAAACGTTACCTAGGTTAGTGACCACACTTCATAGAAACATTACCTAGGTTAGTGACCAAACTTTATAGAAACATTACCTAGGTTAGTGACCAAACTTTATAGGAACATTACCTAGGTTAGTGACCAAACTTTATAGGAACATTACCTAGGTTAGTGACCAAACTTTATAGGAACATTACCTAGGTTAGTGACCAAACTTTATAGAAACATTACCTAGGTTAGTGACCAAACTTTATAGGAACATTACCTAGGTTAGTGACCAAACTTTATAGAAACATTCCCTAGGTTAGTGACCAAACTTTATAGAAACATTACCTAGGTTAGTGACCAAACTTTATAGGAACATTACCTAGGTTAGTGACCAAACTTTATAGAAACGTTACCTAGGTTAGTGACCACACTTTATAGAAACATTCCCTAGGTTAGTGACCACACTTCATAGAAACATTCCCTAGGTTAGTGACCACACTTCATAGGAAACATTCCCTAGGTTAGTGACCACACTTCATAGAAACATTCCCTAGGTTAGTGACCACACTTCATAGAAACATTCCCTAGGTTAGTGACCACACTTCATAGAAACATTCCCTAGGTCAGTGACCACACTTCATAGAAACATTCCCTAGGTTAGTGGTCTGCCTCCCGTGCCAACATATTTGCTCTAACGCAAAGGTCAAGGTCACTTGAGTCATTTTGTTGCTAAACATATGTTGCCAATATCTGGAAACACGGCTGAAGTTAATTTTCTGGAGTTTTGGTACACAAGGTACCTCAGATCACGGGCCATCTTTCAATAGCAGTCTGGTGGTTCCGTCGCTCCGAATTCACTTTTTTGTTTAAAACACATTTGGGCTTTATCTCAAGAATAAGTGAACCGTAACTCATCATTTTTACTTTGCAGATGCTTCCACTACAGCTAAGCATGTTGTTGAATCATTTGTATTTGTATTTTCTCCGTGGTCAAGATCAATGTGCTTCACTTTTTTTTTTTAAAACGTTTTGCTCTGTATCTAAAATTTGGCTGATTGGATTTTGATCACTTTTTGCTTGCGGATAGTTGAGATTGTGGCCCATCATTCCATGTATTCCACCGCCAACAAAATTAACACTTCTGAACATGCTTATTTTGGGGCTATGTGTGTGAATGTCTGGTAATACCATCTTGCCATCTGGTGGTGGTTTTTTTAACAGGAGGAAACAGTAAGGCAAGGTTTATTGTATAAACCTATGTATTACACTAGTGTCTTGTCAAAACAGCATAGGTGATGCACAGACCCTCTTATTATATAATTAGGTACGTATGTATAGCTTTAATAATATATGCTACAAACTGAACAACGTACACCGTTTTATTCATACAATGTGAAAAAAAAAGGCGAGTAACGATTTTTTTAAAATTTTAAAAACGAGGCAACAGTAAGGAAAGGGTGTATTATGTACTGGTGCACTGTGGGGAGCGAAGCAGTCAGGTGATGCGCAGACCTCCTTTTTTTTTTTTTTTTTTTTTTTTTTGTTCAGTACAGACCTCGCAAGGTTGTATTGATCACTTCAGCTACCGATGCCACTGCAACGGTGGTTTTAAAAAAAAAAGTTAAATCTTGCACCCCTTCTCTTACAGCCGCGCAACCGTACACTACTTGTACCCATCGCAGATCTATTTCCTCATCACCCCTTCTTATTTCTATTTCTTAACCACCTATCTCCACTTCCCTTCCTTCCTCGTTTCTTTACATGTTACTATCCTCCTCTCTCTACCTACCTCCCCCCCCTCCTCCCATCTCCACCCCTCGCTTCTATTTTTATAACTCATCCTTTACTCCTTTCTCATGCATCTCCTCTCTCTCTCCCTCTCTTTCTTTCTCACGTATCTATACATCATTCTGTCCCGCTCATCAACATCCCCACCCCCTTTTTCATTATTACCTCTTGTATAACTAAAGAAGAAGTGGGGAGAAGACGACGACGATTCTGCTGCTGCTGATGGTGATGGAGACGATGGTGACGACGACGATGATGATGTACAGCAGGAAGAAATCATGTCTGTGCTACTCCATCCGCCCTACATCCAAGCACAAATCCCACTAACGCGTCTCTACTTCGGAATTTATTTTGTTTAAAATCCTTTCCCCACCAAAGCATGCAAGGCCAGTGTATATTAAACACTAGTACCACCACTACTAATTCTTTATGTCCCTCGGCCACACATTTCGCTACCCCACCCCTTAATTTGTCCCCTCTTCTATGCCCCCTTTCTTCCACGAACCTGTCATGTGTCCGTGGACGCAAGTCTTTGTATCAAACTTACCCCACATAAAAGTTTAACACACAACTAACAATAAGACTGGATGCTACGCCATTTCACTCTACGTCAGGCTCAAAGCGCAAAGATTTGTAACCAACACGCGCGTGCGCGCGCGCGCTCACACACACACACACACAGTGACATACACGCACACACAACACACAGACATTCATCAAACACGTAGTATAAAGGCATGGAGAGATCGCTAATAAGGAAAAGGGTTTTTTCCAAAACAATAATTTATTTATTTTGAGAATGACTGCATCCAAGTACTACTTCTCTCTCTCTCTCTCTCTCTCTCTCTCTCTCTCTCTCTCTCTCTCTCTCTCTAAATTCATGTCTTAAATCTTAATATTACCTTCACAAATTACTGTAACTCAATACCATATCGACGTACATGATTAACATAAAATCCGTTAGACCATTCTCTCTCCATCCCCCCCCCCACCCCTCTCTCTCTCTTTCTTTAAATTCGGTCAATACCCTTCCGGTCTGAGCTGGGAAGAAAGTAGCTGAAATCGTGTGCAGGCATGCAACGCACCGAAGCTTAGTACAGTCCTGGTAATAACCAATACTGCCACTGCACTGATTGCACAGAATAAGAAGAGAGGGGGACAGTGGATGATGATGATGATGATGATGATGATGATGATGATGATGATGATGATAATAATAATAATAATAATACTAATAGTAATAATAATAGTAATTATAATACAGGATGCTATAACGCGCTTTTTCTTTAATCGAACTCAAAGCGCGGCGATCTGAAGCGATTGCTCGTTATTACAGAGGTTTAATAAAAATCTTTTTTTTTTTTAAATTTGAAAGTTTAGATTGACTGCATTGTTGTAGGGAGGGAGGAAGACTAAAACCCTGGGTGTCATCAAAAGTCTCGTACTTAAGTCACGTAAGTTCGTCCCACGCGAGGTTTGAACTTTCGACCTTCGGCATAGCAGACCAGCTCACTATGCACTGAACTAGCGGGCCACCCCAAAAGAGATATCCAAATACAATATTTATTCAATAAAGCGCCTTCAGAAAGGATGTGTGCAACGTATTCACACAAAACCCGTATGACTCACGTGCTCCTCATGGAACTTGCAATATTCTGCCTAAGCCAGTTTATGGATGTTAGCAAGGTATGAATCCAGATCCAGACTCTACATGAAAACGAATGCCTCAAAACACCGACATCGTGGCAATAAAATGCAATGACTTTCATCTTGTAATTATCTTAACCTTGAGATGACCTTGACTTCTAAAAATGTTAGGTATGAATCCAGGTCCAGATTCTACATGAAAACGAATGCCCCAAAACACCGAAATCGTGGTAATAAAATGCACAGTAATATGACTTTCATCTTGCGATTATCTTGACCCTGAGATTACATTGACTTCAGAAAATTTTTAGGTGAGTACATAAACTCACATTGCTACACATGCCAATCAAAAATCACATTTCAAAAGCCGGAGTGGGGGAGTGTGTGTGGGAGGGGGGGAGTATATTTGTATTTCCAGGCTCCTTTGGAAATATTTTGAACAGTTGGGGGGGGGGTGTGGAGGGGGATGGGGGAATAAGAATGGGCCAAATGTTGGTCCGTCTTTTAAAGTACATTACCTAGGCGAGGGGCCAGCCTCCTGTGTCATTATATGTGCTCTAATGCAAAGATCAAGGTCACTGCAGTGTGTGTGTTGCTAAACACCTTTTGTTCAATATCGCAAAAACAGCTCAAGCGATTGTGTCGAGTTTTGGTATGCAGGTACTTCAAATCATGAGCCATTCTTCAGTAGCAATCTGGTTCTTCAGTCAGTTGGTCGGTCCGTCCGTCGCTCTGAATTATTTTTTTTCTGTCCGCCTTATCTCAAGAACAACTGAACTGAAATTCATCGTTTTTAATTTGCAGATATCTTAATTACTCCTAAGCATGTTAAATCATTGTTATTGGTACTTTCCCGAAGGTCAAGGTCATTGTGCTTCATTTTCTAAACATGTTTTGCTCTTAGTCTAAAAACTGGCTTATCCTATTTTGATCCTATGGCAATTGTTTGCTTGCAGATGGTTCAGATCATGGCCATGTTTCCTTCTGCATGGTTAGGGTAAAGCCCAGGCACAAATCAACACTTTTGAACACCAAAATGCATATTTTTCAGCTACTTGTGCTAATGTCTCAAAAATACATGTGAATGACTTGCCATCTTTTCTTTTATATTAAGTTTTTTGCAGATTTGTTTTTTTGGGTTTATTGTTTTTTACATTTTACAGGGACATTCATTTAAATAAGTATGTTAAACAGCCATGACAAAAACTAAAGAATTACTAAATTTGAATAAAATAAGGAAGAAGAGCAAGTAGAATTACTACAAAAGAAGCAGAATAGAGATGAGAAGAGAGTACATGTTATCACGCAAATACACTTATGTACACACACAGATATTTGGCTATTTATTAATGTCTAAGGGTATTTTTATCATTCTTATTTAGCGCTTTTTCAGCTCAAGAGCTGCTCACCGAGCTGGCCGATACAGGGTCTACTTCAAGGTCAAGCTGGCCGATACAGGGTCTACTTCAAATTCAAGCTGGCCGATACAGGGTCTACTTCAAGTTCAAGCTGGCCGATACAGGGTCTACTTCAATTTCAAGCTGTCAGATACAGGGTCTACTTCAAGTTCAAGCTGGCCGATACAGGGTCTACTTCAATTTCAAGCTGTCAGATACAGGGTCTACTTCAAGTCCAAGCTGGCCGATACAGGGTCTACTTCCAGTCCAAGCTGGCCGATACAGGGTCTACTTCAAGTTCAAGCTGGCCGATACAGGGTCTACTTCCAGTCCAAGCTGGCCGATACAGGGTCTACTTCAATTTCAAGCTGGCCGATACAGGGTCTACTTCAAGTCCAAGCTGACCGATACAGGGTCTACTTCAAGTTCAAGCTGGCCGATACAGGGTCTACTTCCAGTCCAAGCTGGCCGATACAGGGTCTACTTCAAGTTCAAGCTGGCTGATACAGGGTCTACTTCAAGTCCAAGCTGTCCGATACAGGGTCTACTTCAAGTCCAAGCTGTCCGATACAGGGTCTACTTCAAGTCCAAGCTGTCCGATACAGGGTCTACTTCAAGTCCAAGCTGGCCGATACAGGGTCTACTTCAAGTCCAAGCTGGCCGATACAGGGTGAGCTTTAAACTCAAAACTGGGGATTAATAATAAAATAATAATATAATCATACCATCTAGTGTAACAGCTGGAGGTGGAGCGGAGGGAGGTTGGACGGTAACGGGGAAATGACCTTAGATTTATTTTAAATAAACTATTGGTTGATTTTCAACCTGGAAAACCTACACTTAGTAAGAACTGAAACCCAAGTGACCATGCAAATGTGCTTTAAAAATTTCAGCTAATTTCAAAATTTCACATATTTTCAATTTTAAATTACACACTAGCAGTTTTGTAAACCAAGCGGCACTGCCTCTGTACAGAAGTACGCACATAGGAAAAGATGTGTGCGATGATTAATACTGAATCTGGACACCGATATTTCATGATTAACATACAACTTTTCTCGTTTTCCCCCCTGGGCAGCACAAACTACAGCTGGAAACTTAATTTCGAATTGTGTTTTAATGCTGGTGTTTCAACGTTTGTGCCCATGGCAGTACTGCATGACGAATGTTGAAACTTGATCCATATTCACCACTTAGCGTGATTGAATGCTGCCCCTGTTGGTCTTGATTCGGTTCTTTGCAGTCGGCTGGACCCTATAAACAATGACAACTAACCAGCAATGGCGTGTGACAACCTATGTTGGAAATGAGTGCAAGCCAAAAACCGCCACAATTTTAGACTACATTGGAAATTTGCATGGTTGCCACAGACGCTGAAAATATATGCCATCATTGGGTTCCTTGAGCAGTTTTGATGGGAATGTAGGGGCTGTCGGACAGCAGACGGGTAGATATGATGGACCAGATATAAAAATGATTTTGAGTTAACCTGTACATGTAATTTTTTAATAGTACTACCTACACTGATAACCCACTATAGGCTCATCTGAAGGCTGCACAGTGGAGGGGGTAGGTGGGAGTGGTGGTAAGAGGAGGGTGGGGTGGGGGGCTGAACAGGTTTGGAGAGGAAGGAGAGGTGAGTGGAAACTACAAACTAATCTTTCCAACAAGCAATGCTGGCTAAGGTAGGAATGGGTACAAAGGTTACTGAAAACTGCCACAAGACAATACACTGAAAAACTGCCAGGAGGCAAATCAAGCACAGTTTTTCAACTTCGTTTTATGTTCCAGGAAGCAAGCAAGCTACGTTTACTAGAGTACAAATATGAATAAAATGAATTGTTTGTATTGCCTCAGGTAGTGGCAACGAGTCAAGATGAACAAAGAGTACACAAAACAAAATCAATACAAAAATCATCCCAACGGATCATAATAAGCGAAGGTGTCCCCGTAAGCTTTCAATTGTTGAGGAGGAAAGAGTTTGAGAATCTCCATTTTCTGTGGGCCAGCTTAATGAGGGCAGTGTTTACCTCCTCTCTCTCGCAGCTTTACCGTCCCCGGGTGTAAACAGATCCAGATACCCATGTACAGCTGGGTGGACGGGGGTGTGCGGTGCATTTGTTTCAACCTTGTTGTGTCATTTTGGTGGTTGCCTTCTAACCATGGTTACTTATCCCAGGACTAACCCTTCCCACCGTTAACAGGAAACATTGCTAGCATGTACCAGGACTAACCCTTCCCACCGTTGTTCAACAGAAAACATTGCTAGCATGTACCAGGACTAACCCTTCCCACCGTTGTTCAACAGAAAACATTGCTACCATGTACCCAGGAATAATCCTTCCGAACGTTGTTTAACAGGAAACATTGCTAGCATGTACCAGGACTAACCCTTCCCACCGTTGTTCAACAGGAAACATTGCTAGCATGTACCAGGACTAACCCTTCCGAACGTTGTTTAACAGGAAACATTGCTAGCATGTACCCAGGACTAACCCTTCCAAACGTTTAACAGGAAACATTGCTACCATGTACCCAGGACTAACCCTTCCCACCGTTGTTCAACAGGAAACATTGCTAGCATGTACCAGGACTAACCCTTCCGAACGTTGTTCAACAGGAAACATTGCTAGCATGTACCAGGACTAACCCTTCCGAACGTTGTTTAACAGGAAACATTGCTAGCATGTACCCAGGACTAACCCTTCCAAACGTTTAACAGGAAACATTGCTACCATGTACCCAGGACTAACCCTTCCAAACGTTTAACAGGAAACATTGCTACCATGTACCCAGGACTAACCCTTCCAAACGTTTAACAGGAAACATTGCTACCATGTACCCAGGACTAACCCTTCCAAACGTTTAACAGGAAACATTGCTACCATGTACCCAGGACTAACCCTTCCAAACGTTTAACAGGAAACATTGCTACCATGTACCCAGGACTAACCCTTCCAAACGTTTAACAGGAAACATTGCTACCATGTACCCAGGACTAACCCTTCCAAACGTTTAACAGGAAACATTGCTACCATGTACCCAGGACTAACCCTTCCAAACGTTTAACAGGAAACATTGCTACCATGTACCCAGGACTAACCCTTCCAAACGTTTAACAGGAAACATTGCTACCATGTACCCAGGACTAACCCTTCCAAACGTTTAACAGGAAACATTGCTACCATGTACCCAGGACTAACCCTTCCAAACGTTTAACAGGAAACATTGCTACCATGTACCCAGGACTAACCCTTCCAAACGTTTAACAGGAAACATTGCTACCATGTACCCAGGACTAACCCTTCCAAACGTTTAACAGGAAACATTGCTACCATGTACCCAGGACTAACCCTTCCCAACGTTTAACAGGAAACATTGCTACCATGTACCCAGGACTAACCCTTCCAAACGTTTAACAGGAAACATTGCTACCATGTACCCAGGACTAACCCTTCCAAACGTTTAACAGGAAACATTGCTACCATGTACCCAGGACTAACCCTTCCAAACGTTTAACAGGAAACATTGCTACCATGTACCCAGGACTAACCCTTCCAAACGTTTAACAGGAAACATTGCTACCATGTACCCAGGACTAACCCTTCCAAACGTTTAACAGGAAACATTGCTACCATGTACCCAGGACTAACCCTTCCCACCGTTGTTCAACAGGAAACATTGCTAGCATCAGACCTGCCTACCTACAATTCTTTAAATCAGTAGCAAAAGGTCAAGTTTTCAGTAGCAAAGCCAGGTTTTCAGTAGCATGCACAACCGTCGATGTAGGACGCCACAACAAGTTAAGGCAAGAAGTCTTATAATTTTAGAGATATTTCGGAGTACGTTAGTAAAAACACCACATCTTAGGTATTAGTGCATAGATTTAAATGAAATAAAATGCAAAATGAACAGAAATAAATTCTCTTTTGATTATATACCTTTTTATTCTTCTCTTGTCATGTCTTGTTTTTTTTATTACTCCATGTGTTTACAAAAATTGCAAAAAAACATGTTTTAAAAAGTCCAAACAAGCCTCCTCCTCTTCTTCACTTCCCTGCCCATCTGAAAGATCTGATGCATGCATGCTACTGGTAGCAACAACACATCATTTTTTTGAAACCCCCCCAAAAAAAATTTTTTTGGCCTAAATTTAATACAGGATAACATGCATATTGCAAAACAAATTCATTTTTTAACATAAGTCGAAAACTTTTTTTTTTAATAGCCATTAAAAAAAAAACGCCGAATCAACAGTTTCAGCTCTTTTTCCATTTTAGGTGACCGGCCGATGGCCTGCTTATATATTGGACAGAATGTTAATTTAACGCTTTAATAAGTTAGTCCTCGATGTGATCTTTGTAAACAAATAAAAAAAAACCTCAAACTTAATGTATCATGCATGAGAAATTATTTGTATTTTGAAGCACTGACCGTAATGTAGTATCCATGTTTTGAAGTGTGTAAGCATAAAATAGGCCTATCATTCAGAGTTATTAGGCCTATCACTCAGGGATAACTCTATTTGTCATCACGGACGACAACTCTTGGCATGTGTTCGTTGATGCTACGTGCAGGAACTAAAAACCACTTTTTCAAGTATTTTACGGTCGAATTTCAATTTTTTTTTTGCTTTTACATGGAAATAGTGCATTTGATTATCTGTACACGAAGTTTTAGCGAGGATTCTTATTATTTAATAACAATTATCACGATAATTGTCAGTACCGATCTCTTCACTTCAATGTCTAATAAATGGAAGACTGTAAACTCTCCTTTATCAGTCGAAGAATCCAAACCATCCATTCTAGACACTTGCACACAAAAAATTGAAAATAAAATCGAAAAAACGAACGCATCAAAGAGAAAACTTGTGGAAATGCCGTCGATTGTTTCCACTACAGAATAAACTGGAAGTCAATTGCCGGAAATCTCGCAATCTTTCAAACAACGCGAGAATATAACAGTGGTTGATACGGACGCTTTTGGGCGTTTTGCCTCTTTAGACCTTTGCCGCTACGCCCGGTAAAGGGTTAAAAAAAAAAATGTCTGAATTTTTTTTCCCGTATCAATTTTATGTTTGCCGTAGCATCGTAGCAGAGCCTTATTTTTCGTAGCTGCTACGGCAAAATCGTAGCAGTAGGCAGGTCTGTAGCATGTACCCAGGACTAACCCTTTCCACCGTTGTTTAACAGAAAACAAAGATAACTGGTAGCAATGGGAGGAGGAAGCAAGGGGGAATGGATGGGGAGAGGGGTGAGGTGCAATGGAAAAACTATAACAGCGTACATCTCTGCAAGAATGATAAGCTTGTCACTCAAAACAATCTCAGCTAATAGAAATCCTATCCTATCCTGTCCCGTAACCCGGAGGTCGTAGGGGCACCACAGATGATCGTTTAACCAGCATACTCCATCTTTCTCTGTCCTCAGCAGCCCTGATGGCTTCGCTCAGTGTCAAACCAGTCCATTCTCGAATGTTGTCCTCCCACCTCTTTTTCGGTCTCACTCTTCTTCTACCTCCTTGCACTGTGCCTTACAGAATGGTCTTTGAAAGGCCTGTTAATCTGGTGACGTGGCCATACCATCGGAGATTCAGTTTCTTCACCACTGTGAGCAGGTCATCGTTTGGTCCAATGGCTTGTGTGATGGTCTGTCGGACTTTCATCGTTGGTGATGTGTTGGGTATAGGAAATGCCCAGAAGTCTTCTGTAGCACCTCATCTCCATGCTTTGTATTCTTCGTTGTAGATCTGCTGTGATACAGGCTTTTGATGACTTCAATAATTTCAGGGCTGATGTTGTACACTTTCATTGTTGCCCATAGAGCTGCATGCCAGAATCGGTCAAACGCCTTCTTGAAGTCTATGAACACATGATATAGATGTTGTTGGTGCTGTAGGTATTTCTCACAGATTATTCTGAGGTTGAAAATCTGTTCAGTGGTACTTCGGCCTGCCCTGAATCCTGCTTGTTCTTCAGCTAATAGAAATAATAATAATAATAATAATAATAATAATAAGAAGAAGAAGAAGAAGAAGAAGAAGAAGAAGAAGAAGAAGAAGAAGAACTTAAATTTCAGGCTATAAGCCTCGCCTTTTTTCCCCAGCTTTAAACTTTGTGTCTTAAACTACAGTGCGGCTTGTTTCTGTATTTGTCCTATTCCAAGAGCATCACGCCCTGTTCTATTCTTAGCATCTCTGTAACTCACCCCATCATGTTTATAGTTCGTGAATTTTTATATGAATTCCAAGTAAAAGTGTTAACTGTTCACATTTTAAAATCTGCGCCGCATACACTGAAGCACTCAGATCGCCTTCTTCTATTCTTAGCATATCTGTAAAGAATACGAGTCTGAACTGACAAGATAGCGGGTGAAGTGGTGCTACTTCGGTCCAACTCCAACACCGAAAAAGAAGATTTCAGCGGATTCAGTGTACAGGATGGCTACACTGATTAAATTGCAATTTGAACTTTAATTTTGCTGTACATATTTGCAGCTTATAAACCAATGTGGTTTATTTCCGAATAAAGTAAATATTTTTTAATTAGGGTATGTGCTTAATTTTCAGGTTTGCTCAATAGACCAACATTTACGGTAATAATATTAATAATAATAATTATCCTATCCTATCCCCTAACTGGAAAGTCGTTGGGGTACCACAGACCATCGTTTAACCAGCGTATTCCATCTTTCCCTGTCCTCAGCAACCCTCATGGCTTTGCTCATGGTCAAGCCAGTCAATATTACTACTACTAGTACTACTACTACTACTACTACTAATAATAATAATAATAAAATACTGGATATTATACGTGCTTGTCTCCAAATCACCAATCAGGCTTAAACTTAAAGCGCATCAAACTGTACCAACATACACACTCGCATGTTCCACTCTCTCACACATACAACAAATACACATCTTGATCTGTCACAAAAACACCTGGTGTAAAGGCAGGGAGATTGCTATTAAGCGATGGAAAGAAATCTAATTTTACTATTAATATTTTAGATTGCCCGCATCCATTGCCATGAAGGGAGAGAGGAAACCTGAGTACCCAGAGAAAACCCTGGGTGACCTGAATAGTTTCGTACCTAAGTCCCAAAAGTTGGCTTCTTGCAGAAATCGAACCCTCGACCTTTGGCATAGGAAACAGGCAACTAACTGCGCCACCATGGCACCCCAAGAAATTCTTGCTATTTTGAAAATATAGAAACAATGAAAATTACCACAAAACGGTTACTCTATAACATTTGTGTGAGCCCGTTACCTCACTTTTGATAAAATGACTGGTCTTTTTAACATGCCGCTGCAGCAACATGTGGGAAGTTCACCATCGCAAAAAAGGTAATTGCAAAAAAAGTCGATTCTTGTCAGAAAAACTTCCCGCCACGGTCCAGATCGCCACGGTCCAGACGATAACGGTGCATAATCTGACAAATTAGACAATTGCAAGAAAATAACACAATCATCGCACTGACGTTTACTTATAAATTATACTGACATTACTAGTAAGATTAAATGAATGTAGCCCCACTGCTGTACCTCAATGGTACAGCATTTAACTGGCAAACCAATGACCCAGATTGAAATCCCAGGGTGTGCAAAGTAAAAGTGGCCATTTTGACCATCCATCTTAGCAGTAGGACTGTTTATGTGGTTCAGCGTTGATTTTGGTCCCAACCCCTGTGCTGAGATGGTTATCATCCACTGCAATATCGCATGTTGATGGGTGTGGAGGTTAGGTTCAACTTCAATATTCATTCAAGATATATATATCTATTATATGATTTGAAGTTCTTTGATTTCTGGTTTCCTCATTCCACTATAGTAACCCTGAAACCTTTGCATATACCTTAACCATGATATTTGCAGATTTCTCACAAAAATTATTAGTACAAAAAGCAACTGAGCATTTAAGAGGCATAGGACAGGTTCATCATACTCAAAACGTTGCATCATTATTTTTAGACATATATATGAAGTAAAAATAATGTCGATAATATAAACAAACACTACAGTCACCACTAGGTATGAACATTTTATCACAGACAGATCGGATCTTAAAATAAATCTATGAATACAATTAAATATATAATATGAATATGAATATGAAACAATGATATAAGTAATAACAGCTATTTCACATTTCTAGGTATTAATTTATTGTCCTCAGTGTCTACATTGATCTCTTCATGAACACACAGAGTTGCACCCACAAAACTTAAATGTGCAATTACACATAGAATATCATTTGTAACACAAACACTCACTACAAACTGTGGAACAATCAACAAGAAAGTCACTGCTGACTAGGCTTGGCACACAATGGTCGAACGCAGTTTTTCCTCAACCATGGCACTCACTACATTAGTATAAAACTGTCATTTGATTATCTACCATGCCAATGTTGTGCAATATCGGTTCACTTAGATTGATACGGTTATGACACTTCACCCTCTCTCTGTTCCAAACAGTGGTGCTTGCTGGATTTGTGTGAAACTTTCACAGGATAATTTCCTCTTCAAATGTCTCTCACTGCATGCATTCTCCCATTCTGACACTGAATTCTAGCAAACTACACAAGAGGTATAGATATATAGAATTTACAGAATTTAAGTCCCTGCAACCAGACATAAAGGAATATTGCGTCCCAAAACTTGTGCATCCTTCATTCCTTGTTTATAAAAAAGGATGCATGATTATACTGCCATGCACAATTTTGCAATAGGTGTAACCCTTGTTAACTAGGAATCTATGCATGCAGCCCTGTTGTTAATTAGAACAACGAAACAGCTATGATGTCATTAATAAAATATCAATTTAGTCATACTGTGTCACAATGTGATGTAAACCGCACTAAACGAGAATGCCAATTTTTATTTTATTCAAAATGGCGAAGCATCAAGCATAACTTTTTTTCCCTTATATATATATGACAATTCACAAAGTATGTAGGTCTAGATACAAATGACAGTGACACTTTGACACTGGTCATTGACACTACAAATCAGGGGTAGGTAGGGTGCGGGAGAATCTTACTCTTTGACTTGCCTTTGAATGCCACTACTACACTAAGATATCAAGAGTATACACAACATGATAATATAATACTTTAGTTACATACCTGTGAATTTCGCACCGACACTTACACACGTTAACTGTTATTTAAGCAAGACAAAACGAGGAAAGGATCCTACTTTCAATTTCTCTCTTCATGCATTCGACATTAACTGAAGCGGTTAAAGACAATCGATGACACCGTGTTTACTTCACAAACAATAGGTACAACAGCACTATTCTCGCAGCATGCTAAACTTCATAAAGTCTACAGGGCTTCCGATAACGCACATATGTGCGTCCCTGACCCTTTAAAGCCTTACAGGACGCACTAAAACTTCTAACTGGAAGTCCGTGGGACGCACTAACCCACGCCGATCAAAATCAGACTATAGCCTCGCGAGCAGCCAGTGCCAGCTGCTGTATTGATGTTGAGTTGATGTTGTGTTAAATTTGTTGTTTTTGAAATTGGCTGTGTGCTCTGTTTATCAGAGATGCATGCAAATAAAAATGATGATGATTATTATTATTATTGATTACTATTGATGTTTTAGAAATAATAAAGAGTCAGGAAACACATCACAGCTGTCTTTTGTCATTTTTCAACTTCAACCTCAATGTGATTGTTAGACTGCAAACTTTTATACCCCTCACTCTTTCTCTAGTGGGACCCTCTGACATCACTTGGGGACCCCCTAAAATTCTCAAGAGGGGGTCCCTGAGACCCTCTATGTTAGAAAGCTATAGGAAGCCCTGGTCTAAAGCTGGCGAATCAAACTTGAAAACATCGATTAACTCATTAATGTAGGGAAACATAACTCTGACAATCACGACATTAGCAGGTGCTAAACAGTCAGTTTTCAGCAAATATCGGGTAAATTCAATCCTCTTTTCGATAGAACTAGGTTTCGTGCATGTAATAAACCTCATGTTGGACTTACCTCAAGTCGCCTCATGGAATTGGTCATATATCGAAAAGTGTTTCCGAGTCTTAAAAAGTTGACATGTGTGCGACCACACATTTCAACAAAGACACTCGTAGAACTTTTTCCATCCCATAATACTGTTGGGCCTTGTGCGCATGCGTGAAGTATAACTTGCGCGGGCGATGCTTCAAAAACACCAAAGAAAGTGAAAGTAGAAGAGGTCAACTGCTAAGATGTTAATTTATATAATATGTAAAAGTGTAAATTAGAAAACCCAGTATTTCACCACTCAAATAATATTTTGTTCTTCAAACAGAAGTGTGACTTGAACAACAAGCAATGTGTTTTGTAGCCAGTGCTAGATCATTATTACCGTTGCTTATGAATATATGACTCATAAAACAATGCATCCCCACTGAATATTGTGACGTTCACAGATGTGGGAGTTTTTATCTTTCCCATTCATTTCATAGTAGATTTGGTAAATAAAATCTGGCCGGGTTGCTGCTTTGCCTCATTAGTATTATTGACAATTTTAAAGAGTACTTATATAACACTAGTAATAGCGTATATTTTCTAATTATTATTTTCCCCTCCAATCCTCAAAAAGAAATTATTTCACAAGCATATGTATCGAGTGTTGTCCGCTGGACCTAAAGCAATTACCATGTTATGTATCGAGTGTTAATGTCAAAGACTGTATACCACAATGTTCTGGAGCGTTAGCTGAGATGGTTCTTTTTTTCGATCTAAGGGAAATAACCTAATGTTCCATCGATATGCGGCTTTGTTTATTTTGCTTTTCTCCCTTTACTTTCTTCTCTCGCCTTGTTCAAATCGATGAATTTACCGATGCTTTTTTGCTTTATCTTTCAAATAAATTTACATGTTTATTTATTGCCTTATGATTCAGTTTAATGGTATTTATTTATGTGCTGCCGCGATATATGTGTGGATTTATTTATGTCTTACCGAGTCTAAAACATCCAATAAAACAACACCAACAACAACCACAATAATAATAATAATAATAATAATAATAATAATAATAATAATAATAATAATAATAATAATAATAATAATAATAATAATAATAATAATAATAACAACCACAATAATAATAATAATAATAATAACAACAACAATAATAATAATAACAACAACAACAATAATAATAATAATAATAATAATAATAATAATAATAATAATAATAATAATAATAATAATAATAATAATAATAATAATAATAATAAAAGTTCTCATTTTTTTCAATAAAACTCAAAGAGCGGCAATCTGAAGGGATCGTTATTATTTGCTCATATTTGTTCTGCTTTTGGCTATGCTTGTGGATTTGCTGTGATTGTGATGACTTGTTTGCAGAAAGTTAACTTTATGTATTTTGTTAGATTTTGTGTGTGTGGTTTTATTTTATTTTTCTCATTGTATAATTTCTAATGCAATATTGTAAGTTGTTTCATGTTTGTTTCTTTCCTTTCATGTAAAGCGCTATGCGCTTGTCTCTAAAAGGACAAGTAATAGCGCTATATAAATGTCCATTATTATTATATTATTACAGAAAGCGGAAGAGGAATCCATTTTTTTTAAATTTCTGACATTTTAGACTGTCTCCGATTCCATTATTGGAGAGAGGAAGGAAACCAGAGTACCCGGAGGAAACCCTTGGTGTCCTGAAAAGTCTCGAAAGTCACGCGAGTTCGCCCCGCACGCGGGGTTCACCTCCCTCGATCTTGGACATAGGAAACTTTTCTTTCACTTTATCACTTTATTATCTCAATCACAGAGAAATTCACACGTGGTGCCACATAAAAATGTTACAAGACGATAAAGGACAGTATAACAACAGTAAACAGTAGACAGTAAAACATGATAAAAGTATATCAAGAGGGCACATACCCACCAATCTCGTGCGGATTGGACATTAATTATAAAAATCATGCCACTCACAAGCTCGCTATCAGCTTAGCTAACAGACCACCTCAACTAAAATAAACCTCCTTCATACCCTGGACTTTCATTCGTCACTCGCTGTAACATTTGGGCAGAAAGTCCATAATTCGCTCCACAGAAATATTACTGTGGTATCGGATCATTACGTCATACCACCGAGCTATACCACAGTATTATTTTCCGGACGGCGATATGATCACGATGAAATGAAAAACACTGATTAACTAAATGCTATTAAATAGTTGACTACAGGATATGCGTCATTGGTCGGATTCATCATTGTACATTTTTAAATATACTTTTAGTTATAATCGTCTAAAGTAGCAAACTGTGTAAACTAATTATCTTCACTTAAAATAAAATTAAAGGTTAGCGTGGTTCCCCAGTACATAAAAATACATCACAATAATGTATAGATCATGACACCTTTTCGTTACAGTGAATACTCTGGTTGCTGGAGTTGGTAGTTATAGTTATCTATTATTATTATTATTATTATTATTATTGGGTATAGCGCACATATTTCGCCGTTCTTGGCGACTCAAGGCGCTGGCCGATACAGGATCTAACTCAAACCGCCCGAGGCGCCAACTTGCAGCCTTTGGGCGCATCGTAATAACGCTCCAGACAACTGAGCACAATCCTGGGCAGCCAGGGATGGGGGAGAAGGACCTAGGTGCATGCTGGGTGTGTTCTTGTCACCGGCACTCATCCGTCTAGGACATGAGCGTCAGGATCTTTAAAGTCCGTTATGATGGAATGTATGCGACACAGACTAGACCTCGGTTTATACTCTCATCCGAAGGAGTAGGAAACGGGAGTAAAGTGTCTTTCCCAAGGACACAGCACAATGCCCCGCCCTGGGCTCGAACCCGGTGTCACATCCTTCAAGTTCCGGGTCTCCTAGTTTATCCGAGCGCATTTGCGCATGCGCTAGGTCATGTCGGGCCGGCTTTTTCACGAAGTTCTTAGGCGTCATAACCCTAACCCTAACCCAAACCCTAACCCTAACCCTAAACTCTTAACTCTAACCCAAACCCTAACCCTAACCCTTACGAAGACTATGATAGCACTGTGCGCATGCGTCGAATTTTGTAACGCGTCGACCAATCAGAATGCTCCCATTCGCTCCCAGCCCAGCTAAGATACTAGGAACTGTGAGGATGTCACACCGGCACCTTCAGATTTACAAGCCAAAGCTCTACCAATAGGCCACCGTGCCTCCCTACCAACGTTGGCGGTAGAGCGGCAGCCACTAGAGCACTCATCCCCTAGATAAGGATCCAAAAATAAAATAAATGGAAATGGAAAAAAAAGTCAAAATACAAGATAACCTAGAATTCGCCTCAATTTGAAAGCTGCATATAACCTAAATTGGTAGATTTCCCTGTTCCTTCTCTCCCAGTTTCCGTACGTGTTTAATTGTTAATTGCTGTTTGTTTGTTGTTGTTTATTTAGTTTTCCAAAACCTCACGCTTGAGAGACAAGAGCTCATTTCTAGCCAATGTTCCAACATGTCATACAATCAATTCTCGTTGAGACGGACTGAGGGTACCTCAGGAGATGCCGTGTACTTATTGGCTATTATTAGTTCTATAAATAAAATCGCAACACTCATTGGGAGAAGTCAATGAGAAAGGTCACGCCCACATGAATAATTTGTAATTTCTCTGGTGACAGGTTATGACCAAGTAAACCAAGTCAAAGGAGCTAAGCACATCCAAAACAGTTCCTGTGTTATGTTTGGATATAGATTTTTTTTTTAAGGAAAAAAAAAACAATCGCCAATAAACATAATCTTTTTAAGGTGCTGAATGCACAACATGAAAGTGAGAGTATCTAAACATTGACACGCCCACTGGTAGACATAGTGTTTTGAAATTGGGCGAGTTTACTCACAGCGTTGACGGCTGGAGGGAGGAGAGAAGCGGAGATAGCCACACCCACCAGGGACCCATAGTTATCGCCCAGAGGGCACAGCTACACCCCCCGTCTGCCATATCGCATGTAGACGTTAAACCTCAAGAGAGAGAGAGAGAGAGAGAGAGAGAGAGAGAGAGAGAGAGAGAGAGAGAAATTTGCGGCCTACGCTCGGGGTGTGGAGGCTTGTAGGCTAACTTTTGTAAGTTTAGGCTTTGGTAGGGGTGGGGTGGTTGTAAAATTGGAGTCAAGCATAGGCTATAAATATAGTCTGTATGTCTTCAATGCTTTTAATTGGTCACAGGTAGAGACATACAGAGATGACATTATGAAGGATAAGACTGGTTGTGATCACTGAACATGGAAGGAAGGTCTATACTGTATAGTACAGGGTGTTCCAAAAGTCTTGGGCACATTTTGACATTGAATATTTCCGAAACTATTAAGGATATAAAAACGCATCTGGTAAATTCAGAAAGCTTGTAATCTCAATTTTTACATGGAATGTTCAAAGATGTTCAATGTGAGCACCATTGGTCACACGACACACATCAAGCCGATAGTCAAATTCTTGCCAAACGCGTCCCAGCATTTTCTGGTTGAGTGAACGCCATTAATGGGTCTGAAAAGAAATAAAAAAATCAACAGCTTTACAAAAAAATTAATGTAATTATTTTTAAAATGGCACAACTTGTATCTTACTACCATTTATAGTAATTGAGATATGGGGACTTCAAATGTGCCCAAGACTTTTGGAACACCCTGTATAATAGCATGGATATGTACGTGTAGCAGGTGTATGGTTACAGTGTAAAGAGACAAAAGTTAAAGACAGAGATGTGCTGTGGTGATGAGCGGACATTGTGCCGAAGCTGATTAGACCTACATAACATAGGTGCCCATATCGGGATGTTCAGCGGAGTGGAGTGCTGTCCACTACATACCTATAGTTCAATTCAATGTCTTCTTATCCTTATCCCGTCCCGTAAATCCAAAGTCTTTGGGGCACCACAGATTATCGTTTAACCAGCGTTATCCATCTTTCTCTGTTCTCAGCAGCCCTCGTTGTTTTACTCAGTCCATTCTCGAATGTCGTCTTCCCACCTCTTTCTCTCTCTCTCTCTCTTTCTCTCTCTCTTCCTCTCACGGCGGGGGTGCCGGGGGTTTCTGTATAAATATTACCACCACTTTGTGGAAATGTAGTGCTTTAAATTACCACTGTTGCTGTCTTTCTCCTTTGTTCTTTCTCATTCCTATTCTGTTCTATCACCCCTTGGGGTCATGAGCAATCTTGCCACTGTAGATTGTTCAAACCTATAAAGGGAACAGTGAAAGCCACAGTTGAAAACCTGTCTTTCCTTTATAGGCAAGACAGTTTCACTGCGGCAACAGTACCCCCGTTGGAGTGCCGGGGGTTTTCAGTATAAATAGTATCCCCACTTTATGGAAATTTAGTGCTTTAAATTCCCACTGTCGCTGTCTCCCTCATTTACTCTTTCCTATTCCTGCTCTGTCCTTCACTCTGTTATACTATCTTCTTCTTCGCTAGATCAATGACCTACCTTTTTTCTTGAAAACTCTTCCTGGACAAGACGCCTTGTTTGTGTATGAGGTCTGTTGGATCAGCTTGGGAGTGTTGGACGCTTTCTGCCGGGTGGTCACTAGGGCTTCCTATGATTGTACTATTTAGCACTATAGGCATTTTATATGTATGTGTTTCATTGATGATTTATAATGATGTTTGTATTCTATTTTGTTTTTGTAACCGGGGTGTTCGCGTAGTTGAGGTCAACCCTCAGCCGTCCCCCGCGTGGGATGTCTTTATTGTAAAGTGACTGGCCGGTGGAGGGCGTTCAATTTTCCCACTGGGGTTGTTTCGGCAGATCTTTTATGCGGATCGGGGGTTGTCCGGTCCTGATTTGGCTCGGAAGAGTCCGCTGGACCTAAAGCAACAATAAATCAATCAATCAATTCTGTTCTATCAATCTACTTCGCTAGACCAGTCACCTACCTTTTTTCTTGAAAACTCCCAAAACTGCAGTCCTCATCTGTTTATGGGGTCTGTGCCAATCACCTTAGGGATATTGGACGCTTTCTGCCAAATGGTCACTAGAACTTTCTATGGTATTATCATTTAGCAATGTAGTTTTATTTTTGTAAAGGGGGATTTGATAAATTAGAGTAGGCTTACAACCTCAGCGGCCCTTGCATGGCATGCCTTTATTGTAAAGTGACTGGCTGGTGGAGTGCCTTCAGTATTACCATTATGCGAGCGAAGCGAAGTTTTACGTCCTATTTTTATCAGTTAAGGACAAAAAGTTTAATAGCAAAAGTGCTATCTAAAAATATAGTTTCCAGACCAGGTCTAGTTTTAATTCAACATGCCTAGGGACCAAGGCCGTCAAGGTGTTCGATACGAACAGCGTGTGGTCGTGTTAGCGAATTCCCCTCCCCCATCCAACAAGACCGGGTGAGTTATTTAAAAGGACAAAAATAATATAACATTACAAACAAAAAAGAACGGGAGGAGAAGAGGCAATTCGACCGGCAGAAGTCGGCCGCTCACTCCCAATAACAAAATGATATTATTTATAATTTATCCTCGTTTATTAGTAGGCGACTACAATAAGTCAAAGATTATATGCAGGGTCAAGATTGGCCCAAAATCATTAACAAACCAATGCTTCCCGGTGTCACGTCGTGAAAGTTCCGGGTGTTATACCTTAGCCGGGCGCCTTTGCACATGCGCCAGGTCAAATCGGGCAGGCTTTTTCACGATGTTCTTAGACGTCGTAACCCTAACCCTAACTCTAACCCTTACTAACACACCGACTCAACCAAAGCTTTTAGGTTTTGAAGATAGTTCAGCCAGGCTATCTATAAATAGCTTCGCCGGTGCTCTGCTTTCCTTTCCTTTCACTGAAAGGGAGGGTGTAGGCAGGCTATAAATAGCCTGCAGCCAGCAAAATGTGGGAGAACCTAAGAGTGCTGCTCACATAGGCATTGAGCTGGTGTGCTAAGACTACAATAGCAATGTGCGCATGCGTCGAATTTTGTAATGCGTCGACCAATCAGAATGCTCCCAGTCGCTCCCAGCCCAAATAAGATACTAGGAACTTTGACACACCAGTGTGACATTGTCAAAGTTCCTAATATCTTATTTGGGCTGGGAGCGACTGGGAGCATTCTGATTGGTCGACGCATTACAAAATTCACTACACTGATATTGTAGTCTTAGTAAGGATTAGGGTTAGAGTTAGGGAAAGGGTTTAGGGTTAGAGTTACAACGCCTAAGAACATCGTGAAAAAGCAGGCCCGACATGACCTGGCGCATGCGCAGAGGCGCCCGGCTAAAATAAGGTACCCGGAACTTAAAGGATGTTACACCGGGTTGACTCCTATAATAATAGTTGTGACTGCTTAAACGGATTTTGTGTGTGTGCATGTGTAAGATTATTATTATTATTATTATTATTATTATTATTGAGGATTTTTATAGCGCACTAATCTCGCCGTACTTGACCAGACTCTAGGCGCTGGCCGATACAGGATCTAACTCAAACCGCCCGAGACGCCCACCCGCAGACTTTTGACACATGGTCTGACGCCCGGACAACTGAGCACTATCCAGGCCAGCCAGGGATGGGGGAGTAGGACCAAGTGCATGCTGGGTGTGTTCTTGTTACCGGCACTCATCCGTCTAGGACATGAGCGTTAGGATCTTTAAAGTCCGTTATGATGGAATGTATGCGACACACAGACTAGACCTCGGTTTATACTCTCATCCGAAGGAGTAAAAAAGAAGTGGACTTGCGGGGTTAAAAACGTTTTAGGGACTTCGTTGTGTGATAAGGGGAAATCTGAAGGAGACAGCCCTTTGGAAAGAAGAAGAGGACTTAACAAGGTTCATGAATTTCATAAAATCTCTGAATATATGCATAGCCTACAAGAATCTGATGTAACATATTTTTCCTTATTTGATGTGTATGTATATTATGGTGGAAATGGACGAGAGAGAGAGAGAGAGAGAGAGAGAGAGAGAGAGAGAGAGAGAGAGAAAGAGGAAGTGAGGGGGGAAAGAATGCAGAACATATCACATAAAATTGTAAAAAGAAAGTCCACTGTGAGAAAAATATAACAGTTGATTTAATCTAAAAGTACAATTTGGTATATATATGCAATAGTATTCAACAACAGCTAGTTTTATGAAAAACAACAAATTAACTTCGCATTTGTTTAAATAATAGAAAATTCATCATTTTAATAATGCCAACACACACACAAATACTTTAAATTGTATTCATACAAATCATGAAGGGTTGGGGTAAGGATGGGCAAAATCAAGCCATGTTCATTTTAATTGATGTTATATTGATTATAGACTTTCTGACTACCAACGCCTGGAAGTCCAAACACAGCACAAATGATCTAGGGAAGGAAATAATGAGTTGTTTCCAATTAGAACAACATGCTTAGCGAAGTGCAAAATAATAATAAACAAATCTATACCATGATTTAAAAGCATCGTAATGTACAAACTTGAACAAAATCATTATCAACTTTAAAAAAGAAAGCCACACCTTATCACGCACATATAAAATACATGTAACAAGACAGATTCTAATCTGAACAGGACACGGAATTCCTTGGAAGAACTGGAATTGCAATTTACCCTGGCAAATCAGCAGTGATAATGTAAATTCTGGTTTGCCTTAAGACACATGGGAAGTCAAAGTGGTCCTGCAGTTTGACCAAATGGGAAATCCAATTTCTCTTGGTAAAAATGGGAATTTCAAGTCTTTCCTTAGAAAGATTGTTAACTGTGCTAGATTGCAATCTGCGTTGCAACACAAAACACAAATATAATCATGATACTGTTTAAAAGGAATGCACACCTACAACACAAAAGATATGATTAGTGTTATTAATTTATACAGCAACAGCGTACAATAATTTACACAAATTCACTCACAGCAATATTTTGTTTTAGTCACAGCAACAGCCATAACTCTCACACAGAGGTTGGACAGGGATGTTAGGTTAGTGGACATCTTCCATCAAAATGTAACCACAGACAACAATTTGGAATTCGGATATGATTATGATGTTATATTTTTAGTAACACCAATAAATAAATTCCTCTATTAGAAAAGCAGGTAAATACAAAGGAAACAAGTCATTTAAAGAGCTGAGATATTACGATGGTAGTAGCAAAAATAATTAAACAAAACTCGCTTTTGACACACACATAACCATTAAAACTTTCAAGAACATTTTATAATAGGCAAAATTTGGAATACACGGTTGTTCATTAGCAGAAAAACACATAATGACAACATGCATCCTATCAAGTTTCACGAAAGACGCCAATAACGATACAACCAGTTATAAAAGATAAATATAAAATACAATAGACAGCAGGCACCATGCAAAATCATGATACCTGTTACATTAATAAGGGTATCTGAATGTTTAACACGAGTACAGAGACGTTTAAAGAGCAAATTTGTTATATTGGAAGGGGAGTTGGATGGAGGGGGAGATGGGGAAGGGGAGAGGGGAGAGGGGTGAAGGGAGTGAGGGAGGATGACAGGGAGTTCAAATTGCAATACAATATATTTGTATATTATTATTAGTAAATAGTACATTATACTTCTCATCCAAGGTGATAAATATCTTCATGAAAGCTCAAACTTTAAAGTTATCCAAATGAACAGAAATACTGATCTGATTTTTTTGGTTGTATTTGGTAATTGTTGATAGACTACAATCACAGAACGCTTTCATCGACTAAATAATGTATCCATCAAAACAAACTGTAATGCCACGGGCAATATCAATACAAACTTTTACTATGTTACCAAAATAGAATAATATCACAGCAGGTTGTCCAGCAAAGCACCTTTAAGATTATTATTTAGCATTATTTCAAAATTACAGTTACAGTGTAGTCCGGGTATATCGAATCTCAAGGGGGGGAATTTCGGGTTCGTTACAAGCGGGATTCGCTGTAGAGATTTGTACTGTAAACGGAAGTACACACCGGTGATGAGTACACATCACAACATACAGTACGTAGATCGATCTAGGCCTACGAAGTTTATCAACAATGACTTCATTCAAGGCTATTTATAGCAGCCAATGACAGTTATGACTTCAAGGTCTGGTTGACCTATGTACGAACTGGCATGCTTCTGCTGCTGTTCGCTATTGGCGATAAGCCAATTGAGGCAAAGTAGGCCAAGGGAATACACAGAGGGTTCGTTACAAGCGGAGATTCGTTATTTGCCTAGCTGGATTTGTTCGTTATAGGAAGGGATTAAATAGTAAGACAAAGAAGGGAGTGTGTCGGAAAATGGATGGTAGTACGCTAATCGCGGGTGTTCGTTATTCCAAGGTTCGTTATAGGTGGACTCCACTGTACCACAAAACCAAATCTTATTAAAATGGCAATAATTCTGCATAACAAAGTAAACATCAACATTGCTTAGTATTTTTAGTGAAAATAACCTGAAATGTGAATACAATAAACATAAAAAATGACTTTTATATTGAAGACCGAATTTCCTAACTTTATTCATGAAAAGATGTTGCTCAGTTTAGGATAAATAAATTCTTTATCCGCAAAATTCTCACCTATAAATTTATATATTAATATGCCCCGATTGAACACAATATTTTAAGGAAAAAAAGTAGGAAATAGTCATCCTATAGTTGCTTTGAGCTAAACCTTATCAATGGTATTGGGTTCTTTTGTGTAAACCATTTTTTCTTTTAACATTTTTATAAGGAAAAATTGAAACTGATAAAATGAATAAGACAAAACACGCAGTGGAGATGAAATGCCCAAAACAAACAAATATGTATATCATGTCATGTGAAAAGCGTCACAGAAACTAAACACACACAAAACAAGATACAGAACATTAAAAAGATAACACATTTTATTATCTGTGAGATAATAGATATCACCGTCTTCTAAATTCCATTAAAATGTGGATTATATTGCTCATTAATATTTGTAACAAATCCAAAATAATTAAAATGAAAGGAAATAACGAACGGCCGCCTATGGATAAACAACAAATCCAGATTATTCAACCAACAAGTCGTGAACAAGAAAACAAAGTTAGTTAGTTAGCCATTTGTTAGTTATTATTCATTGGTCATAGGGTCCAGCGGACTACAAATAGCTGAATCAAAACCACAACTTGGTTGAAAGAGGACTCACCCCTGATCCCTATAAAAGATCAGCTGAAACAACCCTAATAGTAACACTGAAGGCACTCCACCAGCCGGTCACTTTACAATAAAGTCATCCCACGCAGGGGACCCTTAGGCGGTACCCTAATTTAACAAACCCCGTTAACAAAAACAAATTAGAATAAAAACATCATTATAAAATAACAACAAAACACATACATATAAAATGCCTACATTGCTAAATAATAATACCATAGGAAGCCCTAGAGACTATTTGGTAGAAAGTGTCCAATAGCCCAAAGCTGACCCAAAAAAAAACCATACACAAACGATGAGTTTTGGGAGAGTTTTCAAGAAAAAAGGTAGATGATTGGTCTAGCGAAGAAGATAGTAGATTGATAGAACAGATTAGAAGTTACATGTAGTTAGTTAGTTAGTTATTCATTGCTTATAGGGAGAGAGAGAGAGAGAGAGAGAGAGAGAGAGAGAGAGAGAGAGAGAGAGAGAGAAAGAGAGAGAAAGAGAGAGAAAGATTTCTCTTATATAGCGCACTTACAAGCTCAGAGAGCTTCTCAAGGCGCTGGCCCCTAATATCCAGCAATCACACAATAGTTTGCTGAAGTCAAGATTCGAACCCACGTCGCCCAAGACGCACTCACACAACTCGTGCGCTCTGACCACTGAGCGTCCAGAGGACTGCAAAGAATGGAATCAGGTCCATAAAATCAAGACCACAACTTGGTCGACTCACTACTGATCCGTATAAAGGATCTGCTGAAACAACCCTAGTGGTAACACTGAAGGCACTTCACCAGCCGGTCACTTTACAATAAATTCATACCACGCAGGGGATACTGGGGCCATATTCTAATTTATAAAACCCCTGCTTACAAAAACAAAATAGAATATAAACATCATTATAAAATATCAACAAAACACATACATATAAAATGCCTACATTGCTAAATAATAATATCATAGGAAGCCCTAGTGACCATTTGGCAGAAAGCATCCAATATTCCCAAGTTGACCCAATAGACCTCATACATAATTGAGGTTTTGGAAGAGTTTTTAAGAAAAAAGGTAGGTGACTAGTCTAACGAAGAAGATAGTTTAGTAGATTAATAGAACAGAGTAGGAATAAGAACAAAGGAGAAAGACAGCGACAGTGGGAATTTAAAGCACTAAATTTCCAGAAATTGGGGATACTATTTATACAGAAACCCTCGGCACCTCACGGGGGTAACAGATTAGGAATGAGAAGGAACACATGAGAATGAGAATAGTGGGAATTTAAGGTACTAAATTTCCAGAAAGTGGGGATACTATTTATACAGAAACCTCCGGCACCCCCCACAGGGGGACATTACATTACCTGATTATTGCTTTAGGTCCAGCGGGCTCTTGTGAACCAAATCAGGACCGGACAACCCCTGATCCGCATAAAAGATCCGCTGAAACAACCCTAGTGGCAAAACTGAAGGCTCTCCACCTGCCAGTCACTTTACAATAAAGACATCCCACTCAGGGGACGCTTAGGCTATACTCTAATTTATCGAACCCCCATTTACAAAAACAAAATAGAATACAAACATCATTATAAATTACCAACAAAACACATACATATAAAATGCCTACATTGCTAAATAATAACATCATAGGAAGCCCCGGTGACCACTTGGCATAAAACGTCCAATATTCCCAAGCTGATCCAACAGACCTCACACACAAATAAGGAGTCTTGTCCCGGAAGAGTTTTCAAGAAAAAATGTAGGTGACTGGTCTAGCGAAGAAGAAGATAGTATAGCAGATTGATAGAACAGAGCAGGAATGAGAAAGAACAAATGAGAAAGATAGCGACAGTGGGAATTTAAAGCACTAAATTTCCAGAAAGTGGGGATACTATTTATACTGAAACCCCCGGCACCCCAACGGGGGCCCCACAGGGGGAACACATTAGGAATGAGAAATAACAAATGAGAATGAGAATAGTGGAATTTAAAACACAAAATTTTCAGAAAGTGGGGATACTATTTATTTATACAGAAACCCCTGCAACCCAACGAGAGAAACAATAATATTACTACCATGTGGGGTAAATCTGGATATTTCTATCACATCATTTTACAATGTATTGATTAAGAAGTCCATGAAAAACTCGTACTGTTGTTGAATTCAACTAAAAGCTCTAAAATAAAGTTCAAAGCATTTTAGAAAATTAACAACAAGTTTATGATGTTAAAGAGATAAATAACTGTATACTCTGTCAATATCAATAGTGGTCCCCATTACACTTATACAGCAACTCTTAAACTATAACAGCATACACATTTATCTTAAAAATTATATATATATATATATATATATATATATATATATATATATATATATATATATATATATATATATATATATATATATATATATAGTCTCATATTTACCGGAATGTGTCAACCTGCACAACCGTTAGTACAACGGCCGTTGTGATACGGCCTCCCTGAAAGTGTCAACATCGCAAGTTGACAGATTACGGGAGAACTTAAAGTAGCTACGGAAACTTGAGAAAAAAGCAACTTTCGTCCCCTCTAGGCGACGAATTAGGTCACGCTTAGTTGTATCTAGGTCAGGAGACTTTTGCGAACCGTTTGGGAATATTTTCGAACCGTTTATTGACGCCGGATAGCGTCCTCACTTGGTTTCATACAATTTAAGAATCCAAGAAGGCAGATGGGTTTTTGGGACGGAAAGAGCGGAAAGAGTTAGGGCAAGGGCTAGTGATAGAACTGCAACTAACCCTTACCCGAACCCTTCCCCTTAAATAGCGCTCTTTCCGTCACAAAGTAAAATGTTGACACATTCCGGTGCGTATAAGAGTATATATATATTTCACTTTTCCCTTTATAGGTTAGAACAATCTACAGTGGCAAGATTGCTCATGACCCCAAGGGGTCCAATAAAGGGTAGCCCCTCAGCTTCTCACACTCGGAACTCAATTTTTTTTTTCTTTCTCGGCAATGCAAAATATGCATTCCGCGGAAATCCGCGAATCCATGGAAATCCGCGGATCCGTGGAAAGTTCTCTCCCCTGTACAACAAATATCATCCGTTACAATGGTCAGATCAGGCTTGGTTCTCACCGCATCTTCAATTATGGCGTCAGACACCTGCAGCAACATATGGAAGAAAATATGAACATTTGCTCAAACTGCATGATTGATTCAGGCTCATAAAACAGCAATTGGCATGCTCAAATATATGTGTTATAATAAAACATAATAACGATTTGAAAAGTGAATAAACTAATAATGAACATGAATTAAAGCTGTGCACCAACCTTGGCCTCACCCCCTATCTTTCATCCCACACTATCCTTCCCCTTGGCCTCACCAATCCCTACCCCCATTTTTTTCCATTTTCTGTGCACCCTGAGCATGTTGCTAGCATGGATGAGCTGCACCTCACAATTAGACATCATCATCATTACATCAACATCATCATCATCAAACATCCACAGACACTTTTAGCTAGGATAGAAATAAATATTGCTGTGAAAAGTTACTGCAGGTTGTACAAACGTTATACAAAAAGGCCAGGGGCCCTATTCATAGAGAGACTACATGTTATAGGGACTGCAAACCTTGAAAGGACTTTAGATTTCGTCCGATAAATGCGGCATCTGAACTGGCATTCATGAAGGGCTCACAGCCCGGATTGTGGCTCTAGTCCTTTCTAATATTAGCATCGGGAAAGTCAGCCAAATCATATCTACTGCGCACGCGTACTGCAGCGGATGCGATCATTTTTGTGTAGTGCGTGATCGCCTTCAATATTTTAGAGACTTTGCTGTACACTGTAAACATTACACACACATACTCTGCAGAGCCAATTTAGTGTTTTTATACGAAAAATAGAACTATAGGCATTCTAAGGTGCATGCTGCGTTTTGCAAGTTGTGATTGTTGGCAAAAGTTTGTCGTGCACGCTTACACAAACATTCACGAATATATTTTTTTTTTCTGCTGCAAGGGCGATTGAGTTAACAAAAAAACGTTGACAGTTTGCTTACTTATTACTTGGTGTCC
Source organism: Oncomelania hupensis (assembly GCA_036898135.1). Classification (NCBI taxonomy): domain Eukaryota; kingdom Metazoa; phylum Mollusca; class Gastropoda; order Littorinimorpha; family Pomatiopsidae; genus Oncomelania; species Oncomelania hupensis. The sequence continues at coordinate 77,741,581 of CM072516.1, forward strand.
TTGTGTCTAATTTGTTACTGCCTTAACATTGTATCCCCTCCCCCCCCCACTCCTATCTCTTTTATCTGTCTCACTCTGCATCTATGCAATTGTATGTGTGTTTGATTTGATAAAATTGATCAATGTATGTGCACATGTATGAGTGTGTGTGTTTACCCAGTAAAAGAAATGCATATTAATAAAACTTTTCAATTTATTATGCATACAATTTAAAAAATCTGTTTATTGTCATGACCTACAGGAAACTTGATTACATGACTGTTAATGCTGTGGCTAGTGTAATTTCCAGTTTTTCCTGCAAACATACTTGTGTTCATATTCCGGTGGCGCTTGGATTGGTAGGCCTATTAGTGTCCCATCTATGCACCCAAACACGTTCGGCATGTTGCAGATTCTTTGAAATTTTAATTTTTGTCTGTCAGCTTCGTGTTGATCTGGAAACTGGATCCAATTGCTGACTATCGATTTCAGAGCAACAGTAACTTTTGAGATTGCTCTGTTGGCTGTCGGTTGCGAAATTCCAAACAAATCAGCACATACTATTTGGAAAGAACCACAGGCGTAAAATCTCAAAGCAACTAATACTTGCAGTCAAAGACCCAAGTCGTTGTGCGTGTTCTAGTTGCTCTGCATCATCGTCAATTATGGTCAATATGTCATGACGACGAAAACGAAAATCCGTGTACAGTTTTACGTCATCATAACTATCTAAGGGATTCATCCTGTCTCTGAAAATTCTATTTCTCCTCAGCTGTCTTCGCCTTAGTAAGATTGGAATCAACGCACCCGCCATTTTTGCTCGATGTTACAGTCCCTTTACCGGCATAAAGGCCCGAATCTTAGGCTGATAACTTTTAGGCCGTTTGCCGCGGCCGGAAAGCTCTGCTGTCCCTCTATGAAAAGCAATATATTGCATTTATAGGCCGTAGACGGTTTGCAGTCCCGTTCCCGCACTTGCAGTCCCTTCATGAATAGGGCCCCTGGAGAGCAGTTCTAATAAACAATTAGGACACTGGGGTAAGGCCTACCTATCTATAGACCCTTTGTAATGAAGAAAAAAAAAGCTGTGAATTGTTTTTTTTGCCTCTCAAAACTCTAACTCTCGTGATGTCGCAATTTTATTCAATAATAATTTTGAATTTTCTGTTTAAAAAGTAAAGAAAGATCCTAGTGGTAATTATATAATTGTAGCTGCAAAAATACTGGACAAAAGAGTTCTGTTAGTAAGGATGTATGGTCCAAATAGAGATGATTCAGAATTTTGTTCAGCGTTAGAAGGAAATATTAGAGAAATAGAAATTGAAAATGTTATTATAGGCAAGAATTGGAATCTGGTTTTAAACTTTACTTTCCTATCCAATCCCGTAACTCGGAGGTCGTAGGGGCACCACAGATGATCTTTTAACCAGCGTACTCCATCTTTCCCTTTCCTCAGCAACCCTGATGGTTTAGCTCCGTGTCACAGTGTTTACTTTAGATTATTATAATTTTAAACATTATAACAACAAAAAAGCTTCGGAACAGGTAGATAATATGATGACAAATTTAGACTTAGTAGATATATGATGCGAGTTAAATTCTGAAATATAAAGATTTACATGGCGTAAGAAGAGACCTTTCCTACAGAGTAGACTAGATTTTTTTTCAATATCTGAGTCGTTCTCTAGTTAAGTTGTTGATGCTGACATTTTTCCAGGTTACAAAACTGATAATTTCTTAGTAATACTTTCTTTGTCTTCTGAAAACGAAGATAAAAGATATAATGTATGGAAATTTAACGCTCAACACTTGAAAGACAAGGAATATATAACTATGATTAATGAACACATACACAATGCTATTGGCGAATATGCAGCTTTTGTCTACGATAGAAATAATTTAAGGCAGGCAGGCAGGCAAGTAGATTAACGTCCCCGGACACACTTGGCATATAGGAGACTTATTAATTTAAGTCATATCCCCTTATCTGAAATTCAAATGGTTCTTAAAGATCAAACTTTTCTCTCTTTTGATGAAGATAAAATATATAACAATTATATACTGTAGTAATAGGAAAAAAATCAATGGTGAGAGATAAAAAGATTTAGAGAGTAAAATGTGTGTGCTAGATAACAAAGATAATCTTAAGTAAGCAGAAAGGGTTGAATTAGACCTCTTAAAAAATGAATTAATATCATTGAGGGAAAAGAAAATGGAAGGTGTTTATTACATTTACGTGGTAGATGGGTTGCTGAAGGTGAGAAAATTACAAGTTATTTTTGCACCTTAGAAAAAAAAATTATGTGAGTAAATAAATTTGCATATTAGAAGACCAAAATGGGCGTGTCATAAATAATTCTGACTATAAAAGAAGTAGATAGGACTCTATTGAAGGGGAAATAACTTTAGAAGAGGCTAGTCAGGCGCTTAAGGGTATGACATTACAACACAAAAAGCCCCAGGAGTGACGGTTTCACAGTCAAATTTTGCAAGATGTTTTGGAAATATTTGTAGTTAAGTCACTTAACGAAGGATGTCGTAAAGGAGAACTATCCACAACACAAAGAGAAGATATTATAATATGCATTCCAAAAGCAGATAAACCTAGGGATAAAATAAAAAAAACTGGTGAACAATATCTTTGCTAAATGTTGTATATAAAATAGAATCTACATGCATCACTTATAGGCTAAAAAGGATTTTGCCATCAATAATCAGTGATGATCAAGTCGGATTTATTCGAGGGAGAAATCTTGGAGATAAGGTAACGTTAATTTATGATTTAATTCCTTACTTGGATCAAAAAGAAGAGCCTGGGGTTTATTAGTTTGCCTAGATTCTGAAAAAGCATTTGATGGTGTTAGCTGCAAATTTATGTTTAACGTTTTACAATCATTTGGATTTGGACGAGTTTCTGTAGCTGGATTGAGCCTTTTTTTTAATAAAAATATAAAATCTAGCGTATCTGTTAATGGTAGACTTTTTTCGTGGTTTTCTATAGAAAGAGGCTGTAGGTAATGCGACCCAATATCACCTTATTTGTTTATTTTATGTGTAGAGATTATGGCTATATTATTATTTTATGTGTAGAGATTATGGCTACATTAATTAGACAAAATAAAAACATTAAATGTATATTAGTTGATAATACCTAAAACAAGCTAGTGCAATATGCTGATAAAAGTTGACTCTAGCAGGTGATAATACATCATTTGAAGGATCATTCTCTATAATAGATTATTTTGGGACAATATCAGAGCTACTTCTTAATGCAGACAAGTCCAGCACAGTATGCTTAGGGAGCAGAAGAAATTCCTCGATTAAATGTTTGCCTCATCTAAATATTCAGTGGAATCCTGATACATTTAAAATGCTTGGTGTATGATTCACTAACGACTTAAAAGATTGTGTTAAGCTGAATTTTGATGGTACATTTTTGGAAATTAAAAAGCTTTATGTTACTTGGTTGAAAAGACAATTAACGCCTCCAGGGTATGTTGCAGTTTTAAAGTCCCTTGTTTTATCAAAACTTGTTCATCTATAGCTACTTGTTCCTAATCCAAAAGTCTGTTTCAGTTTGTCTGGAACAAAACAATGGATAAGATATGTAGAAAGATTTCAGTGAAAAATATGGAAGAAGGCAGTATTAACATACCAGACATAAAGAAATACACGACGGCCCTTAAATTAACATGGATTAGAAAACTAAGAACTAGTAGTCCCAACTGGCGCAATATCCTAACATCATCGCAGACTACAATAAGGAGTTTGAGTAAACTTGGCTCAGCTTGTTGGGAGTTTCTCCATTAAAATGATGTCTGGACTGACGTCCTAAAAGCCTACGTGGAATTTGGAAAAAAAGTAGTCAGTGAGGATTCTAGTGAGATTTCATACGAACCAATTTTTGGCAATAACAATATAAAAATATGTAACAAATCATTCTTGTATAGAAAATGGGGTGAAAAAGATATGTTTCTCCTAGGTCATATTTGTACTAAAAATGGTATATTTATCATTATGTCATACGACGATTTAAAAAAAAAAAAATGGGGCTACTGATTTTATTTCATACAATGGTTGTGTCCAAGCTGTGAAGAATTATATACAAACATTAGCTTTATTGCTAATATTGATAATGACTTAATGTACAAGTCAAGGAAATGCCTTAGGATAATTTACTTTGTACCAAAAGGTGCAAGCATGTTTTATAATATGTTAGTGTCTAATAATGCAAGACTGAACTGTTGTACTTCACGGGAGAGTAGGCTTACATGTCGAATGGAAATATATTTTAAGAGAGTTGTTTGTATTAAAGACATAAAACTACGATGGTTCCAAACACGAATTTTGCACAGAATCTTAGAACTAATGTTATTCTGCAAAGTATGGGTCTGAAAGATAATTTTTTATGTAATTTTTGTAAAGCTGAAAAAGACAATATTCAGCACATTTTCTGGAAATGTGACGTTGTGCAAATTTTTTGGTTGCTCTTTAAGGAACACTGTTCAACAAGAAAGTGTGAATCTTTAAGACAAGTTGTATTGACCGAACATCTGGTGCTTTTTGCATGTAACGCTGATTTTGTCCTTGACTACCCTTTGCAATTAATATTATTAGTAGCCAAACATTTTATTTACACATGTAAAATGAAAAACACTTTTACAATATTAGATCTGTTCCTCCTTGGCTTTTTGAAACTGATGTATGATGTAGAACAATACAATTCGCATGTAAACATGTATTCACATGTTTTTGAGCAACAATGGCTTATGTACAAACCATTACTTCTTGACATGTGAGTTGATATTATTACTTTTTGTTTCTTCTCTATTTCTTTCCCTATCTGTTTAATCCGTTGTTGGATATTATTGATTGCCTTGTTTTTATTTATATTTTTTGTGTTGTTGCTATTTGAATTACTGTTGTATTTAATATCATTAAAACAAATTTTTTTTTTTTAATTTGTTCTTTTAATATTCCATATTATTAAACGACGACCATAAAGTCTTGCTACCAAATTTTTATAACCACCACTCACATGTACATACATTCAATGACCTAATAATATATTGTGTCGATATATTGATATTATTTGTTACTGTTCACATGAAGAACCTTTTTTTCTCTCTCATTTGTATAATAAGGTGCGTGTGTGTGTATGACTGCCAGAATTTCCAGATTATTTATATTATATTCATTATATTTTTGAATGATGTGATCTCAGATTTTTTGTCTCAGTTATTTCACTGTTTCTCAAGTTGCATTTGTTTGAACTGGCTGAAAGCCCTAGGAGGTTAGAGCCTTGAATAAAGCTGAAACGAGCAAAACACAAGACAACTGATACAAGAGTATTGTTTTTATCTCATTCAACAAATGTATGCATTAAATACCTCGTTGCACTGCTCGAAGCTGATGTAGAGCAAGTCGGGCATGGTATCCAAAGCTGAAAGCAGCCAGGTTCCTTCCAGACGATCAAGTCCGATCAGGTACATTGTCACCATGCGCCTTTGAGTAGGACACATCCTCGTTAGTCCATTATACAAACATCATATACACTTTCCCCACCCTCTCCCCTAGCATTCTCCCCACAGTATAAAGTAACCATACTACATGTAAACTAATGTGGCATACTTACTGGCATTTTTCAGCTACAGCCTCCATTCCTTTGTCAGTGACATCATAACACCAAGACAAGTTCAGCATTTTTAATGTAGATCCACATCTGCAGTAAAAAATGATTTGACACATTATAAAAAAAACAACAACATAAAAATCATCAAACCAATATATATATATATATATATATATATATATATATATATATATATATATATATATATATATATATATATATATATATATATATATATATATATATATATATATATATATATATATATATATATATATATATATATATATATATATATATATTGGTGTTAGGTAGTGACTTTTAGAAGTATTTTTTAAACAGACTATAGTTTACCCATTTGTTTTATTGTTAGAGGTTTGAGTTCAGACTGTAAACTTTGGTTGAACTTTGTAGCCACCTACTGTTTTGGAAAATGCACTTTTAATTATAGCGAGTCACTATCTGACCTAGAAATATGATTAGAAAGTGAGCAGGTTTTAGTTAGATGCTACCACACCGAAGCAGGTCTCTAGATAGGCAAGAAGTAAAAGTAACCAGTGTTTGATAATGTTTTGGTAGCTGGTTCATTGGTAAGCTACAGGAGGAACTGGAAGACTTTGGTGTGAAAAAGTGTGCACTTTTTTTTAGTTAAATATTTATTTCATATTTACTTTGAAGTGATGTGCATAATGAGGTTTCATTCCGTTTTATGGTTTGTGTTGTTGAATGTGCTAGTGGTACTAGTTGACATTAAAACCGGGAAATCGTAATTTCTTTAAATATATTGATAGTTTATTATTATTAAATGTTGTTTAATAATAATTTTATGTTTGATATTATCAGTTGCTTATAAATGGGTCTTGTATTCTTATGCTAAACATTGCTAGTGTGCTTGCAGTAAGATTAAAGGAATGAGTTACATCATTCAAACTTTTATACATAACAATGCGACATCCACAGGGACTGGATTGTTGGTAATCATTCACAGGGACACAGGCCTATCTGGATCTGGGTCTTTAGTTAAGAACTTTGATCTACTGATGGGGCAAGGTCTGTCTGTGCGACACCCACTGGGTTGGCCCACAGGGTTATCGTCATCAGGATGGTTGTTTTGCTACGGCAGTGAGGAGTCAAGGATTACTTTAAGTCTTCAACTGAGCAGTTACGGTATTGAACCCTTCATTGTTTGGTATAGGAACGCCAAAACCGTATTCGTCACTTAGCTGAGGATTCTGTGAATCCTGGGTTTGTTGTGTCGGGTTGACTTTGCATTGGCACACAAAATGAATATACATTTGTTAGTATACATTGTTTTATTATGTGAATAATTTAACATCTTTTTGAAACAAAATTTAACATTTGTTTGAAACTAAATTTAACATCTTTTTGAAACAAAATTTAACATCTTTTTGAAACTTTATTCCAACTTAATTGTTTGTTTAGTATATGTGTGAGTGAATGTAAACTGATCTTGCATTCATTTCTTTATTTGCTCGCAAAAGTTTTTGCATTTTGAGTTCCTCTTTTCTATCTTGTAAAAACTCTATTCATGTATGAAGAAGGGATAAGGTTAGAGAACTCATGATGCTGAGCTGAGCCAAATTAAAGCATAATATTCTAAAATCCTAAACATCCACTTCATAACACTTGGTGCTTGCCTGACACAAGAATTTATGAAAATCATGCTGCGCAAAGATGAATTTAAAAGGTTGAAAAGGATAAAACATGTCAGACTTAAGATATACCTTAACACATATTTTGCTCAAATATTTATCTTGAGTTACAAGCCTGAGGACTGGATTGTTAAAGAAAGCTAGACTGTGAACCATTTGAACTCTTGATTTGCATATAACCATTTCCTACAGTTTGGCAAAGACAGCGTAGACTAACAACAATTCTTGCTGCAATATCCTTCTGCACTGACCTGAAGCTGACTCCCTGTTATTTCACAAACATCAGCATGTAAAATGTATGTCACAATATACTAGGCCCCCAAAAAGGCAAAACTATCTTACACATCCTCTATTACAAACTAACCTGTGTGCGATAGCCTGTACACTCCTATCATCCAGCTGCTGGCACTCGGTCAGATCTAGGTGTGTTAAATGTTGAACGGTGGGAGAGCTGAAAAACTCTAGCAAATGGCTTGAAGTGAAATCAGGACCCTTGCTCAGCACCAACTTTCTCAGCTGGGTCAGTCTCTGCAAATACAATATTCACAAGCTCGAAAAGGTCACAGAGTGTCATACAGAGTGCCTGAAATGTATCAAAGCTTGGTGCAGGTGCATGCCTAAGCAGTCCCAGTGACCCTGTGTGGCACAAGTATTGGAAAGGATTAAAAAATAAATAATTGGACACTATAATTTATGGTTTATGCATGCAGCTCTACACAGTTTTCACCATATTACATATTTCTTTCCTGCACAGCACACTGAATACATCTATCCACATCCATCTACTTGCAAAACTTATAACATAAGTGAACATCATCAGTCGTCAGAGCGCTCGACTTGTGTACGCGCGTCTCGGGCGACGTGGTTTCGAATCCTGACTTCAGCAAACTATTTTGTGATTGCTGGATTGTAGTGGCCAGCGCTTTGAGAAGCTCTCTGAGCTTATAAGTGTGCTATATAAGAGTAATCTCTTCTTCATCATCATAATCATCATCAATCATCATCATTATTAATCAACATCATCAATCAACCATCAAGCAATCGTCAATCAATCCATCATAATCATCAATCAATCATCAATCAATCAATCAATCCATCACCATCAATCTTAATTATCAGAGTAAATATTCATAGAGGTACCTAATGCAGGGCTTGCGAAATCCCACTCCCCGTTACCCGGGGAAGTGTACAATTTCGTCGGGTAGTACACATTCATCAAGTACATTTCCCGCGGATAATACAGAAATCACAAATGTTAAAAAAAAAATAGAGCTTCACTATTTTCGCTTTCCTGTGAGCTGGCATTTTACCATGAACCAAAAGTAATTTTTTTCTGCGAGATTTCCATCGCCGCGAACAACTGTTTGTTTTGCTTTGTGTCGTCTGCCTGCTTTAGTAAAGAGTTACTTCCCTTCCAGCCACCTTCCGACGTGTTTTCTTTCATAAAATTTCATTGGTGCATTGTCGATATTTTAGCCAATGGGGGATCAGTTAAGAGTTTGTTATAGTAACGTAAACTCAATAAACATCCGGTGAATTTAAAAAGAAAGTCATGGGTAATGTAAAAATTTTGAAGGAATTACAGAAATCAAATTTACATTACCCCGGGAATTACAGAAATTTGAAAATTCGGCAAGCCCTGTAATGACACAAATCAGTACCATCACTAAAATAACTCACATAAAAATAATTTACTTTCACAACATTTACCTCATTCTAGTCAGCTGCCACTATCCCTAATGCTGCTTCTCTGTTTGTTGTTGGGCAATTTTGCTTATTTTTGTCTTAGTAAATCAGCACTTCATTGCTGACCAGACAACACATTCTCAAGGGATAAAAAAAAATATATTAAAACTCAAATTTTGCAACAATTTCATCATAAACCCCTCAGTCTGGAATAAGTCCAAAGGTTACTTACCCGCAAGAATGTAAGTGAGTCGTCAGTGAGTGTTTCACAGAAGGAGATGGACAGAGTGTGCAGATGTTCACAAAATGACACACTGTTGATGGTGTTATCTGACAGTTCATTGCCATCCAACTCCAGAGATTCCAAACTGTCCTTATAGGCTGAGGCAATCTGTCGCAAAATGCTGCAAGTTCAATAGAACACAATGTCAATGATTATGTAAAAAAGATGACAGATAATTTTGCAATTTTGGTGCATTTTTATTAATAAATGTATCCACATTACCACAGAAAACAAAACAAAACAAAACAAATTTCTCCCCAAAGTTCTACAATCTGACCTTTCAGAGATCCACTCGAGTCCATCAATGTTGAGATGTGTAACTCCAAGCACTCTCCTGACCAACAACAAGAGACTTTCATCATCCAGAGAGCAGTAGGAGAAATTCAGCCTCTTCAAATTGACTGAGCCCTGGAACCCAGCCAGTGTGCGCATCATCTCATTATTGGCATGGCGACAGCCTTCTACATTAAGAGACTGGAGTTTGGGGCAAGAAGTCAAAACACAGAGAAGCATTGTAGAATTGAAGTTATTCACAAAGCCAACATCCAAGTGAGTCAGTTCTGGTAAACATTCAGCTACATCAGCCATTTCTTCAATGGTCAAACTGTCTACTCCAGACATGTCCAAATATCTGCAAATAAAATGCTGTTTCATAAGTGAATACATTAAAAAGATTTTCCTTTATTTATTTATGTTTCTGTTTTTATTTTTTAGCCAATGACAGTGTTAATTAGCATTCCCCTTGTTATAATTTTCTACTTGCCTAAAATGGATCAGAATATTAAAAAACAAATGCCTAAAACCTGACTTGAACAAACCTTCAAAATTAATACTAATAGACTACAGTGTTATGAGGACATTCAATACTTAGATAAACAAAATTAAACTAAAACAGAAAAAAATAATTCGCCTGCAACAGACATATAGTGCCATGCATCCCATGTCTTAGATTAGAACTGTCTTGTTAAATAGCAATGTGTGGATATACACCTTCCTGTGGTAATTAAGCATGTCATGAGCCCTGGAATTATGCTATTATTTTTAATCAAATTATAATACATGTGCTAAGCATGCTTCAGAGTCAATATTTCAATATAATTATAAATTGATATGATTAATATTACCTAATTGAACCATGAGGAATTCTCTGCACTAAGTTTCGCAATTTAGGACCATTGATCCACCGTTCAGAGAGATCCAGTTTCTTCCACAGACTGCAGTCATAGGCCAAGCGATGCCAACGTTGACACACTGGTGCTATGTGTTGACACAGGTCTTGCAGCTTTAAAAAGGAGAAACACAGGAGAAGAATTTCATCTGGGATGTGGTCTATTTCAAACAATTGTACAGTCAAGTTATCACGCGAAAGCTGGTCAATATCACACGGAACGTTATCTGCCTCTTCTGTTGGTAAGACGTTATTCACAGGGTCAACAGCACTGTCAAACAAAGGCTGCGACATACTACATTCTGCAACTAAAACAGTGTGGCCACTGACTGGTGACTGATGTATTGCCAGTCCTGATTGGGCTGTTGAGGCAAGTTCACTGGACAAGAAGCTGCTAACATCTGTACTAGATGACAGTTCCAATGAAAAGCCTGACTGTTTGCGAGCCAGCAGGTCACTAGTTCTTGTGTCAGAATCATCATCAACATTTCTGTCAACATTTGATATACTTTGTTCTTGCTCACGGCTGGACATTAAGCCAACTGCTGCTGCACATTCATTGGTTCCTCTTGCAGAAATATGGTCGCCATTCCCTTCATGCTCAGGCATTGTCTCTATACAACTCAGCTTGATCAGTTTTGTTTTTTTAATCAGTTTATAGTCCCCTCTCTTCCCCAAAAGGATTTTCAGAGAGCAGACACTCAGCTTGATCGTAGCGCATTTAGGTATTTATAGTCTTTGGCCTACATACTAACAAAGGGGAGGGAACTTTCCTACGCCTCATCTTGCCGCAGAATAATTCCCCTTTGACTATGATAAGGAAGACATGTACAAAGATCATGGACCCTATAATGAGTCCATGCAAAGATGAAAGAATGGTTATCTATCCTATCCTATCCTGTCCCGTAACCCGAAGGTCGTAGGGGCACCACAGATGATCGTTTAACCAGCATACTCCATCTTTCTCTGTCCTCAGCAGCCCTGATGGCTTCGCTCAGTGACAAACCAGTCCATTCTCGAATGTTGTCCTCCCACCTCTTTTTCGGTCTCCCTCTTCTTCTACCTCCTTGCACTGTGCCTTGCAGAATAGTCTTTGCAAGGCCTGATGATCTGGTGACGTGGCCATACCATCGGAGTTTCTGTTTTTTCACCACTGTTAGCAGGTCATCGTGTTGTCCAATGGCTTGTGTGATGGTCTGTCGGACTTCGTCGTTGGTGATGTGTTGGGTAAAGGAAATGCCCAGAAGTCTTCTGTAGCACCTCATCTCCATGCTTTGTATTCTTCGTTGGAGATCTGCTGTGAGGGTCTATGCTTCGCAAGCATATAGGAAGATGGAGATGACAAGGGAGCGCAGCAGTCTTACTTTGGAATGTAGACTGATGGTCCTGTCTTTCCAAATGGGCTTCAACCTTGTCAGGGCAGCAGTTGTTTGTGCGATCCTGGAGAGGACTTCCTGTCAGGACCCATTGTCTGATACAATGGCTCCTAAATATTTGAAGCTATGCACTGTGGTGAGGGATTGGCTATGGACTTTGATGTCCGTATTGATGCCATTGGTGTTGTTGGTCATCATTTTGGTCTTCTCTGCACTTATTTCCATTCCATAGGCTCTGGAGGTGGTGTCAAGCCTCTGTACCAGCTGTTCAAGTTCTTGTTCCTCTCCAGCCAATCCATCAATGTCATCTGCAAAACGAAGATTGGAGATTGCTCTACCCCCTATGCTGACTGTGCCTTCATGGTCTGCAAGAGCATCTGACATGATGCGCTCTAGGAAAATGTTGAAGAGTGTTGGAGAGAGTAGGCATCCTTGACGCACACCGATTGTTGTTCTGAACCAGTTCCCGATGGCGCTGTTGTGGAGGACTGCACTGGTAGCCTTGTCATACAGGCTTTTGATGACTTCAATAATTTTAGGGCTGATGTTGTACACTTTCATTGTTGCCCATAGAGCTGCATGCCAGACTCGTTCAAACGCCTTCTTGAAGTCTATGAACATATGATATAGATGTTGTTGGTGCTGTAGGTATTTCTCACAGATTATTCTGAGGTTGAAAATCTGCTCAGTGGTACTTCGCCCTGCCCTGAATCCTGCTTGTTCTTCAGCTATGATCTGTTCAGCTTGGGGTTTCAACCTGTTGAGTATTATTTTGAGGAGGACCTTGCTGGGATGGCTGATGAGGCTGATGGTCCGGTAATTTTCACACTCCTGAAGGTTACCTTTTTTGGGAAGAGTGATGACAAGCGACTGGGTCCATGGTATAGGCCACTCCCCACTCTGCCAGATCTTGTTACAGATAATGGTGAGGGCATCAATCATCGCTTCTCCTCCTGCTTGTAGCAGTTCCGCGGGTATGTTGTCCACTCCCGCTGACTTCCCTTTCTTTAGCGCTTGCACTGCTGCCTCAACTTCTTCCCGGAGAATTGGGAGGATTTCTTCTTCTTCTCTGTTCTCGGGACATGCTAGAACTGATGGGTCTCCATTTGGTGTATGGTTGTAAAGGTCAGAGCAGTACTCTGTCCATCTGTCCAAGACTTCTTGTTCTTCTGTAAGGCATATGCCAGACTTGCTTTGGATCGTGGAGACTTTGGGCTGTTTGACACTTGTCAGCCGCTTCACTGTCTGGTAGGCCTTCTTGCTGTTGTTCTTGTTCAGACTGTTCTCTATTTCCTGGCATTGATCTTCTATCCAGTTCTCCTTTGCTGTGCGCATGCCTTTTCGGATGTCATTGTTGATTTTTCGGTAGACATCAGCTCCCTGTGAAGTGTTCTTTTTCTTTTTCATCTCTCTTCGTTTATCACACAGATCCAAAAGTTCAGGTGTGATCGACGGCTTCTTCTTTGGTCGGTGCTTGCCAAGGATCTCAGTGGCGGCATCTGTCACAGCTGAGTTGAAGGTGGTGGTCATGGTGTTGACATCTACTTCACCAGCCCCCAAAATGAGCAGTGGTGCAAATTTCCCTCCAATTGTGGCCTGAAATAGTTCTGCCACCTCCGGGTCTTGCAGTTTGTCCAGGTCGAACTTAAGTCTAGTGCACTTTGCTGTATTTACTCTCTTCAAGTGGAGCCGGAAAGACATCATCACGAGATCGTGGTCACTTCCGATGTCTGCTCCTGGAAAAGTGCGTGTTTTGCCAATGTTGATGCTTGATCTGAAGCGTTTCTTGCCCATGATGTAGTCTATTTGGTTGTGATGCTCCCCGCCAGGACTGTGCCATGTCCATCGTCTGGAGTTTTTGTGGAGACCAAGCGTGTTTGCTAGTACCAGATTGTTGTATCTGGCAAACTCCAAGAGTCTCAGACCCCTGTCATTTGTCTCGTTGTTGCAGTGGGGTCCACATGTGTCTCCCCAGTTGTGGTGCGCATCTTGGCCAACCTTGGCATTCCAGTCGCCTTGCACTATGACTATGTCCTTCTTTGGCACTTGGTCAAGGACCGCCTGTAGATTTTCATAAAAATCCTCCACTTCGCTGTCGTCATAGTCTGATGTTGGGGCATAGGCCTGGATGATGGTGATGTTGAAATGGGCTGCTCTCAGGCGGATGGTAATGAGTCTACTGGAGACTGGGCGGCAACCCATGACAGTGGCTAGAATGTTCTTGTGGACCAAGAATCCAACGCCGTGTTCGTGCCTGTCATCTCTACCGCTGAAATAGAGCTTGTGGCCTTTGTCGGTCATTGTTTCACCTAGGCCTTTCCAGCGCAGTTCGCTGATGCCTAGAACGTTCCATCGATAGTGGTCCAACTCGTGGGCCAGTTCTTCTAATTTTCCTTCCGCAGTTAGGGTCCTGACATTCCAGGTTCCTATGGCGATGTTGTTTCTCGTGCGGATCTTGCTAAATTGTCCATCAGTAGCATACTTAACACCTCCGTCCTGGTGGCCAACGGAAGGCGCGGTCCTTGTGCCGGGCGACGACCGATCCGGAATGGAATTAGTGGATTGTGTCATCATGTAGTGTGTCTTGGGCAAAAAGACCTGGCGGTGCCCAATCCTCTCCAGGCTGTTGGCCACAGCCGAAATCCACGAATACAGTGTGGCTCGCCTTGGCCCTGAGCACATGGTCGTTGAACCTGTAGTAACGTGAGGTTCCTCCGCCCTGGCCGGTGACTTCTGTGTAGAAGACTTTCGCCCAGTGATGCCGTGCTAACATCACCCCTGTTAGTCGCCTCTTACGACACGCCGGGAAACGTTGGGTCTATTCTACTTAATGCCCGAACCCACAGATCAAGGTAATAGTGAACGAACTCCATGCGTTTTTTTTTTTTATAGTTCTTTTTGTTGATCTCTTTGCATTTCATGGTTTAGCGTTTATTTTATTTATTTTTTTGGGTACTGTTACACATTTGAATTATCTTTGAATACTCTTTTACTTTGTACAACATTGTTAACTCTTTCGCTCCCATTGAGTTAATCTGAGGCAAATCTGACTCCCAATTGTAAACATTTACAAAAACAATTCTAGTTGAACAGAATTAGAGATAACTGGTTAACACTACACAGATATGCTATTTGAAAAAAGAACATGAATTTTAAATTTTAAAAATGTTTTTAATTTTATATTTATTTTTTTTAGGTCAAATGAGAGACAGTGAAAAAGAGAAAGGAGGCAATGCGCAATCACACCATCTTTGCTCTATTTTTTATTTATGTGTAGTGGTGTTGGTGGTGTGGTGTTTGGAGAGAAGATGGTGTTATGGAGGCTATGGTAAAGAGTTTCTTGCACACATTCTCTCTCTCTCTCTCCCCAACGCCAGTTCGTTGATGACCGTTGAAAAATGATTTTATTCGAAATACATCATTCTACTAAGAGAGCAAAAAAACAGTGCCCGTGGAACAATCCTTATCTGCTGCGTTGTGCCGTGTGCTCTCCCCATGCCGATGTTGTTGTTGTTGTTTGTTGGGTAGATTAAAGTCCCCGGACACCTAGGCATATAGGGGACGTAAATATTACAGATAAAAGGTAATTTAAGATAAGTTAACAGAATCTGCTGACTGGCCTTTCAGGACCGATTAAAAGTCAGGTTAAAATCATCTGGGGGGGATAGTACAATTCATTCATACAAAATCAAAAGGAGCAATGAGGTGAGAACTTAGGTATAAGAAAATTAATTTAAACTGGACCCAAGGTCCATAAAATGTACAGTATTAATATGTACAGATAGTTAAGATATTGAGTTTGGGGTGTAGGGAAAAAAAAAAAAGACGCTAACACCCAAGTTAAAATTACAATTATGTGTTTAAAATGGTGGTGCGGAATAAACGTTAAAAATAATTGATATAAATCCACGATCATTCAGGGAATTAAGAATTATTCATAGAACATCATTATTATAAAAAGTTAAAAAAAACTCCGCAAGGCCGGAGTTCCGCAGCCCAAGGGAGAAAAACAATTGGGTATGGGACGGACCACATTCAACCCTCCGGTCAAGCCGGGTTGCCATACACATTCGTACCTCCAGAGAGTTCCGGGAAAACGCCTTTCACATTCTCCCAATCACAGATATAGTTATAAAGGATCAATACATTCGTTCTAATATCATTCAAGTAAGACTAATAAGAATAAGAACTACTATGTTAAGAAGTTTAAAAAAGTCGGGTTGCATACGGAGTATGCGGCCCCTTAAATGGAGAAAAATATATGGGTATGGAAGAGTAAGAAGCGCCGTACTAGCGCTGTTAGGTCATAGGAAATCAAAAATTTATATATCTATACAATTAGCCTGTAGAGGGATGGCGAGTGGGGACAGGATCAAATCACAGGCATGACTAGATATTTATAATTTAATAAAATTACATGATAGTTTCGAATTGTGACATTTATGTGTCAGGACCTGGTCAGGGGAAGAAAAATAAATGGGAAGTGGATAGGTAGGTCGTTAATTATAGAGATACAGATGACTTTAAGACTTAAATAAAAAGTTACGTTAAAAAGTTTGTGTAAGAACCTTGAGGGCTGTGCCCGCCCTCGGAATCACCAGCTATAATTTCCTAAAGTAGGTTGCCAACAGGGGATCGGTGGATGAGCGAGGCAGTTTCGATAAGGAAGCCCATTCCCTTCTCCGCTACGCAGCGGCGGAATCCCATCATGTCGAGAGGGAGGCCCAGGGCCCTACAGGACGTAGTGATGGGGGAAAAGCTGTCAGCCAGTGCAGGGCACCCAAAGAGACAGTGCTCGTAGCCAACCGGAAGGCCGCACACACACACCGCAGGTGTGAATCGCGTCCTCCAGTGGCCAGAGCAGAGTCTGAGGGCGATCGTTTTGATATGAATGGGGATGTTAGCGTGAAGTGGAAACGGGGTGTTGCTGGTAGGGAAGACCGGCGAGGAGCGGCCGGCGCTCCAAGCAGCAAACTCCGAGGACCAGTCGCTCCAAAGCTTGCGCCTAATCTCCCCCACCAGCTCAGTAGCAGATGGGAGGACGGGTGCCGAGGATAAGGCACGGCCTGCCGAGGCCAATGAGGCCGCCCTGTCAGCTTTTTCGTTTCCGGCAATGCCCACGTGGGATGGAACCCAGCAAAAAGTGAGATCATTGCCGCAGGGCGGCCGCCGAATTGAGGGCGTCGTCCACCAGACCAGGTCTGGCTTCTGAGCGGCCCCTCTCCAGGCAGGTCAAAGCGGCCTGGGAATCCGTGATCAGAGTGACTCCCAGGCCGGGCGGCGGGTTGGTCTCTAAGAGGGTATTAATAGCGTATATGATTGCCAGCAGCTCAACGGTGAGGGTGCTGGAACCGGGTGGGGCGCCACACGCCCTAGATCCAATGGAAGGTATGTAGAACCCGAATCCGGCCCTGCCATCCTCCAGCACGGAACCGTCGGTATATATATGAATGCTATTGGGGGAGTTGTCGATCCTCTCCCTCGCCAGCTGGGTGATCAGGGGAAGGTCCCCCCCCCCCTCGTCAGGCCCGCAAGAGCATTAAGTACAACGAAGCACTGCGGCTCCCAAGGCGGACGGAGAGGGGGGACCAACTCCACGGGCCCAATGGGCCCATCCCCGCACCCAAGAAGGGGAGAGGCACTCTCACCAATTCCTGTGATATGTTTGCGTCCCTCGGGCCAGAGGAACCTAGGGGAGAGCTCCTCCCCGATGGAGTTCTGGACCCGCCGGGCCCTGCAGATATACGCGGCACAGTTCCGCTTAATTTGTTGGGATAGTGGCAGCACGCCTGCTAATTGGTAAACCAGGTTGGTGGGAGTAGATCTTGTGAGGGATAGGGCACGCCGGAGAGCAATGCACTCCGCCGCGACTAGCCTACTCAGCTGTGAAGGAGGAAGGTCATAGAGCAGCTCGGATCCGACAAGTAGCCGGGACCGCACCAGAGAGAGAACCAAGGTGACCAGGTTCCTAGGATCCTGTCCCCACGGCTCGCTCCCCACGGCCCGGACCACATTGGCGGCTTTCCTAGCGCTCGCTATGATTTTGTTTATGTGAAGTGAAAAAGAGCCATTTTGTTGAAAAGTCACACCTAGGTAACGTACCTCGGTGGACGGGAAGATAGGAGTCCCTTTGACAGATATACTGATAGTGTGAGAGTATTTAGGCCGAGAGGCGGCGAAAGGGATGAAGACGGTCTTATCAGGGGCCAAAGACAGACCTATCTCATCTAAAGAAGTCGCGACATGGTCTATGTCGGACTGGAAGGCGCGGACGTCCTGAACAAAAAGTGGACGCCCCGGCCCCACATGGCGCCCACGTGTAGTCCGCCACAGAGCAATGTCGTCGGCGTACATGGTACAAACAGTAGGAGAAGTGGTGGGAGTCACCACCCCTGAGACAGCGATCGAGAACAGGAGGGGCGCAACCACTGACCCCTGGGGAACACCCATGGTCAGCCTACTCGACCCCGACAAGGTCCCGCCCCACCTGATCCGAATCGCCCTGTCCCTGAGAAAGGACTCCACAAAGGAGAGAGTAGATGAATCTAGACCATGAAGTTTAAGTTTGTTGAGAAGCCCCGCATGCCAGACCGTATCGAACGCCTTAGAAACGTCGAAGAAGCAAGCAAGGACCGTGCGCCTCCTGTTCTTGGCCCGCCTGATGTGTTCATTCAGGCGGACCAGATGATCGGTAATCCCACGGCCCCTTCTGAATCCGGCCTGGGACTTGGGGATAATAGATTTTTGCTCACAGAAGAACTCGAGCCTGAGTTTAATTATACGTTCATAGATTTTACAGAGGTGAGATGTTAAGGAGATAGGTCTATAGTTTTGGATGAATTTTTTTGATTTGTTGCCTTTGGGTATAGGGATGACGGTCGCCAGTCTCCAAGAATCGGGGATGGTGCCGGAAGAGTAGCATAGATTAAAGAGATGGAGAATATGATTTTTGAATTCCAATGGAGCCCTCTTGACCATGGTATAGTGGACTCCATCCGGACCGGGGGCTTGACTAGTTTTACAGCTGAGTAGAGCACGGGCTAGTTCGCGCATGGTAATGGGCACCGACGGTGCCCCGGGGGGTGCAGGGCCGAAGTTGGCCTCGCATGTGCGACGGCGTTCAGCCTCGCCGAGCGGTAGCTGACTGCCATCGCTGGTAGACACAAAATGTTTTAGAAAGGCGCCCGCCTTCTCCTCGTCGGTCCGATAGGTGTGACCGTCGCCGTCGGAGAGGTCGGAACTCATCGGACGAAATCTGCCTCGCAATTTCCGCACATTAGTCCATAGCTGCGTGACTGTTTGTTTTTCTGAGAAGACCTTCAGCCAGTATTCACGCTTGGCGGTTGCGATAACTTTTTTGGCATGTTGTTTAGTGGCCTTCATTTCAAGGTGATTGGTGGGATTGTTAATAGCTTTGTATTTTTTGTACGCTACTTTTTTGAGGCGCGTGGCCTTACTGCAATCATCGGACCACCAGGGTTTCGAAACCCCGGACCTACGGCCGCAAGGAGGGGCGAGATCCGAGACCGTGCTGGTCATGCATTGTCTAAGTGCTAGTTCTATTGTGTCCACGGAAGTTGTGGTGGGGAGGGTGAATTTGGAAAGAATAACATGGTATTTATCCCAGTCAACTTTGGCAAGGTTGGGTGTTGGTTCGGGTGAACTATTTTTAACGGGTGTGATTTGTAAGTTTATAAAAATAGGCAGATGGTCGGAGAAGACTGGATCCCCAGCGACCGACCAGTCAGCTAGGGACGCCAAGTCAACAGTAGCTAAGCTAAGATCTATAGCAGTCATGCTCTGGCACGCTTGGTCCGGGATGCGGGTTGGCGCTCCGTCATTTAGAACCACGAGGCCAGCTTCGCTCAGAGCATCATTTATACTAACAGAAGTATTTGGGTAGTTCGAATCCCACATACTATCGCGTTTGTTGAAGTCGCCCAGCACGAGCCAGGAGCCCGCCTCGACCACCGGAGTGATCCAGCCGAAGTCCTTGCAGCCAGTAGGGTTATAATAATTTAGGATTTTGAGAGGGCCAGTGGGGGAGTCCTCCCCCAGGTCTATACTGATGGTGGAGGTGAAGCCGCCTCCTTCCCCCTCATCCACGGGGCCCAGGTTCTCCGCCCGCAGCCCCACCCTGACGTAAGTGGCCACGTACACTTTATCGTGTTCGCCAGTGGTGAAGGCAGGGGGGTAATGAAAGCCTGGGACCACAGGTAGGCCGAATCTATCGCAGCATAACGACTGCAGGCATAAAACGTCTGCCCTAGAGATAGAGTCGGCCAGCAGGGGGACTGAGTCGTTAAAAGAATTAGCAGTTCTGCAGTTTAATTGCAGAATAAAAATGGACTCCGGAGCTCCGGCCATGGCGGCGGTCAAGAGGAACAGGAAGAGGAGGCGGGCAAGCCTAATAGTATTAAGGTTAATGGCTGTCACCATGGATGGATCGACAAAGCATTTTGAAAAGTGCCATCAGTAGACGGACCATGCCCCCAAGGGGGGCGCACTCTGGCGGAAGGCCCCGGAGCCCCGCCTCTAGGGACTGCTCGATCTGTTCGTACTCGTCCTGGAAGTTGGGGCGAGCACGCTCGATAGGTACGGAGACCGTGGCGCCCGGTGGGGAGACGGCGGCCCCCCCGGGGGCAGAAATAGTTGGAGTAGAAGAAGGCGTACTGGCCACCGTTGGTTTTTTCCCTGGGATGACCTTTGGTTTGGCTGCGACTGGTGGCTTAGCCCCCGGGGGCTTGGGTTGTGAATTACTGGGGTCACGTGGGGCCCCATTACGAGGCGCAAAAGACGTTGCAGCATGAGCCACAGGAGTTTGTATTAGAGTATTACGGTGAGGCATATTGTTGTTTCCGGAGCCACCTTTGGCTCCCGGAACGGGAATGGTGGCGGTCACAGCGGAGGGCCCCACAACGGGTCGGGATGCCTGCGGGCGCCCAGTGACAGGGGCAGCGTCAGAGCAGGCCCTCGCTTCTGCCACGGCAGTCGCGAAGGGCATGTACGTAGCCCCCCTGAGTCTGTTTGCCCTGCGGCGGATCTCCACCTCAGGACACCCCCCCCCCCCCCAGGCGGCGGAATGGGCTCCGTTACAGTTGAAACAAATGAGTGTTTTGCTGTCGCAAACGGCAGTTTTATGATCTTTGCCGCACCTGGCGCACCTATCAGTCCTGCGCTTACACTGCGACTTAACGTGGCCAAGCAGCTGGCAGCGCGTGCAGCGCAGGACCGGGGCCACAAAGGGGTCCACGTCAAACCAGGTGCGGCCGAGGCGGACAGAAGTAGGTAAATCTTTTAAACCAAAGACCACCTTGATGGCTGCCGAGGGGTGACCACCCGAGCGCTGGAGCCGAGTGACGGACAAAACCGGAATATCCTGGCTATTAATTTCATCTTTGATTTCTTTAAGCATTTTACCGTCCTCGCCATCGCCCGGGAGGCCCCGAACGACCCCAACGGTGGTGGACTGGGGGACGACAGTGGACATAGGAATGCCCTTAAAGCTTTTAGTGCGAAAGATGTTGCCCTGTTGTGCGGCTGAGGTGCAGCCCACCAACCAATCCCCCGAAGGCGTCTTTCTAATACATGTCGGGTCACCAAAAAGGTCTTTGATTAACTGATGTTGTCGCAGGGGACCCAACACCGCGAACGTGGCAGGACCTCCGCCCAGGTCTCTCAAAATAACCGGGTGGTCGACCACATCCGCCCTACCCCGAGAGGTCGGGAGCCGAACGGGCCGATGGGCTTTCGTGGGACCAGGTCCCAGCCTAGCTTTTTCTGCATAAGTTAGCCGACGGGGCTGAGTTAGATCAACAGTCTCGGGTGGGTGGTCCGATGGTCCCGCCACGCCCCCGGGGTCGGGGAGCCCACCAGAGTTGGAGTTGTTGGTTTTATTTATGGTTTTACTTCTAGTCCCGACCGTCTCCCAAGTCCCCACCTCCCCCTGATCTGCACTATCTGGACTGGGATGGGAGGCGGCCGGCAAAGGATCGGTCATAGGAATCTGTGGGGGAGTCCGCAAAACTGCGGGGTCCTCCGCACTGGGACCCGGACTATTCCCTGCACAGCTCCCCGGGGTGCCAGGCCCCAAAGGAGAGACAGGAATGTCCGAGGCTGGAGTCATAACATGTTCATGGTCATGTCCGTGAGAGCCAGCGCTGTGACTGCAGCTAGCCTCAGAGACTGAGGAGGATCTAGAGCGGCTTCTTGGAGCCTTTCTTCTGTCGTTTCTGTCACGACGTTTGAGCTTACGTTTTTTTTCGATCATTTAGATCGGCAGCATCTGTGCTTTCATTTGTAAGTTTATGCATCCCTTTCAAAAATTTTGAGATGTTATGTTTGGTGGTCCCCAGAGGGGTACTTGTAGAGCCGATTACTAAGCTCTCCTCTTCCGAGGACGAGCTAGACAGGGTGCCTCTCGGCATAGTTTAACGTCCGAGGGACGGGCACAACAGTAAGATAAGTTAAAATCTAACAATGATGCGTATGAATATGAGTGAAAGAAAGCAAACAAGTGTGATCGATAGATATGATTAAAGAATCAACGAAAATTATCAACCATTCGACCAAGGGAGTTGCCTGGTGTCCGGCCTAAAAAAAAAAAAAAAAAAAATGGCCGATGTAAAAAATAAATTCTAAATCAAAAATGATAGTATGGATCTTGAATCTGTGGGCTGAGGGACAAAAACAAATAGGGCAACCAGTGGAGTGGGAAATAGATTTAGAAAAGTACCGTCTATGAGAGAGAAGATTGTAGTGAAGGAATGAAGTGTGGGTTCATGCCCCACGACAAAGTAGACAGTGGATGTAAAGTAGGGAGGTGTAGTGTGAGCTCGTGTCTCACGACAAAGTAGACTATGGTAAGGAGAGTAGGGAGATGTAGATGGAAACTATGGTGGAAGTAGTGGAAGCAGTAGCAAAAAAGAAGAGGGGCGGAGGTTGAACGTAGAGTTGTCTAAGAAGTGTAGAGGAAGTGTAGGAGTGTAGTTGACGAGTGGTGTGCTTTGAAGAGGAGGTGTAGATGTAGATGTAGGTAGAAGAGGTGCTGGTGTGAAGATAGGCGACGGCAGGCAGAGAAGGTGTTTCAAGAGTGCACAGGGTGTGTAGACTACAGAAGAAAATGTCCAGGTTCAAGATGTCCGACTTGGTATGAAAATAACAGTCAATGAATAGTGTTCAGTGGAGGCAAGGCAAACAAACGACCCGACCCTTTCAGGGCGGATTTGTAGATGGCCCCATGCCGAGTTGTGTGTTTTGCTTTTATTTAGGACCGTCAGCCGCAGCGACAGTGCTGCTTACGCATGCACCCCCCGCCCCAAAATCTAGGCTCGCTGGCTAAGTTTGTGTTAGTGGCTAATCTTAATTTGACACATAAGGCTTGAAATGCAAACGAATACTATACAAATTATATATTGACAGAAACGCAAAAATACAACCTTTCTACTGTTATAACAATGTCGGACCTATCTGCTACGAAATAAAAATAATACGCAATTTAAGAGGGAGTTGGCTGCTGCTCTTAAGAATGTCACGACTCTAAACTCATAATAACTCTTTAATTTAATACAATTATAAATAATAATAGTAATGACAAAGAAAGAACAACGTCTCCTCTTTCCAATGATATACAATATGGCATGGTTACTATTATGGGTTCCGACTACGGCGAACTAAACTAGAAAACAACTAACACAACAACAATTACATCTAGAGCCTTCTGACAGCTTTTCACTGTTTCCCTTTCGATGTGTATGTCCCTATGAAACTAATATATAATTTAAGTATCTACTATTAAGACATCGGAAAATATCACACTAAGGTGTTACAGTGGAGAATCTTTGCTACACTAGCATCATTCACAATTTATAATCTTATCATGTTTTGTAGGTGAGCGGGAAGATCCGTTACAACCGGCCAAATTCCAAAACAGCAAGCAGTAGCAGCTGAGCATACAACAGTGCGGTGTCTTTATCAACATGATATGCATCGCGCTATCCTAAACATCGCGCTCTAATTCAAAATTGCTACATAAATCACAAATAAAGTTTATATATTCTAATAGAGAATTTAACGCTGCGTCTAATGGTTATATGCTTTAAAGGATCTGAAAAATGTAATATCAAGTTATTTCATACAGTTAGTTTAAACATAACACTAACAGAGAACAAGGTTAGGCCTACATATCGTATGGTCAGAAATACTCGTAGCCAGCACGGCTACATTTCACCCCGACTCTTTCAAAACTCAGCGTACGCGCTGAGAGAACCATCGTATCTTAAGACAACCTGACATGGATTTACCATTAATCGCGTCGTACATAAGACCCGAACAACACAGAAAGAGCGATTCTCAAAACGAGAAAACAATTTCTTTGAAACGCACATTTAAGTATGAATCCGACCAAAACGAAAACAAGTTATATCGCGGACCCGGCATTGCCTTTGCTAGATAGTTAGTTATGTATTTAACAGTGAACCAACATCATACAACAAAGTCCATGGTACAACATAGCCAAACAATATCACATGTCATTTAAACACACTATTCAACACACTTACTATTCATAATTAGTCACATAGGTAACATTAAACATTTTGTTTAAAACTTTCACTCTCATAATAAGCCTATATATGAAATATCCGTGCAGCAATATCCTAATAAACATCGACTAGAGGGATGAATTAAGATGAGGAGAATTGAAACGAGAATGAGATTAAAAGAAAATGGCATGTAAGAGCAACATTCAGAATTACAGAAAGAATGGGCATTAAAAAAATGAAACACATCAAAACATTATCATTTCATTTTCAAACAAGGCATGAACGTTGAGGTCACCGAGGGTTTTCTCCGGGCACTCCGGTTTCCTCCCTCCCTTCAATAATGGTACAGGACGCAGTCAATATAAAAATTTCAAAAATAAAAAATTCGATTTTCCTTCCGTCTTCTAATAGCGATCTCCCTGCCTTTACACCACCTGTTTGAGTGATGGATGTGTGTTTGGTATGTGTGAGGGTGGATGAGACAGGTGAGCGTGTATGTTGATATAGGTCGCCGCGCTTTGAGCCTGAATGATTTGGGGTAAGGCGCGTATAGCATCCTGTATCATTATTATTATTATTATTATTGACATAATTATCTACAGCATCATTAATATACATTACATTGAATATCATAACAAAGCATATATACATAGTGCATTAAAATCAAAACAAGACATACATTATTACATAAACGTTCAAAAACGCACCAGCATGAAAACAAAATCCTAATGCATAATATTTATTACAAACGTCATTTATTTGCTACAAATAAAACATGGTTTAACGCAAGATCACATTGACTAAAATAAAAAAGACCTTGTGACACTCATACCGTGACATCACGAAGGTATATATATGTAAACTAAACAACTAGAACTTCTTTATTGAATCAACACAAACAAAATTGTACTAATTAAAGAATTTAAGGAAGCAAAAATAATTCTAATAAAACAATAATAACACACATCGATATAATAACTCATCTAAACTAAAATGTTCTTTTCAGTCTTGGCACCAAAGTTTCTTCAGTCATTTATATATCTCTTTCTCAGATATCGCTTTAAAATCTATTTGTCCAACTGCTATTGATACTATCGCAACAACGTGGCACAACGAAGACATTACTAAGTTACACAACAAACACTAATCTATTAATACGCACATCTAAAACACAAGTCAAATGTCTTCTCTGTCTTTGCACAAAGTTTGTGAAAACGTTTGGTTCTTCTATGTCTTTTACTCAAATATATCTGCACAGCCTAGATATTTTATACTGTTCTTGATACTGTCACAATGAAACTTCATTTCCTAAACCTAAATATAATACACTGGCACAATAAAATCTTCATTTCTAATCCTAAATATATATCTAAATGTCTCTAGGTGCAAACTATAAAATTGTATCTTGGCCTACACATTTAAATCAAATGTGGCCTACCTTTACTAGTTTGTCCGTTGTGCCAGTCGTGCAGAACGCCGAAGATCAATCGGAGTTCTTCTTGGGGCGGCCATCTGCGCTGGGGGTGCCTGCACCAAAGGCGCTGGCTCCCATGCAGAGGCTGGCCCGTTGTGGTTGATGGTGACCATGCTAGGAGGGAGAAAGTCAGGAAAACTCCCCATCCAGGTCTCAGGCTCTCCTTCGTCGCTCTCGCTGGAAGGCATGGTCTCGAGTGGGTCAGGAGGTGGGATGAGCAGATCGAAGTGTTGACCCACGGGTTGGAGATCTCTTCTGTTCACCACCCGCTCTGGCCCACCTGCTACTGGCTGGATGGTGTAGACGTGCAGGCGGGGATCCCGGCGGGCGGTGACGCGATGCAGCTCAGGTCGCCAGAAGTCCTGGATTTTGTTCTGACCCATCACTCTGTTTCTGGTATAGACGTAGTCTCCGACGGCCAAGGGATGGTCAGCTGCTCTTTGGTCGGTGAGTTTAGTCCTAGTCTCGGCGGCTCTCACCAGTTGTTGGTACGCCCGTCTGTGAGCATCAAGGAGTCGCTGTCGATGCTGTTGGACCCAGTCCACGGCTCCAGTTGCTGCAGGTTCTTGTCGTTCAAGCAAGTCATCCACAGGCAGTCGAGGTTCCTGCCCGAAGAGCAGAAAGTGCGGGGAGAAGCCTGTGGACGCGTGTGGAGTGTTGTTGTAGGCTTGGACGACTTCTGCAATGTGCTGGGGCCATCGTCGTTTCTGGTCTGCAGGGAGGGTGCGCAGCATGTCATGGAGCGTACGGTTGAAACGCTCGCACTGTCCATTTCCTTCAGGATGGTAAGGAGTGGTGTGCGACTTGCTGATGCCATAGGATGCACACAACTCCTTGACCAATTTGGACTCGAAATCTCGACCCTGGTCGCTGTGGATTCTTTCTGGCCCGCCGTATTTCTGGAACCAGTCGCTGACTAGAACTTTGGCCACCGTCTGTGCTTCCTGGTTTCAAGTTGGAACAGCCTGTGTGAACTTGGAGAAAACGTCCGTAAGGATGAGAACGTTCTCTCGGCCGTCGGTTGCAGGCTCCAGTCTGGTAAAGTCGATGGCCAATATCTGCAGAGGGCGGCTGGCCAGGACAGGATTCGACGTGGTCTTGAGTGGTACAGTACGTCGACTGATGATGCAGGTGTTGCAGTTGGCCACGTACTGCTTGACATCGCTGTGCATGTCAGGCCAGTAGACTCTTGGTCGCAGGAGTGTCATGGTGCGCTCGAAACCCTGATGTCCCATCTTGTTGTGGATTGCTGCAAAGACATCTGGTCGCAATGAACTTGGTAGCACCAGTTGGTCCCATCTGCCCTGGATTGGATCTGTCACCTGGCGATACAGCACACCATCTTTGCAGGTCAGTTGTGGATGTTGCTTGAGTAGCAGTCGCAGTGGACGGCTGTCCCCAGGTGGAGGCTTGTTGGGCCAGGCTGCCAACACCGGCTGGATTCCAGGGTCCGCGAGCTGCTTCTGACGAAGATTCTCGGGTGACCTTTGCGGGATGATGAAATCTGGGTCAGCCGTGTCGCCGGACGCAAGACGATTCAGTTCAGGAAGTTGTTGGAGATCATTACTCTGTACATGCTGCTGCTGACAGGTCGCTGACACCTCGCAAGCATGTGCCACTTCTGCAGGCACCGGAGTCGACGTTGCGTGAAGTGGCAGGCGAGACAGCGCATCAGCCGGGTTGGTGACACCGGGCCGATACTTGACGTCAAAGTTGAACTGCGACAGCTGTGACGCCCACCGCTGCTCGATGGCTCCAAGTTTGGCTGTTCTGAAGTGGACCAGAGGGTTGTTGTCGGTGAGGATCGTGAAGGTTGCCCCAAGGAGGTAATCTCGGAACTTCTCGGTGATGGCCCACTTCATAGCGAGAAACTCAAGCTTCATGCTGCTGTACGCCGCTTGGTTCTTGTCAGTCGGTCTCAGTCTTCTGCTGGCGTAGGCGAGAACCCGTCGCTGGCCGTCTTGTTCTTGGGACAGTATGGCACTGAGACCGTCATGGCTGGCATCAGTCTCCAACAGGAACGGCTGGGTGAAGTCGGCATAAGCGAGGACTGGCGCCGTGGTAAGAGCCGTCTTCATCGCGCTGAACGCCTCTTGAGGTTTAGACGTCCACAGGTGAGTGATGTCGGCTGTCTTCTTCCGTCGGAGCTTCGTTCCTTCCGCTGCTATGTCGTGTAGTGGACCAGCAATACGGGCAAATCCCTTGATGAAACGCCTGTAGTAGCTGGCGAAACCGAGGAAACTGCGCAGCTCGGTCGATGTTCTGGGTACGGGCCACTGCTGGACGACTTCGACCTTCCCCGCTTCGCAGCTGACGCCATCGGCAGAGATCGTGTGCCCCAGGTAAGTGACCTCTCGTCTGAAGAACTGGCACTTCTCAACTCGCAGCTTTAGGCCGGTGTTGACGATACGTTGTAGAAGCCGATCAAGGTGCTGGGGGTGTTCATCGAAAGTCTTTGAGTACACGAGCAGGTCGTCTAGGTAGACGAGCAGAAAACTGAAAATGAAGTCGGACATCGTCGTCTGCATGAGCCGTTGGAAAGTGGCGGGGGCCGAGATGAGACCCATGGGCATCCTGGTGTACTCATAGAGGCCCATAGGAGTGACGAAGGCCGTTTTATGTTGATCTCGGGGGTCCATGGCGATTTGGTGGTACCCACTGGCCAGGTCCAAGGTGGAGAAGTATTGGGCCCCAACCAGCGCGTCAAATGACTCCTGGATGCGTGGCAGCGGATACGCATCACCCACCGTCTTGGCGTTTAGGCGGCGAAAGTCGACGCATAGCCGAACGGTCCCATCTTTCTTTCGCACAACGACGATTAGTGCCGCGTATGGACTGTGGCTCTCGACAATGATGTTTTTCTCCAGAAGGCCTTTGATGTGGTCTTGGATTTCCTTCAGCTGGTGAGGTGGGATGCGCCTGTAGGGTTGGGCGACGGGCACTTCGTCTCTCGTCCGCAGTTGATGTTGGACGATGTCCGTGTAGCCCAAATCCAACTCGTTTTGGACAAAAGCTTCTCTGTTCTTGTCCAGGACTTGTTGAAGAAGTTCCCGCTGTCTGGTTGTGCCATCGAAAGTGGGGCAGGAAATGGTGTTCTTGGGGATCTGTCCTGCTGGTGCTCCGATGGTGACCACCAGTTCATTTACTGTGGCGGTGAATGCCACCTCGTCCTTTCCTTGGACATCGTCTACTGCCTGTAGTGACGCCAGTGGAGTCCGGACTGGAAGGATGACGTCCACCTCTGAGAGATTGGCCACTCTCACATATCGCCGTGAAACGTCACCGTTGACGAGGGTCGGGACGATCAGCAGACCTCCAGGCAGGGGTTGTGTTAAAGGTGACGCCAGTAGCTGTCGCGTAGGCCGCTGCGTTGAGGTCACTCGCACAGTGGCCATGGCGAAAGGTGGGACCACTGTCTGTGTAGCTGTCTTGGCGATGCCTTGGACGAAGGTGTTGTCATGTCGCACTTCTTGGATGGACGCAAACAGGCCTGGAGGTAAGCTGGTCGGTCTGGCTGTCCTCCACTCTCCCAGGACGTTCATTCCGACCAACAGCGGCAGGCGTTTCTTGCGTTCCCTCATGACCGGTTCCGTGGGCTCCCTGACGACCAGGATGGGAACACTTGAAAACGTGGTCCCGTCCAACTGCAGCTCGGCGACCAGGATACCGGAGTAGGGTACCTCTGCGCCGTTGACTGCCCGCAGCTTGAGGTGGGATGACTGAAGAGAAACGTCACCAAGATTCTCGGTGACCCAGGTCTCCGTCACAGTCGTTACCTCGCTGCCCGTGTCGAGGAGAGCTTGCACAGCTCGGCCATTGAGGCGTGCGGTTGTCGTGGGGCATTGGCCAATCAGCCTTTCACTGCCCTTGCCCCCCGTTGCCTGAGTTTGGACAACGGGGGCTAGCAGTTTCCATGCTGCCCTCGTGGTGCTTGCTGTCCTCGTGGTGGTTGGACGTGGGGTTGTCTTTTCGGCCGCAAAACCAGCAGATGGCGGTTCTGGTGTCACGTTGGGGAGCCGACTGTGGGCGTTGCTTTAGATGCTGCAGCTCCTTCTTCAGCTCCGCTATTTGACTCTGCAGGGCCGCCATTCCTTGGGGGTCGGACACCGGCGTTGCTGTCTGCTGTTGGGTGGTGACGCTGTCGCCGTCACGGTCCTCCTCCTTCAGCCAGCGCTGGGCTTCCGCTCTGGCCCTCAAGTAGGAGACATCCTCTCCCCTAATGATGCGGCGAAGCTCCCGTCGAAGGGCTTGTGACTGGAGCCCCTCAACGAATTTATCCCGCAGCATTTCGTCAGGGATGCTGCCGTCTTTTCTGGCGTTCGACCGCTGGGCCAGCTGTTGAAGATGATGGCCATATTGTAGCACGGTCTCACCTGCGCCTTGCTGCCGGCTGTGAAATCTGCTTAATAGGCTGGTGACTCCCCTCTGGTCGGCGAACGTGTCCTCCAGGACAGAATCGACGATGGATCCGCGGGCATGAGAGTCACTGATGATGCACATTACACTGCACAGCTTCGCTGATGAGCATCCACTGTGCCACAATTATACACAGACAGCCTCAACGACTGCCATCACCGCTTTCTGCCACAATCTGGCAAAGACAATACAAACATAAGTGAACGTGATTCTCAGTGCACTTTCCTTGTCACATAAAACTTAATTGTTGCTTCTGTATTAACGCTGTTTGGCGCTCTCAGCCGTCTTTACAACTACTCTTTAAAACATGTTGCCGAGGCAACGATGCACTTTGCTATACGAATTACGCACTGGCGCTTGGCCTCACATTGCTCTGTTTTTGATCACTTTGTGGGCACTCTATCCTCACAACACACACCCAGGCACTAAGGCCTCACTTTGCTCTGCTTTTGGTCATTTCTTGAAAACGCAGAGGTCGCGGCGCAATGTACCCGCTGGACGCTCGCGTGACGCGTCTGCTGGCGGGCTCCGGAGCTGCATCGCTGCTTCCTCCTGTCTCTGTGGCGCCCTTCGCCTCAGCCGGCGACTCTTCCGGCGCGACGAACTGCCGGAATGCGACGTTTTCGTGTGGGGCGACGGTCTGCTTCTGCGCGACATCAACGACTGCAGGTGTTTTCGGTTGCGTCGTAATATGCCCCCCGGCGAGTTGACGAGGTACGTTCGGTTGTCCGGGTCCGCGGCTACCACTGAGCCGGGTTTGGTCCATCTGCTCTCCACGTCTGTCTTTATCAGCACGCCGTCCCCTGGCTTCAGCTGCGGTAGGGGCTTCACTCCGTGCTGTCTGTCGTAGTTGCGCGTGTAAGCTTCCTTCACCTTACTGTCAGCTCTGCGTATGTCCGCATCTTGGACGGGACATGGAATAAGAGTGACGGGAAGTCTGGGAACTTTAGTTTTCAGTGGCCTCCCCATGAGGGCGACTGCGGTGCTGACTCTCGTGCTGGAGTGTGGCGCAGACCTGTAGTTCATTAGAGCCACATCCAAAGACTGCTGTTGCAGCAACTTCTTTGCCACTTTCACGGCACTTTCTGCCTCTCCGTTAGCTTGAGGGAAACAAGGACTGCTTGTTCTGTGAAGGAAATCAAATTCCATCGCAAACTTTCTGAACTCCTCACATTGAAATTGAGGGCCATTGTCCGTCACTAGGACATCGGGTACGCCGTGCGTGGCGAATATCTGGGTCAGCTTCTTGACGATGACGCCAGCTGTCGTAGTGTGTAGTGGTATCACCTCCAGCCATCGCGAGTAATAGTCCACTAGCACTAGGTGCTCTCGTCCCTTGTAAGAGCATAGATCGGCTCCCAGCTGTTGCCACGGCCGCTCTGGTAGCGGCGTTGCCCGCAGCGGTTCGTTCCGCTGCGCCGGTCTGTTAGCGCGACATTCTTGACACGCGTCGACGAAATTCTTCAGGTCTTTACTGAAGCCTGGCCACCATACACACTGCTGCGCCAGTTCTCGGCACTTGTGCAGTCCCTGGTGCGTCTCATGCAGCTTGTGCAGGATCTCCTGTCCCTGCGCTGCGGGTACGACCACCCGCGTGCCGTGTACCAGCAACCCGTCAACCACGGACAGCTCACCTTGGGCTTGCTGGTAGCCTTGCAGACACGGCGACACTCCTGTAGTTGTTGTTGTTGCATCAATTTTAATTCATCAGATTAACATAAGTTGTACTGATACACTCCTGTAGTTGGCCACCCGTTGCACACATAGTCCATAACTTGTTTCAGCTCTGGGTCATGCACTGTTCCTGCTCTCAATTTTGCCATCCGACCCGTTGTCATCGGCCGTTCGATCTGCACAGCGCTGACGTATGCTGTTATGCAGTCGGCTTCTTCCTCATCTTCTGCCCCGTGAGGCATTGGGCTCCTTGACAATGCGTCGGCAATGACGAGCTCATTACCGGGCACGTGCACGGGGTGTGCACTGAATCTCATCAGTCTGATTAACAGTCTCTGACAGCGCATAGACGCCTGGTCAATGTCTTTGTTTTTGATGAGAGGAACCAATGGCTTATGGTCCGTCTGCAGCTCAAAACTGTCCAGTCCGACGAGATACTTTGCGAATTTCTCACAAGCCCATGTCGCTGCCAGGCACTCTTTCTCAATTTGCGCATAACGCCTTTCCGCATCTGTCAATGTCCGCCATGCGTAGGCGATTGGCACCAGCTTGCCCGCTCGCCACTGCAGTAAGGCTGCTCCTAGGCCGTAGCTGCTGCTGTCGGCACTCACGACTGTCTTGCTGTCTACTCGGTAGAACCCCAAGGTTGGGCTCTGTGACAGCTTCTCTTTGATTTGCTCAAACGCTTGCTGCTGTGCTGAGCCCCAACACCACACTGTGTCTTTCTTCAGCAGATCGCTGATGGGCTTCATGACTGTCGCCATCCCTGGCACGAACTTGCTCATGTAGTTAAACATACCACACACAGTTCTCAGCTCCGCCACCGACCTTGGCGGCGGCATGTCCTTGATCGCTTTCACTTTGTCGGGATCTGGACGCACTCCCTCACCGCTTATGAGGTGACCAAAGAATTTCACTTCTTTCTGTCTGATATGACACTTCTGCCTGTTCAGTTTCAGTCCGCTTTCTTCAATTCTTTCCAACACTGCATGTAGTCTTTGGTCGTGGTCTTCCAGCGTTGCACCATACACGATGGTGTCATCCATGATAGCCTCACAGCCGTCCAGCCCTTTCAGCAGCTCTTTCATTTTGGTTTGAAACACCTCTGGCCCCAGACTGATCCCCATGGGAACTCGTTTGAAACAGTAACGCCCGAATGGCGTAATGAACGTTGTGAGGTGCTGCTCTTTTCATTCAGGGGGATCTGGAAAAACCCCGATGATGCGTCGAGTGTTGAAAACACACTAGCTCCGTTCATTTTTGGTGCTATGTCATCGAGATTTGGGAGCATACAGTGTGGGCGCTTGACCCCAAGGTTCAGCCTTTTAAAGTCAACACATATTCTCACACTGCCATTAGTCTTCCTGACAGGCACCATGGGTGCACACCAATCTGTTGGCTCTTCTACTTCTTCTATGACATCTGCTGCTTTCAGGCGCTCCAACTCGGCCTTCACCTTTTTCTGCAAAGGGAAGGGGACGCGACGTGCTGTGGTAACGCAGTACGGCTGTACGTCTGCCTTCATGCTAATGTTCACAGGCTCTGTGTCAAGTAGGCCCGTCTCACAAAACACGTTTTCAGATTCAGATTCAGATTCAGAAAACTTTATTATCTCCAAGGAGAAATTCTAACATGGATTTGCTGTCAGCAAAAGGTAATAAAATGTAACAATACTATAAACATGTAAACATGTACGTGTAATCACGCTTATGTACATATTAACAAGAACATTTCCGACACATTGTAAAACTTAAAATACATATCACACTACATGTCCTTATTGCACTTCAACATAAATAAATAAAACACCTACCCACAAACACACACACCCACACACACACATCCACACACACACAGGTTAGACATGAGATTATAAAATTATAAACGTTATAAAGCATCTTAAAAAAAATATACAATCATCAAACTCTGCGTATCATTCTAGCACTGACAATCACAGATTTTAAAACTTATGCATTAGTTAACTAGATACATACTGAATAGTTGAAAAATTGCTGCAAATATTATAAAATTCATCTCTAGTACTCCCATAAACCACTCGCACCCAACTCATTCAGTCAACACTTATTAAGAATTTGTACTGATTTGGGTACAAAACTGTTCTTAGCTCTAACTGTAGAAACATTTGGCACTCTGAAACGGCGACCAGAAGGAAGGAGCTGGTAGTGCTGGGCTAGGATGTGAGTGGAGTCTCTTACAATCATGCTCGCTTTCTTTCTTACTTGCCTTTCGTACAACACACACAAACTCTCCTGCTTTTCACCCACCACTTTCCCACACACCTTCACAATTCTATCCAACACATTCTTACTCCTCACACTGAGACCTCCAAACCAGCAAAGAAAACCAAAGGTCAGCACCGATTGAATAAAACATCTGTAAAAGTTACATAAAACAGACTTGTTGACTTTCAGAGAGCGCAATTTCTGGAGGCAATATATTCTTGACTGACATTTCTTATGGATGGAAGTAGTGTTGGAATCAAAGGTAAGCTTATTGTCAAGTATTGTTCCCAGATATTTGTATTCCAAGACTCTCTCCACCTTTTCTCCATCAATCACTAAGTCAGGCACAGCAGATGGGTTTTTTCTAAAATCAATAATCAGTTCTTTAGTTTTCTTCACATTTATATTTAAAAAATTCTCTTTGCACCATGCAATAAACCTTTGCACTTCCTTTAGATAAACAGTTGCAGAGTTGGAGAGGTCTTGAAGGGCAGAGTCATCTGAGTACTTAATGAGAGGTGTATTTTCAGAGCCTGTGCAATCGTTGGTGTACATAGTAAACAGAACAGGAGATAGTACAGTGCCCTGAGGGGAGCCAGTTGATGTAGTTCGAGTAGAGGAGAGTGCTTGCTGGAAGCAGACTGACTGAGATCTGTGAACTAGAAAGCTGACTATCCACAGGATAAGCCTGGGATTGACGTCAAGGGCCAGATGTTTGAGCGCCATGAGATGAGGTTGTATCGTATTAAAAGCAGAAGAAAAATCGATAAAGAGAATCCTAACGAAAGAACTAGGTTTATCCAGCTGTGTATAAGCGTTGTTGAGTAGAGTGAGTGTTGCGTCGTCAGTGGATCTGTCTTGCTTGTATGCGAACTGAAAAGGATCAAGAAACTGTTGTGTTTGAGAGAGAAGTTTTTTCAAGACGATACGCTCAAAGCATTTCATGGCGATGCTGGTGAGTGCAACGGGCCTATAGTCATTCAACTCAGATGGGCTTCTAGACTTTGGAACAGGACAGATAGTGGAATTTTTCCAGACTGAGGGGACAGCACATTGTTTCAATGATAAAGAAAACAAATGACTGAAAACAACACATAACTGAGCAGAACATACTTTCAACAGTTTTCCACACAAGCCATCTGGACCCATTGCCTTACGGGGGTTTATTCTCTTGAAGTGGGACTCAACAACACAATCCCGGATCTCAAAGTCACCAGAAGCATCTCCCTCCCCATTTCTCACCCTTTCCTGAAGATCAACCAAAACTTCAGACAAACTGTCACTCAAATCATTGCGTTCAAAACGACAATAAAAATCATTCAGCTCGTTAGAGAAAGCTAACTTTTCATCTCCACTTCGCAGGCAACCACTGCTCTGAGGTTTATTCTGGCCTGATAAGGTTTTCAACCCCTTCCAAGCATCCCTTATGTTGCCTGACTGGAACTGACGTTCAACTTTCTCTTTATATTCTAACTTAGCTGCACGTATTTCCTCCCTTAATTTTCTCTGAACCCTCTTTCTTTCTTCCCTATCCCCAGTTTGAAATGCAATTTTCTTTTCATTAATAGTATTTTTCAGTGATCTCGAGACCCAGGGCTTGTTGTTTGGATAGATTTTGACTTGTTTGGTTGGAATAATCATGTCTTCACAGAATTTAACATAGTCAGTGACCACATCAGCAGCCTGATTAACATCATCAGAGGAATCAAGAAAAACATTCCAGTCTGTGCAATCGAAACAACCCTGCAATTGCTCAACACAATCATCCGACCATACTTTTACAGTTTTGGCAACGACAGACTCAGTTATAGAGACTCAGTTGTAGAGAGAGAGATTGTTGTTGATAGTGAAGCTGGAAAGTAAATTTGAAAGTTGTTGAGTTGAGTTGAGAATTGTATGCAGTTGTTGATGTGTGCTGAATAAAAAGTGGAAAACTTCATACGTCGACTTTGTGACTTGTATGCTGTTTGGACGGGCTGCGTGGATAAACGAATCTGAGTTACACAACTATCAGGAATTCAAGCATCGATCGGGGCTGAATCAGATACTGATAAAGAAAACACCAACATCAAACGGAGTGTAACATTTTTGTATACTTCTTCCGCCTTTACAAGTCGTTTGACTAGCCCCAGCTTTTCAGCTACAGCTCTGCTAAGGAGGTTGTTGCATGTGTTGCTTCTCACAACTATGACACGAAACCTCCAAGTTTTTCCTTTCAGCACAGTCTTGGCGTGAAATTCGCCTCTCGTCGTCACTCTGCCTCCCGGAGAGGTTAACTTGTACCGTGTCGCAGTCAGTCTCGGTTTGCGTCGCAATTTCTCAAAAGTTGCGTCACTCATAATTGTGACGTCAGCACCGGTGTCTAGCTTAAATTTGACGTCAGTCCCTTTGATCTTTGCTGTGATGATGAGCGGACAATGTGCCGAAGCTGATTAGGCCTACATAACATAGGTGCCCATATCGGGATGTTCAGCGGAGTGGAGTGCTGTCCACTACATACTTATAGTTCAATTCAATTTCTTCTTATTCTTATCCCGTCCCGTAAATCCAAAGTCTTTGGGGCACCACAGATTATCGTTTAACCAGCGTTATCCATCTTTCTCTGTTCTCAGCAGCCCTCGTGGCTTTACTCAGTGTCAAGCCAGTCCATTCTCGAATGTCGTCTTCCCACCTCTCTCTCTCTCTGTCTCTGTCTCTCTTCCTCTCACGGCGGAAGTGCCGGGGGTTTCTGTATAAATATTACCCCCACTTTGTGGAAATGTAGTGCTTTAAATTACCACTTTTGCTGTCTTTCTCCTTTGTTCTTTCTCATTCCTATTCTGTTCTATCAACCTACTTCGCTAGACCAGTCACCTACCTTTTTTTTCTTGAAAACTCTCCCAAAACTCCTTATCTGTTTACGGGGTCTGTGCCGATCACCTTAGGGATATTGGACGCTTTCTGCCAAATGGTCACTAGAACTTTCTATGGTATTATCATTTAGCAATGTAGTTTTATGTTTGTAAAGGGGGATTTGATAAATTAGAGTACAACCTCAGCGGCCCTTGCATTGCATGTCTTTATTGTAAAGTGACTGGCTGGTGGAGTGCCTTCAGTATTACCATTATGCGAACGAAGCGAAGTTTTACGTCCTATTTTTATCAGTTAAGGACAAAAAGTTTAATAGCAAAAGTGCTATCTAAAAATATAACCCCTTGGGGTCATGAGCAATCTTGCCACTGTAGATTGTTCTAACCTATAAAGGGAAAAGTGAAAGCCCCAGTTGAAAACCTGTCTTGACTTTGTAGGCATGACAGATTCACTGCGGCAACAGTACCCCCGTTGGAGTGCCGGGGGTTTTAGTATAAATAGTATCCCCACTTTCTGGAAATTTAGTGCTTTAAATTCCCACTGTCGCTGTCTTCCTCATTTGCTCTTTCCCATTCCTGATCTGTCCTATCACTCTGCTATATACTATCTTCTTCTTCGCTAGATCAATGACCTACCTTTTTTCTTGAAATCTCTTCCTGGACAAGACTCCTTGTTTGTGTATGAGGTCTGTTGGATCAGCCTGGGAGTGTTGGACGCTTTCTGCCGGGTGGTCACTAGGGCTTCCTATGATGTTATTATTTAGCTATATAGGCATTTTATATGTATGTGTTTTGTTGATGATTTATAATGATGTTTGTATTCTATTTTGTTTTTGTAACCGGGGGTTCGAGTAGTTGGGGTAAAGCCTCAGCCGTCCCCTGCGTGGGATGTCTTTATTGTAAAGTGACTGGCCGGTGGAGGGCATTCAATTTTCCCACTAGGGTTGTTTCAGCAGATCTTTTATGCGGATCGGGGGTTGTCCGGTCCTGATTTGGCTCGGAAGAGTCCGCTGGACCTAAAGCAACAATCAATCAATCAATCAATCTAAAAATATAGTTTCCAGACCAGGTCTAGTTTTAATTCAACATGCCTAGGGACCAAGGCCGTCAAGGTGTTCGGCAAGGGACTTACGAAGTAAAACTTACGAATAGACGAACAGCGTGTGGTCGTGTTAGCGAATTCCCCTCCCCCATCCAACAAGACCGGGTGAGTTATTTAAAAGGACAAAAATAATATAACATTACAAACAAAAAAGAACGGGAGGAGAAGAGGCAATTCGACCGGCAGAAGTCGGCCGCTCACTCCCAATAACAAAATGATATTATTTATAATTTATCCTAGTTTATTAGTAGGTGACTACAATAAGTCAAAGATTATATGCAGGGTCAAGATTGGCCCAAAATCATTAACAAGCCAATGCTTCCCGGTGTCACGTCAAAGTTTCGGGTGTTATACTTTGGGCGGGCGCCTTTGTGCATGCGCCAGATCAAGTCGGGCAGGCTTTTTCACGATGTTCTTAGGCGTCGTAACCATGGACCATATATCCATGTCGTAACCCTAACTCTAACCCTAACCCTTACTAAGACTACAATTGCACTGTGCGCATGCGTCGAATTTTGTAATTTTGTCAACGCATTACAAAATTCGACGCATGCGCACACTGATATTGTAGTCTTAGTAAGGGTTAGGGTTAGAGCTAGGGTTAGGGTTTAGGGTTAGAGTTACCACGCCTAAGAACATTGTGAAAAAGCAGGCCCGACATGACCTGGCGCATGCGCAGAAGCGCCCGGCTAAAATAAGGTACCCGGAACTTAAAGGATGTTACACCGGGTTGGCTCCTATAATAATAGTTGTGACTGCTTAAACGGATTTTGTGTGTGTGCATGTGTGATATTATTATTATTATTATTATTGAGGATTTTTATAGCGCACTTATCTCGCCATACTTGACCAGACTCTAGGCGCTGGCCGATACAGGATCTAACTCAAACCGCCTGAGACGCCCACCCGCAGACTTTGAACGCATGGTCTGACGCCCGGACAACTGAGCACTATCCTGGCCAGCCAGGGATGGGGGAGTATGACCAAGTGCATGCTGGGTGTGTTGTAACCGGCATTCACCCGTCTAGGACATGAGCGTCAGGATCTTTGAAGTCCGTTATGATGGAATGTAGGTGACACACAGACTAGACCTCGGTTTATACTCTCATCCGAAGGAGTAAAAAAGAAGTGGACCTGCGGGGTTAAGATGTAGGCCTACGTAGTTTAGTAGCTACATTTGAATTGCTCCATGTGTTATTATATTATATACTCCGTTATCTGCGAGTGCTTGTTAGAGAGTATGCGTGACAGTGAACCCTTTGCGCAGACTTTTCAGTTTGGAATTGCGCTTCCTAAAATAAATTCTTATTATTATTATTATAACACCGACGGTCAATGAGTTGACAGTCACAGATATGTTGCATGGTTGTCTGAACATTAAAGTGTGTAAGCGTGTTACGTCAAAATTATGCCCCAGTTGTGTCCCATTTTATGTCAATTAAAGTTAAAGCATAGCACAAAAATTTCTGGCAAAAACGTTTTAGGGACTTCGTTGTGTGATAAGGGGAAATCTGAAGGAGACAGCCCTTTGGAAAGAAGAAGAGGACTTAACAAGGTTCGTGAATGTCATAAAATCTCTGAATATATGCATAGCCTACAAGAATCTGATGTAACATATTTTTCCTTATTTGATGTGTACGTATATTATGGTGGAAATTAACAGGAGAGAGAGAGAGAGAGAGAGAGAGAGAGAGAGAGAGAGAGAGAGAGAGAGAGAGAGAGAGGAAATGAGGGGGGAAAGAACACAGAACATATCACATAAAATTGTAAATAGAAAGCCAATTGTGAAAAAACTATAACAGTTGATTTAATCTGAAAGTACAATTTGGTATATTGCAATAGTATTCAACAACAGCTAGTTTTATGAAAAACAACAAATTAACTTCGCATTTGTTTAAATAATAGAAAATCCATCATTTTAATAATGCCAACACACACAAATACTTTAAATTTTATTCATACAAATCATGAAGGGTTGGGGTAAGGATGGGCAAAATCAAGTCATGTTCATTTTAATTGATGTTATATTGATTATAGACTTTCTGACTACCAACGCCTGGAAGTCCAAACACAGCACAAATGATCTAGGGAAGGGAATAATTAGTTGTTTCCAATTAGTACAAACATGCTTAGCGAAGTGCAAAATAATAATAAACAAAATAATCTATACCATGATTTAAAAGCATCGTAATGTACAAACTCAAACAAAATCATTATCAACTTTAAAAAAGAAAGCCACACCTTATCATGCACATATAAAATACATGTAACAAGACAGATTCTAATCTGAACAGGACACGGAATTCCTTGGAAGAACTGGAATTGCAATTTACCCTGGCAAATCAGCAGCGATAATGTAAATTCTTGTTTGCCTTAAGACACATGGGAAGTCAAAGTGGTCCTGCAGTTTGGCCAAATGGGAAATCCAATTTCTCATGGTAAAAATGGGAATTTGAAGTCTTTCCTTAGAAAGATTGTTAACTGTGCTAGATCGCAATCTGCGTTGCAACACAAAACACAAATATAATCATGATACTGTTTAAAAGGAATGCACACCAACAACACAAAAGATATGATTAGTGTTATTAATTTATACAGCAACAGCGTACAATAATTTATACAAATTCACTCACAGCAATATTTTGTTTTAGTCACAGCAACAGCCATATCTCTCACACAGAGGTTGGACAGGGATGTCAGGTTAGTGGACATCTTCCATCAAAATGTATCCACAGACAACAATTTGGAATTCGGATATGATTATGATATTATATTTTTAGTAACACCAATAAATAAATTCCTCTTTTAGAAAAGCAGGTAAATACAAAGGAAACAAGTCATTTAAAGAGCTGAGATATTACGATGGTAGTAGCAAAAATAATTAAACAAAACTCACTTTTGACACACACAAAAACAAAACTTTCAAGAACATTTTACAATAGGTAAAATATGGAATACACGGTTGTTCATTGGCAGAAAAACACATAATGACAACATGCATCCTATCAAGTTTCATGAAAGGCGCCAATAACGATACAACCAGTTATAAAAGATAAATATAAAATACAATAGACAGCAGGCACCATGCAAAATCATGATACCTGTTACATTATTAAGGGTATCTGAATGTTTAACACGAGTGCAGAGACGTTTAAAGAGCAAATTTGTTATATTGGAAGGGGAGTCGGATGGAGGGGGAGATGGGGAAGGGGAGAGGGGTGAAGGGAGTGAGGGAGGCTGACAGGGAGTTCAAATTGCAATACAATATATTGGTATGTTATTATTAGTAAATAGTACATTATACTTCTCATCCAAGGTGAAAAATATCTTCATGAAAGCCCAAACTTTAAAGTTGATTGATTGATTTATTATTGCTTTAGGTCCAGCGGACTCTTCCGAGCCAAATCAGGACCGGACAACCCCCGATCCGCATAAAAGATCTGCTGAAACAACCCCAGTGGGAAAATTGAATGCCCTCCACCGGCCAGTCACTTTACAATAAAGACATCCCACGCGGGGGACGGCTGAGGGTTGACCTCAACTACGCGAACACCCCGGTTACAAAAACAAAATAGAATACAAACATCATTATAAATCATCAATGAAACACATACATATAAAATGCCTATAGTGCTAAATAGTACAATCATAGGAAGCCCTAGTGACCACCCGGCAGAAAGCGTCCAACACTCCCAAGCTGATCCAACAGACCTCATACACAAACAAGGAGTCTTGTCCAGGAAGAGTTTTCAAGAAAAAAGGTAGGTCGTTGATCTAGCGAAGAAGAAGATAGTATAGCAGAGTGAAGTACAGAGCAGGAATAGGAAAGAGTAAATGAGGAAGACAGCGACAGTGGGAATTTAAAGCACTAAATTTCCATAAAGTGGGGATACTATTTATACTGAAAACCCCCGGCACTCCAACGGGGGTACTGTTGCCGCAGTGAATCTGTCTTGCCTATAAAGGAAAGACAGGTTTTCAACTGTGGCTTTCACTGTTCCCTTTATAGGTTTGAACAATCTACAGTGGCAAGATTGCTCATGACCCCAAGGGGTACTTTAAAGTTATCCAAATGAACAGAAATACTGATCTGATTATTTTTGTTGTATTTGGTAATGGTTGATAGACTATAATCACAGAACGCTATCATCTACTAAATAATGTATCCATTAAAAACAAACTGTAATGCCATGGGCAACATCAATACAAACCTTTACTATGTTACCAAAATAGAATAATATCACAGCAGTTTGTCCAGCAAAGCACCTTTAAGATTATTATTTAGCATTATTTCAAAATTACAGTTACCACAAAACCAAA
This sequence comes from Oncomelania hupensis, assembly GCA_036898135.1. NCBI lineage: Eukaryota > Metazoa > Mollusca > Gastropoda > Littorinimorpha > Pomatiopsidae > Oncomelania > Oncomelania hupensis. The sequence continues at coordinate 77,783,998 of CM072516.1, forward strand.
TCTCATTAAAATGGCAATAATTCTGCATAACAAAGTAAACATCAACATTGCTTAGTATTTTTAGTGAAAATAACCCGAAATGTGAATACAATAAACATAAAAAAATGACTTTTATATTAAAGACAGAATTTCCTAACTTTATTCATAAAAAGATGTTGCTAAATTTAGGATAAATAAATTCTTAATCCGCAAAATTCTCACCTATAAATTTATATATTAATATTCCGCGATTTAACGCAATATTTTAAGGGTAAAAAGCAGGAAATTGTCATCCTATAGATGCTTTGAGCTAAACCTTATCAATGGTATTGGGTTCTTTTGTGTAAACCATTTTTTCTGTTAAAATTTTTATAATGAAAAATTGAAATTGATAAAATGAATAAGACAAAACACGCAGTGGATCTGACAGAAATGCCCAAAACAAATATGTATATCATGTCATGTGAAAAGCGTCTCAGAAACTAAACACACACAAAACAAGATACAGAACATTAAAAAGATTACACATTTCATTATCTGTGAGATAATAGATGTCATCGTCTTCTAAATCCCATTAAAATGTGGATTTTATTGCTCATTAATATTTGTAACAAATCCAAAATAATTCAAATGAAAGGAAATAACGATGCGGCCGCCAATGGATAAAAAACAAACCCAGATTCTTCAACAAGTCGTGAACAAGAAAACAAAGTTAGAAAAACTGGTACTGTTGTTGAATTCAACTAAAAGCTCTAAAATAAAGTTCAAAGCATTTTAGAAAATTAACAACAAGTTCATGATGTTGAAGAGATAAATAACTGTATACTCTGTCAATATCAATAGTGGTCCCCATTACACTTATACAGCAACTCTTAAACTATAACAGCATACACATTTGTCTTAAAAATTAATATATAAATAAATATATAAATATAAATAAATATATAAATATAAATAAATATATAAATAAATATCTATATATATCTATATATATATATATATATATATATATATATATATATATATATATATATATATATATAGATATATAGATATAGATATATACACAAGGGTGGTCCGATAAGTACTTAGCCTACCAAAAAAAAAAAATGAAAATTTTGAAAAAGTGGCAATTTATTTTTTAATATTGTTTCCTTTTAGTTTGATACACTTGACCCAGCAATGTTCCAAGTTCTTTAACCCATCTGAAAAATACGTTTTCTTGAGGTCTACAAAGGAGGCCTCCGTGGCGACGATGACCTCATTCGACTCAAATTTCTGCCCGGCGAGTGAATTTTTCAAGTTTGGAAACAAAAAGAAGTCGCACAGTGCCAAATGTGGAGAATACGGTGGATGGGGAAGCAGTTCGTAGCCCAATTCAAACAATTTGGCCGTGGCGAGGGTGGAGGTGTGAGCCGGTGCGTTAGCATCTAAAATCCGCGGACACGCCCGCTTCCACACGCGGTCAAAATAAAACTACTAGTCCGATCCGGCTGAAATTTCAACAGTAGCCATCTACGAGAATGTACTACTTGATAGTAAATTGCTCTTGTGATACTGGCGCCATCGGGCAGTGAGGCTAAGTACTTATTGGACTGCCCTCGTATATATCTATATCTATATCTATATATATCTATATATATATATATATATATATATATATATATATATATATATATATATATATATATATAGATATATACATTATATATACATCAAAAGTGATCCCATTTACATTTATACAGCTCTTTACAACATACAAAGTATCATAAAAATTGATATAGTGAAGTATCTACATACACACACATGTATTAATCTAACAAAGCTAAATATTTGAACAACATTATGGTATTAAACATGTTAAACATAGTAAGAAATACTAACAATAAAAAGGCATTTGTACACAAAGATGGACATACATACACACACACACACACACACACACTGTATACACACACACATAAATTAAAGCTAACCAAAATAGTAGTTTGATGGAATACTTAATTCATACTTCTTGGAATGCTTCATTACTTATTCTTAATGCTGATATTATCCTGTGTTTGTTTGTGTGTGTGTGTTTGTGTGTCTGTCTGTCCCTTGTTAAACATGCCTTTCTATACTTTGATGTGATGTTTGTTATTATTTCTAATTATGTTTAATGTGGTTAATACCATAATGTTGTACCACATTGTTTAAATATTTATTCTTGCGAGTGTACGTGTGTGTGTATGTGTAGGTGCATGCGTGCGAGCACTCAGAGCAAGCTTTAAATGTGGTTTTGCGCTATAAAAACTATATTATTATTATACTAGTAATACTAAATACATATTGTACAAAGCTGAAAGCCTGGTATGTTGAGAAACTACTCACTTAATACTAATGGGATTGTAAAAACAATATGGCCCAATAATTTCATGATTTTTAGGGCCACAATTAAACTTCAATGTTTGAATATTTCAGATTACTTTGTGCTGCAGCTTCATATCTAAGACAAATTGTGATATATAATACCAAAGTTCATTTACTCCAGCACAAAAAAAAACTGAGTGTTGTAAAAAGTCGAGCAAGCCTTCGGAGTTAGGCGCTATTAAAATGAAAAAATTTAGACTGGCATGACTGTCCTTGATAGAACATAAAAATAATATAAATAATTCAGCTCAAAATTAACATATTGTTATAAAATGCAACCCTTTAAAATACTGCATCAGTCAATGATGTACATTGTACAAAAAAAACAAAAAAAACAATTCTATATCATATACTGCTAACAAAACAAACATAATATTGTTTACTAAAAAAATAACAGCTAATTCTCAAAAAAAAATCAAACAAAAAAATATTTGTTCCATAAAACCTGAAAACAATTAATTATACAATCAAATACAAAAAAAAAACCAAAAACCAAAAAATAACAAAAACACAAAATAAACATTAATAAAACAAAAAAATCATTATTTAAAAATTCACAAATCATAATCATTCCTACAAAACAATACAAAACAAAAAAAAACACAAAATATTCTTAAAACAATATAACAAAATTCCTCCAAATAAAAATGTATATTTGTCATAATAAAACAAAATATACATTATATACAAAAAAAACATACAACAGTGTTATATTAATGACCATAAATAAATGTTTTAAAGCGATCTTTTAACTTTAAAATCAAATAAAACAAAGTGTTTTATTGTTGAACTTACTGTAAAGAACCCTCCATCACTCCCATTACCACCTCACAACCAACCAACCCTGTCTCCTCAACTGTTCCTAGGTTATAAAATTAATGAGTGCTGTCTGTGCTTTCTGTTTTAATAACTTTCAGAATGATTTTTGGTGTTATTGATTTTTTTGCTAAAATGAAGTTAAAAATTCATAATGATTTTTGTCTCGTTATGAGTGAATATCCCAAACGAACAGAGCTACACAGATTCAAGCATCCAACCAATCCAACACCTTGGCAGTGTTACAACATCCTATGTAGAATTTAAACACGCTCAATTTCACCCTTCTACGGCATATACTACATAAAACTTGGTTTCACACAATCAAAATGTAACAACCTATTAGTATTAAATAGTTTTTATCTTGCAACTTTGTACACCACACTGAAGATGAAAAAAAAACACACAATGAAAAAAATTTAGACAAAATAGAGTACGTCTACTCAATGTAGATAAAAGATTCCAAGCAAATTTCTTTTAACATTAAAAAAATAAACTTCAATCAAGGCCAAAGATGTAAAATCTTAAAGGAAGAGATAGGAGAATGTATACGAAACACCTATTGTATTCTATATAAACAAAATCAAATAATGCAGTCATGTTAAAACTCTAAATTATAGTTTTAAAGAGTATATGTGGTTTTTTCCTATAGCTTTTCACAAATCCCCCAACGTCAAATGACATTCAATAAATAAGACAAAACAATTTGTTTTCCATTGGTCGTTTGTTCCTGTCACTCTTCCAGAAGTCATAAAAATACATATCTTCTATTATTTATCTTTTCAAAAAAATTTTTAATAAAAAAAAATTAAAAATATTATTATAAATAATTAAAAAAAAAAACAAAAAATGTTACCTACCATCACACACTGTTGAATAATGCTCACTATGTGTTAAAAGTTATTTTCTAGTGCTTAATGTGTGGTTGTTGTGCAACATTCTCATCAAAAATTTGAAAATAGTTTTTGTTTTGTGAATAAGATATCTTTAACACCTTCTTTATTGTTCCCTGTATGTGACAAAAATAAATAATAAATAACATCACCATAATAAATACAAACAAAAAAAAATCACAAACATAACTCAAATATATGCTCAATAATCTATGTCTCATCACAGAATGGAGAATCAACATCACTTAATAGGTGGTTAAACAAAACCCTTCTACATACAATCTTTAGTCCTAATCGCTTTAGTAATGTTAATTGAGGTATGTCACTGTTATCGCAATGAAAGCAACGATGCGATACAAATGTGCAGTCAAACCTGGTTTATAGTGAGTAATGGATGTCTGGTCCTGGAGAAAACATGATACTGCAGATATAGCCACCGATGTGATCGGATGCAAAATCTCTATGGTTAAGATCTGATCATCTGGAGCAAGCTGTATCATCTGAATCTTCAGATTTTAGAAAAGCCAGCACCTACAGAGACACAAACAGAAAAAAAAAAAAAAAGAAAAAAAGAAACAACCTGATATTTGTTTCGAGAAAAACCCATGTAATCATTAATCTACTCTTGCAAGCCTCCATGCTGATGAACGTCACACCTTTCTGCTTCATTTTTTTTAAATGGATAAGAAATATGAAAAATCAAACAAACATGGCAGAATACAAATTGTCACGAAGAAGACAACAAAACTGCTGGCTGAACTAATCACACACACACACCCACAAACACACCCACACCCACTAAAACTCAAAACAATATTTCTCACGCTCTATTTTACATGAAACTAAAAGTAAAACCCACAGACTGTCACAAAACAAAAATTTTGAACTATGAAATGTCTATACCATACTAACAATCTAACTGTAATTCTAACACCTTATAAACATACTGATTATTATATTTGTATTGTATATAAATCTAATCATTACACTCAGTAGTTAAACCATATAAATATTCTAATCAATACACTTACCCCATGTCACAATTCTAAGCATTTATACTTATCTAACCCATGAATACTTACAATTTAAAGACATTAATCTAACTCCAAATAAACATTGCAATTATTTTACTTATATCACAATTCTAACCATTTAAACTCGTCACCTAACCATGTATACTTAAATAATATGATTTTTAAAGTTATTATACCAACACGATATAAACATTACAACTAGCATACTTATCCTATCCTATCCTATCCTGTCCCATAACCCGAAGGTCGTAGGGGCACCACAGATGATCGTTTAACCAGCATACTCCATCTTTCTCTGTCCTCAGCAGCCCTCATGGCTTCGCTCAGTGTCAAACCAGTCCATTCTCGAATGTTGTCCTCCCACCTCTTTTTCGGTCTCCCCCTTCTTCTACCTCCTTGCACTGTGCCTTGCAGAATGGTCTTTGCAAGGCCTGATGATCTGGTGACGTGGCCATACCATCGGAGTTTCCTTTTCTTCACCACTGTGAGCAGGTCATCGTGTTGTCCAATGGCTTGTGTGATGGTCTGTCGGACTTCGTCGTTGGTGATGTGTTGGGTATAGGAAATGCACAGAAGTCTTCTGTAGCACCTCATCTCCATGCTTTGTATTCTTCGTTGGAGATCTGCTGTGAGGGTCCATGCTTCGCAAGCATATAGGAAGATGGAGATGACCAGAGAGCGCAGCACTCTTACTTATTATTATCTTATTTTTAAAGTTATTATACCAACACCACGATATAAACATTACAACTAGCATACTTATAGACTATCTTATAAAAATTCTACACCATATAAATATTCCATTTATCACCCTCATACATTATAATTAACTTATACAAATTCAAATTATTGAAAATGTATACCACATAAATATTCTAAGCATTTACACTTAAACCATATTAACATTTCTGAACTATTATTCTAACACCACTAATAATTATAATTATATTCAACTTATAAGAATTAGGTATATTTAAACCCTATACAAAATCAACATGAAAAAAACTTCTAAGAAACATTTTCTAAAAACATTATTATAAAATTTTACATAAGAATTCAAATTTTTTATATATTTAAACCACATACAAAATGTAATTATATTATGTATATTTAAACGATACACAAAATCTACTTAAAACTAAACTTTAGTGACAAGTAAGTGCTCATAAACCAACATGAGCACACCAGCACCCATATCCGGGAGTGCAGATGCACTGTTGGTGCCAGGTACAACATCAGGAAAAGGAGTGTAATGATTAGCCATAACACTGAAGACAACACTGGGTGGACCAGCGCTACTACATGTACAGCAAGATATGAAAACACTGATAGGAACTAAATATTACTTGTGTAATAAACACATGCATCACACAATAACATGAGAACCACACAGAATGATTGACACACAACACAAGCAATCTCACCCTGCAGTTTATGTCATGAACTACTGGTCTAAGGAAAGACAAAACATTTCTCCGCATTTCCCAATCTCACAAAAAAGATAAAATTTGCAATTACGGAGCAAAACGCAACCAAAAAAAATCTACGAAAAGAACACAGGTGGTAACCATTGAGATGATATATGTCAACACACACTGTCATAAACAGGCAATTCCTGACATTTAAGGAAACTCCTGAAGAATGGTTTTACTACTTTTCATGAAAGTGTTAAAATGTACCGTAAATTGTTCAGTTCCTTGATCATACAAATATACATGTAAGGCTTGTAACAACAAATGGTCCTGATTTGGCTCAAAAGAGTCTGCTGGACCTAAGGCAATAAACCATGTAATGTAATGTTAACGTTACAATAAAAATAGTAAAATACATTTTAATGTACATGGGTTTAATGTCATGAATCTGGTCAAGATAATTATAATAATGGAACTATTACTAAAACTGTTCACCAAAATGTTAATTAGCATGGCATTATCATAAACACACGGCGAGCAAAAAATTCCCACCCACTTCCATAAACTGTTGTAGTATCAAATGTTTAACCATAAAAATTACACAGTTACGAGATAAATAGTGTTCAAATTTATTTCCACTCAATTTTTCTGTAAGAAAAACAATTATAAATACTATTAAACAAGCAGCGAATTTTACGGAGAGTCATATATTATTATAATTCTAATGAGGACATGTGTTATATATATTAATATTTATTTAGTTCTTCATTCCTTATTCTCATAATATAAGTAGCTGAAAAAATCACATTCTTATAAAAATGTAAAAACCTTTTCTTTTGTGTTTAGTGTAGTAAAATAATATTACCAAACCAACAATTTATGGATTATATGAAGATATGACATCATTTTTATTATTTTTAAAAATATGTTTTTAGGAGAAAGTAATAATAATAATAATAATAATAACAGGCAATTTATATAGCGCTTTCCAAAATCACAAAGCGCTTTACACAAACAAATGTAAACACAACATGCGTACATTGGTCAATAACACACAACCACATATACATCTCAACACCAAAAATAACTAACAAACACTCACTCATGGCGCCTAAGAAAAGGCCTCTCTAAAAAGATGCGTCTTCAAGTTCGTTTTAAAAGACGCTAATGAAGGACTGTGACGGACGGACCGAGGTAGCGAGTTCCAGGTCTGAACGGAGAAGAAACTGAAAGCTCTACCACCGTGTCTCACCCTGTGGTATTCTGGTACACGGAACATCCTTTCATCTGCAGAGGAGCGGAGAGACCGAGAAGGAACATAGACAGTCAAAAGTTCGGAAAGATAGTAGTAGTTTGTATATTATCGATATCAATCAATTTGATTCCATTTTTCATAACTACATAGCAAAAGAATTAGCACGACTTCGATTGTTACTACTTACAGGCAACGTCTATTTACAAAAATCCAATAATTCAATGTAAAATAAATATTAATATTAGTAAAAATATAAATTACTGTAGTGTAGTAACAGGAGTGTTAGATGTTGAATTTGATTTTGTCACAGCACTTATAACAGTAAATATTGTTAGTGCATGGTAATAGGGCTGTTCTAATGATGCAAAGAATACAAAAAGTAAAGGTACTGAAAGTCAAAATGAATTAATTACATAAATACAATAGAACCATCCAGAATACATTAACGCTGAATGACTGTATGTATGTATATATAAAAAGAATGTTAAAATACAGTCTTTCTTTGCTATGATTTAAAATAACAGTAAAATAAATGAACAGCGAAAGCATACATCCAGAGAGATTTAACTTTTTCCAGACTAATTTATTTCAAATTTGTTCAATACAATTTTGGAAACACTTTCACAGTCCAAATATTATTTTAGTTTTTCAATACTATTTTACAAACACTTTCACAGTCCAAACAAGTCTTAGCAGATGACATTATTTTTGTAACAAAACTTTTAAACACAAAAACAAGCAGATAAAAATGAAACACCTGATTTATTAAAATCATCCACAACTATAGAATTTAAAACTAGAGACAGTGCAATTTACACAAGCAGCGTTGCAGTTTACAACAGAATACCTCCAAATTGTAGTACAGCTATGCCTACCTTAAGTAAGTGACTGTCAGTCCTGCCACTTTGAGAAGAAAAACACAGATTTAAAGATTTCTACTTCTATTCTCTTTATATAACCAAATTCTGAAAGACATTTCACCAAACATGTATGGCTTATAGAACACAATTCTCTTTATTGTTCTAGTACAAATTAGAATAGGCATAAGAGACTCCAATACTACCAAACAGCAAGAATGCATATTTTGGCAGCTTCCACCCTTTCAGGGCTTCTTGCTGGTATATGTTATTGCCCAAGCCTTCTATGGGTGATTTGGGGAAATCAGGTCACACGTGTGATACAACAACCAAAACCAAAAGTACATTCAACGTCTTAACACAGCGGAAAACAATTTGTGTCCCCAAAACCAAAATTGTGACACTATGGTCCCCAAAAACCAATCCCTAAATGCTGATCACAACAACAGCAACAAACAAGTAACGGCGTAACCTTTGTGTGGTTGGTTAGTAAAGAAAAAACAAAATGGTCATGATCAATTTCAGACATGATTATCAACAATGACACTGCACAGAAGAAATTCAAGGATAACGTAGACAAGTTGCCTAACCAATATGACATAGAAAAGTTGCCTACATCGCAACAGAGGCAGCTGGTTATATCATTAAAAAAGTTGTCTAAATATAACAGAAAAGTTTGCCCAAGTCATAACATAGAAAAGCTGCCTAAGTAATAACAGAAAAGTTGCTTAAATGATAACATAGAAAACTGCCTAAATAATAACAGAACAGTTGCTAAAAAGCTCACATATAAAAGTTGCATAAGATCCATTGCTTTAAATTTCTAAGCAGACACCAAAAGAGTGTGAGTGTGTGTGTCGTTTTATGTGCATAGGTGTTGCGTATACGCATAAGTGTTCTTCAAAGCTGTTCTTCATTCATTGCAAACGTGGCATTGTAAGAATCGTTCTGATTATTTATTTGAAATTAAAGCATTAATTCATATTTTGCGGACAAGAGGAACTGATGTCTATTTCTGTTGGGTTCCATCCCACTGTGGTATCTTCTGGAACGAAAAAGTAGACATTCTAGCCAAGAACGGAGCACAGAAAATTAAGTGCATCTTTCAGCATCCTGAACTTGAGCTCTCTACTCATGAAATGATATCTTTAATTGAAAATTACATGCGTTCAGATTTAAGTTGTGGAGCTCCAGACTTTATTTGTTCAAGACACATAAGTAGGATTATTCACAAATTGAGGGTGAATTCGTGGAATACCAAGTTTTCTAAGAATATTTTGTGTGTTTGCTCGCAAAGATTATCTGTGGAACACATTGTACGACAGTGTCCTGTGTTGCTTAATACATATAAGGAAAAACAAATAGTGATTGACAACGACAAACCATTAGATTCTATATTACATCATCATGTAATAGTTGACGTTGCTACGACTATTAGTGAATATCTGATCAACAAATTGTTATAGAATTTTATTTATTTATTTTATTGTTTATGGACCTTTGTGTTTGTTTGTCTGTGCGAGAGAAAGTGTTTTGGTCTAATATCACTCAGCAAGTGAAGAGACGTTAAATAAAATAATTGAATTGAAATTGAATTGAATTGTACGCATAAGTGTCAGTACGTTAAGTTCATGAGTGTGTGTATGTGCTTGTGTGCGCGTGAGTAAGTGAATGAGTTTGTGTATTGTGCATATGTGTTATGTGTGCATTTGCGAGTGTTCAGGTTGCATACTGGTGTGTGTCTGTGTGTGTGTGTGAATGCCAGCATGTAAGTGGCATATGGTGTGTTCGAGAGTGTAAAGGTGCGTGAGGTGGTGTGTGTAAGCATGTGAATGCATACAGGCGTGTGTATGTTTGTACGTAAAAGCAGACCCCTCTGCAACTCTTAGCAAACCTCAATAACAAACTGGTTCAATAAAATAATGGTTTTCTTGTGCTTCCTGCGGAAACTTGCCAAGCATGACTAAGTCAAGTCTTCTAAATTCTCAAAATTAATAACTTTCAAGCAGCAAATCTGCCAAACATTACAGGTGGAGAATACAAGATTGAAGATCCACCCCCGAAATTATCAAATAAAATGCATTACAATTCACATCAGTAAAATGTTGCTAACCTCTCTTTAAAACAAAGTGAAAATGTTCCCAAAGTATCACATGTTAAAAAAAACAATAATAATAACAATAAAAATACAGAAATGTTCATTAAAAATGACAAAAATTGTGGTATGATTGTTAGCAATGTTCATGAAAACAAGATTGCCAAAGAATTTTCCAGTTAATGCAAAAAAAAACTAAAGTATAGGGTCTGCCACAGAGATTAGGCATAATCTTTTCCATCATCATTAAATAAGTGACTATTATTCACTGTTGAGACTAGAGGAGGCCGGAGGTCGTAGGGGCACCAGAGATGATCATATGCTGATTAAACGATCATCTGTGGTGACCAGAAGCTGACTCAGAACACTTTTCAGGTCAACAGGACAAAGATTGAAAACTACTGAAGTTAACAATAGAAAAACATCTAAAACTGGGCCCAGTTAGAAGCGAGACAAAAATATTGTTACCAGAAGGGCAAAGCTTTATGGAACTTGCAATATTTAACATGAAAACGAGTGCCCCCAAAAAGAAATAAATTTAACGGTGGCATTAAAATGCAAATACTGACTTTGATCTTTTAATTCTGTTGACCTTGAGATGACCTCGACCTCCGGCTCCAAATACACTCATGTATGATAAAATAAACTACAGCAAAAGTTGTATAATGCCATAAAACAGCGACCTTGAGATAACCTTGACCTTGAGTGACATTGATCTTGGGATGACCTTGACCTTCACATGACCTCTCATGCTCATGTATGATCAAATAACCCAATGTTGCATACTATGGGGTTAAATAGTCATTTTACTATACGATAACCTAATTTTTGTGTGTTTTTGCAAAGCCTAAAATGACCTTGACCTTCAAGATCAACAAACCTTGGAATGAGGTTGACCAATTTTGCAAAGTATGTGTGTCTCATTAATATCTATCATGCATCAAAGAATCATACATTCAATATTAATAACTTTTTTTTTTTTAAGTGAAATTTTTGTGAACAATGTTCATTTTTTGACTGAAATTTGTTGATCCTGTGACCTTGACTTTGAAGTGAAGTCATTCATTCACTAATCGTTTATGAAGTCTCTTGGAGATTTGCCATCTTACCAAATTTTTGTGTGATAGTTATAATAGGTTCTGATATATTAATCCACTAGCAAGGTTTGCACAGATGCCAATGGCAAACAGACGGAAGGACGGACTTTTTTTTTTAAAATGTTATTTTTGGGCTATTTAGGACTCAACTTGCACAGATTTGCAAAAATGTGGGAAAAAAAATTTCTGGGTGAATACATTGACTCATACCGCCAAACATGCGAATCAAAAACTGGACAGTGAAACTAGTCTACTGGAAATGTACATTTAAACCTAATAAGAGTAAAACTGAAAACAAACTAATTATAATTTCAGACTGATGGGATGTAAAAAAAAAAAAAAAGAAGAAAAAAGTTAAATGCATAATGGATAATGATGTGATGTTTTGCGAAAAGAAGAACTAACAGGCAGTTGGGTAAAAATAGTTCATTGGTTGTAAAAAAAAAAAATAAATAGTTCATTCGGTTGTAAAACAACAAAAATAGTTCATGGGTTGTAAAAAAAAAAAAAAAAATTGTAACCAAGACTGAAAAGGTGTTTGCAAAAAACCCCCAAACAATGCAAACAGAGGTGCCAGTCCCATGTCTAGAAACGTGAGTGATGATGGATAAGACAGTAGTGTCAAGTGCAAGGAGTGATAATGGATAAGACATTTAGTAGTGTCAAGCGTAATGAGTGATGATGGATAAGACATTTAGTAGTGTCAAGCGCAAGGAGTGATAATGGATAAGACATTTAGTAGTGTCAAGCGTAATGAGTGATGATGGATAAGACATTTTGATTTAGTAGTGTCAAGCGTAGTGAATAATGGAGGAACCAACACACAAATCAAAGCAGGGATTTCACCTCGTCTTTGTGATTCATGGCAGACCTTCTTGCTCCTCGTTTTGTGGCCGCCCCCCTCCCTCGTCCTCGGGACTTTCCACCACGAAAGGTTACTGTGGACTTCTCCAACTCCTCCTCCTGCATCTCAATGTCCGTCTCCTTGGTGGTGGTGACGTGGAACAGCTTGGGCACGTGAAACAGGTTGGTGGACCTCCTTTTAGCCTTTTTGGGGCTCGACGGCTGGCTCCCTTCTTCTTGCACGGAGGCCAGGCCCGGCGAAGGGGGCGACAGGTATGCAGAGGATGGAGACCCTAGGTTGAAGTTGACGCGAGTGCGAGCTCCAATGTTGTGAGTCTGGGTGGGAGGGAAGAATATGGCTGGCGAGCGCACGGTGTGGTACATGTTACTGTTGGGCGACATGCCAGGAAGCAAAGGGGTGCCGTGATTGTACGTCATGTACACAGGGTCCAAAGACTCCGGGTGTTTCTCCAAGTGCCGGACCGTGGCGCTCAAGAACTCTGGCGCCAGCTGCTCCGACAGTGGCTGCAAAATAGCAAGCAAACAACAGCACGAGTTAGCCATCTGTCACCTGTTCAAAACAACAGCCAAGCTTCAAAACAGGCAAAGCCAGCGCTATGGGTTAAGGCACTTGTACTGTTATATACACCATTGCAGCTGCAATATATACAACTGCGGTAGAAGTCTTTATATTATCAAAGTGACGCATCCAATCTGCAACATAATGACTCGCAATCTTCATGTTTTCAACAAACACCTTAAGCTTGTATTATGCACAAGGGGACAACATATGCAAAACATAAAATAGATCACAGTGTGCCGAACTCATGTCTTTTACCTTCTCAATTTTTAGTTGTTTTGACAAAATGTGCATGTACAACACATCACACCGTTTGCTGGATAAAGTTGGGAAACCTCATAATGACGACTCCTGTCTTATTGAGTGAACGGGTTACGTGGATAATAAATTCAAGTTACACAAGATTCAAGCATCAGGGCTGAATCAACCCATTGCCGTGTAACAGTAATGATACTGAGGTCTGAAAATTTCTAAAAGTTTTCATCAGTGTTGAAAGAATTAGGTTCAGTACTGGAAGTTACATGCACATCGGCCTTCAAATCTTTTATTGAAGATCGTTAGACAGAGGTAGTAAATGAAGCACTGCGACTTTTATGAATAGTAGGCACATTTTTGCGCAGTATGACAACAGCCTATCTCCTATCCTATCCTATCCTATCCCGTAACTTAAAAGTTATTGGTGCACCACAGATGATTCTCTTCTTCTGCCTCCTTGCACCATACTTTGCAGGATGGTCTTTGCAAGACCTGATGCTCTGGTAACATGGCCAAACCATCAGAGTTTCCGTTTCTTCATCACTGTGAGCATGCCATCGTGTTGTCCAATAGCTTGTGTGATGGTTTTCGGACTTTGTCGTTGGTGATGTGCTGGGATAGGAAATGCCCAGAAGTCTTCTGTAGCACCTCATCTCCATGCTTTATATTGTTCACTGTAGGTCTGCTGTTGTAGGTCTCCAACACTCTTCAACATCTTCCTACAGCACATCATGTCAGATGCCCTTGCAGATCACGAAGGCACAGTCAGCATATGGGAGAGAGCAATCTCCACTGCTGCCCTGACAAGACTGAAGCCCATTTGGAAAGACAGGATCATCAGTTTACACTTCAAGGTAAGCCTGCTGCGCTCCTGTGTCATCTCCATAATCGTATATAAGTTAGCGAAACATGGACCTTCACAGCAGACCTACAACGACGAAAAGACTGCAGCCTACTATTGCTTTAAAAGGAGCGGACAGGTAAAGGTGGTGAGGCCTATTCCAAGTCGTTACTACTGCCCCATACAAACAAATTCTTTTATTGGACCACTGTTCCTGTCGCCATATGAAAAAAAAGGGGGCAAATAGAAAAGGTTAGTTTATCGCCTCAAAGTGAAATCAATCTGAAACGACAGAACATACAACAGAAGCCAACCAAATGATAGAAACAATTGTGAGAATAAATTAAAACATAATTCCTTTGTCCTCTGTCAGATTTAAAAAAAACTTGCAGGCTGAAATGTAAATAGCATAATAACTAAGACAGGAGAAATCACTAACTTAGTACCAGCTACAAAAAATATCTATATTTGAACAAAATTTAAAACAAACTGACTACTTATAAATAAGGTTATATTAACAACCCAAAATAAATAAATAAAAAGAAAAATAATTAATTTAAAAAAAGAAAAAGAAGTATGATCAAATAAAATTAATGCAAAAATGTTGGATTTCCCCCCCCCAAAAAAAAAGATTACCTAACAACCTTCTCTTAAAAAAATAAAAAGTAGAAACATAAGTTATAATCATTCCATGAATTTGCTACAGTTATATGGATTACCTAACTACTTGATCATATAAAAGATACGTAACAAAAACAATAATAGTAAATCTTAAGATAACATTCTCAATCACTCTTCATCAAAACACTAGCAAGATTATTAACTTATTTTACAGCGAGAAAGATGCAGGATCATGCACCATGGTGGGGATGCATGGAATAATGCAGTCAGGGTGAATTTGTGTTGAAACTTGGAAATAAAATGCTCACAGCATGTCTTCATGGATGGGGAAGAGTGCGATATAAATGGACTGATAGGACAGGCTGAAGTAGACTCAAGAGCATCGCAGCATAATTCATTGTTGATGAAAGAAAAAGAAGATACAGAAAGTACATCCATTATTTTATTGGGTTTTTTGTTTTTGTTGTTGTTGTTTGTTTGTTTTAGGAAGAGTTTTAAAGTATTGGAGGGGAAAGAATAACTGGAATTAAATCATGGCACAGTTTATTGGAAAAAAAGATGCAATCCATATTTTGTAAAATTCTACTTCTACCTATGCAAATTACATTTCTATATGTGGTGAAAGACATTTTCCATACAAATAGATGCTGGAGATGAAATATGTTGATATTTATTACAGTTTAATAAGTGTCTATTATGGAAGCACACATCCATGCAAAAACATGTACCCCAAATTCCACATTTCCTCCACACTAACCTACCCCCCCCCCCCCCCTCCTCTTCAGTCTCTTCAGCAGTTTGAAATAGAGAGTAAAATGGCCCCAGCGACCTTGACCTTTGAGGTAGAGCAAATATGAAGGCACGTGAAATTGGCCACTAACCCAAGAAACGTTCTTATAAAGTTTAGTCAAAATATGTTCAACAGTTCTTGAGATATGGCGTGCAACAGACTGGCAGGCAGGCCAATATTTGGCTCGTTCTAGTTCCCAACTACATTAAATCCAAAATCTCTCAAATGCTTTCAATCTCAGTCATTCACAGATAAGGGACAAGCAAGGATAATGGTACTAGGGGAGCTAAATCTAAAAAATTCATTTCATAACTGATGTGGACAATGCTTCAAAAGCTCTCAGTATCCACATAACATTTTAACAAGTAGGATTACGCAGTACAATTGCGTCTATAAGAAGAGGCATTCTGAACAAGATTGCACTGAACAATAGTTACTGTCATAATTGTAAAACATCCAGTCTGAAATAAAATGTGTGATACATTCATTAGACATTACAATAGGTCATATGTTTGATTAGATATAACAATGTCTTTTTTCCAATCCAGAACACAGTAGCAATTAAGGAAAACAACCGATTTTTAAAAAACAATTTAAAGTCTCCTCTTTGCTGATACTATCCATACCACAAACAATAGACACACTATAACTCTCTGGGCTTTCTTCAAATTGAAGAAATTACAAAGCATTTATCACCCAATCCAATGTCAGCATACGAAGGAATAAACATTGAGGTTTAACGTGTACACCCACCATTGGCCATAGGGCAGACGGGGATAACCATCCCAGGGAACAAGGAGTAAAGACCTGAATCAACACTGAACCACCAAAGCAATCCTACTGCTAAAATGGACAGTGAAAATGGCCACATTTTATATCGCCCAACAAGGGATTCGAACCTGGGTCACTGGTGTGCCAGGCAAACGCTCTAACACTTGAGCTACGGCGATGGGACAAAGCATACCTCTACAAACGTATTAAACAGGCAAAAATAAAATAACTCTTTTTTAAAATTTATATTTATTTCTTCTTTTTTTTTTTTAAAGAAAGGCTAATAACATTACAAGACAAATCATGAAAATCACAAATTTCCCCCCCCCCCTCCCCCCCCCAAAAAAAAGCATACTATTATAAAAGAATGATTATGTTCTATTGTGTAAACATTGTTATGTGCTTTTAAAAAAAATTGATTCATTCTTATTTTAATTAAATAATGCCACCATGCCAAATGATAGCTAATTGGTTTACGTCAACAAGTATCAAAACACTGCATTTTTCTTTTCTTCTTTTTTTTCTTTTCTTTTTTTTAAAGAATGATGGAAATATTTCTGTTTGTGGAAACTGTTAGGTCCTAACAAATTGTTTCATTAATTTAATATTGCAACCATGCCGTGAGGGTGATTATAGAAAAATGACCAATGAAACAAAAGCAGAGGAACCTAGATGATAAATAATGTGTGGACATTCTGGTATAACTGTGACAACGTGAGAGGAGGGATAATGGAAAATTCGTTTAATTAAATTGCTAATATATATTAAATTGCTAACATACATAAAATTGTATGCGAGGGTTGTGGCCGCAAGGTCTAAGGCGGGACTAACTTGCCTTGTTCACAGGCTAGAAACCAATGACATCTGACAGGTGTGGGATCGATCACGTTTCTGGGCATTATGTTTCTCCAAATATTATTTACTTTCGAATCGGACAACGTCTCGGGGGTTTTCTCCGGGTACTCTGGTCTGCTCCCACAGCAAAATTTTAAAAACAACTAACATTAGGTAGGTTGAGTTTGGGCGCGCCACTGACTGCACAGAAAATCTGTTCAGTGGTACTTTGTCCTGCCGTGAATCCTGCTTGTTCTTCAGCTATGAATTTGTTCAGCTTGGGGGTTTCAACAAGTTGAGTATTATTTTCAGGAGGACCTTGCTGGGATGTCTGATGAGGCTGATGGCGTGGTAATTTTCACACTCCTGAAGGTTACCCTTTTTGGGAAGAGTGATGACAAGTGACCGGGTCCATGGTGTAGACCACTCTCCACTCTGCCAGATCTTGTTACAGACAATGGTGAGGGCGTCAATCATCGCTTCTCTTCCTGCATGAAGCAATTTTGCGGGTATATTGTCCACTCCTGCTGACTTCCCCTTCTGCAGTGATTGCACTGCTGCCTCAATTTCTTCTCGGAGAATTGGGAGGATTTCTTCCTCTTCTCGGTTCTGGGGACATGCTAGAACTGATGGGTCTCCGTTTGGTGTGTGGTGGTAAAGGTCAGAGCAATACTCTGTCCATCTATCCAAGACTTCTTGTTCTTCTGTAAGGCATATGCCAGACTTGCTTTAACCGTGGAGACCTTGGGCTGTTTAACACTTGTCAGCCGCTTCACAGTCTGATAGGCTTTCTCGCTGTTGTTCTTGTTCAGACTAATCTCTATTTCCTGGCTTCTATCCAGTTCTCCTTTCCAAAAGTTCAGGTGTGATCCACAGTTTCTTCTTTGGGCGGTGCTTGCCAAGGATCTCAGTGGCAGCATTTATATTTTTAGTATACTTATTTATTGTCTATTTGTATATATTTATTTGTATATATTTATTTATTTTTGTATTTTATTGGATTCATTTTGCATTAAACTATATTACGGACATTAAGTCCTGATAGCTTATCGCGGCAGGGATATATAAAAAAAATTTACCATCATCATCTGAACGTTGCTGTTGAGGGCAGCTGGCAGTGAGAGGGTTAAGAGGTGGTCATACACTTTGTCTTGCAATTACGATGTGTGTATGTGCTAACAAAAGTTGGACTTTTGTAAAAATAAAAAATTGACAAAATTTGATGATCGGATTATGTTATAAACAAAAGAAAAAGATTATTTCATCAGACGAAATATGACCATACTCTTTGGTCTGGATTATGCACCCAAATAGTTTTCATTCCTTCAAGAAATGACTGCAAACTATCATGCGAAATGAGTAACCATGAGGAAAAAAATATATCAATAAATTATTTTCAATAGTAAATTTGTATGTCCATGTGCTTAGACATATTGTTCGTTCTTTCATTAATGAATATTGCAACCATGTCAAAGGAGCGGATGATTGATTTGTAGAGCGAGAAGTCGTATGATGAATGGATAGCTGAAGGGATGGGATGAGATGGATGGATGGTTGGATGGTTCAAGTGGATGGGTAGGTGCATAGATAAAATAAATGGTTGGATGGATGGATAGGTGGTTGGATGTATGGTTGTGGATGATGCGCAAAACAAAAGAGCGACTGATATGAGGAGCTTGGACACTGCAAATCTAGTGAATTATTTGAGTGCTGATTGGTGTTTTGTTTTTCACTCCATACACTTACAGTAGCCATGGAGTGTCGCCGCTGAAAAATGAAGCCAAATCAAATCAATGAAAAGCAGGCAGCAGAAAACCAAGCCAAACACATGATAGCTGTTAAAAAATGATAACAATATTAATACAAATAATTAATTTAAAAAATGATAACAAGAAAACTTTTACCTATCATCACATCACCATCATCATCATAACCATCACCATCATTACTACGGAATGTCAACAGAAAGCATTACAAATGTCAAACAAGAAAAAAACAACTCAAGACTTACAAAATCCCTCTGAAAAATGAACAAAATCGCATCAAATCAATAGTTTAAATCTGTGTAGAAAATGACATAAACACAAAAGAAAAGAAGGAAATGGCTACACCAAATACAGTACTACTGGAAAACGCTACTTGCTATATTTCAATATTATGTCACAGTAAAATAATGGCAACATTACTCTGAGGGCAGAAAGATACAAATTAATTTGAATCGAAGGTAGATAAAAGCATACAATAAAATAAACTCAATCAGGACTGATATTAGGTGTAACTGTAAAGGTGTTCCTGCAATCTTTCGGTCATTGGGGAAAGAGATGTTTGAGACCTTTCTTTTCTCTGGTCCAGCTTAATGAGGGAGGTGCTTGCTCTCCTCTGCTTCTTCTTCTCAAGACTTACGCTTATTGCCAAATTGTGGTTTCTATGCATTGTGCTGGTTGTAGATGGATTTGATAAACCCGCCCTGCTGCCTACACTCTCCTCATTTTTCTGTGTCTGCTGCTGTCCTGAGCTTGGTCAACTGTACATGAATCAGTGTCAATGCATACTGAGCATTGCAAATTGGCCTGCATCACTGGTGGTTGGAAAAAATGCAGAATTGGCCAGGTAGCTCAGTTGGTTAGCCACTAATTATCTATGCTGGAGGTTGTGGGTTCCATTCCCGCAAAGGGCAAACTTATACGACTTACGTATGAGACTATTCAGGTCACAAAGGGTTTTCTCTTGGTACTCCGGTTTCCTCCCTCCCTTCACTAATCTAAACTTTCAAAACTAAAAGTTCCATTTTGTTTCCCTGCCTAACCACACCATAATAAGTTTGTGTGTGAGAGTGGGTTAGAAACATGTAACGGCGGATGTTGGTACAGATCGCCTGTACTTTGGGCCTGATTGGTGAATTGGGGAAAAGCGTATAAAGCGTATATTATTTCCCCGTGTAAATTGCACAGCAGTCTACAGCCTGCATCACCACACACTCACCGCTGAGCAGACTGTGTACGTCTTTGGCAGGTGGACTGAGAAACGTCCAGGTAAGCAACGTCCATGGTGTCAAATGTAAATCGGAGAAAGAGAGAGAGAGAGAAGGAGAAGACACTGGAGACCTAGAAGTCCATGGCAGTTGAAAAGTATCTCCTTTGTGAACAACGCTGATCACTTTTAGCCAATAGTACTGCATTGTGCATGAAATAAAACTGTGTTATCGTCCTTACAGTGGTACACGTTCATTTTCTCTCACAGTGACCACAGCAACCCATAAGGACCCATCCTCTGACACTGCCTCAGCAAAACTCCGCTGACGTAAGAAGACGTAAGACAAATGTTATGTGACGACACGGCAATACGGACAGCTCTGGGGTGGTGTTGAAGAAATAGATAGATAGATATTCAATGTTTATAGATTCCAGCAGACTGCTAAGAGCCAAAGCAGGATCACACAAAAGTATTCAAAATCAGACTAGAACGCTAACAATAAAATATGATAAAAGATGAACATAACTTGCATTACTGATGAAATTTAACCAAGTATACAAACAAGATGACGTGACCTACATGTATATGTGATAAAACAAACAAACATCACGTACAAATGTAAACAGGTTTTGACCATCACACATTTTTAAAATCTCATTAAAAGGTGTGAACCAAAATCTCTGTCTCTCTCGTCAACCAAATCAGCACATTCAGACATAAAGTGGTGGATGGAAAAAGATTTATCACATGCAAAGCACCATCGTGGTTCTTCGCCTTTCAAAAGGAAACTATGGGTGACATAAGTATATCCAATATGCAGGATGCAAAATTACGCAAAGAAGCATACATATCTGGTAAAATCTGACACAGCTTGTTATTGATTTGATTAGAGCTGTTTACAGTAAGTCAGTCATACAACACAGGTCACAGTAAGGAAAAAACTGGAAAATCTCTGGAGGGAAACCTAGATTCACAGCTTCTGTTGCAGCTTTGTCCACTGCAATATTACTGCAGATGCCCAGGAAGCATTTACCCAATGGCTAAATTCACAAAGCCGTACAATAAGGTGCGGCATTACCCACTGCTTCCGGATTTATCCCCTGGGTAACTGCTCCCTGAAAACCACAGCTGACCACTGTGAGATGAAACAATTAAAATTATACCACTGCAAGGATCACAATAGATTTTGTTTGGTGCAAATGCTGTACCATTGACTACAGTGACTAGCAATTTTTAATAGGGAGTTAGTTTTCAACCACCTTGCAGAAGAGGTAGAAGGGGGAGAGAAGACAGCACTCACCCTCGCTATACCGGAGCGTCCGTACATCTCTCGGATTTGAGGACTGTTTTCCACATCAAGGATGACATCCTGGAATCCAAGGGTCATGCTATCCTCCTCCTCAGGGACCATCTCTTGACCTGCGAAATGAGCCTGAACAAACAAAATAGAAATATTGCATTAAATAACCTTTCCGTACCAACATACAACAACAGCCCTGTCATAAACTTCCCACGCATGTTACGAAATAATTAGATATACTCTTAGAAGATTCCTACATACTTAATATTAGTTTGTAAACAGTTTTTAACTTTCCAATTTCATGTATACATGCATTCAGCAAAAGGCCTTTCTTATACAATGACACAAGTTGAGACAGAGAGATAAACTTGAAATACTCAAGACATAAAATACATTAACAGTTGAAACACAACACCAATATACGTTTTGCTAACTTTATGGTTCTCTTCTTTCTCACTCAATGTAACAGAATAATAATTAAAATGGAATTGAAGAAACCTATAAGACCTAAAGTAATAAAATAATAAATAGCTGAACTGTAATATAATCTTATTTTTCTCTGAAGCAATCCCGTTCCCAGTCTGACAGAAAATTACATTTATCAATTTATGAAAAGATGTTATGCATTTACAACATAAGTTTCAATTATTATATTTCCAACAAGCAAATCACAAAATATAAATGTCTGTCATGAACAAAATCCAGAATCACCACAGTGAAAAATAGAAGTAGCCTACACATTAACACGATATTTCCAAGGCACACAAAATTAGCTTTCACCCTTTTTTTTTACAGTCTATCTTTCATTCCACTAATACACCCCATCCTAGTCCTATTTCATCCAATCACAGACACTCTCAGATGCATACAAGAACAGCCTTCTGTTCTCCTATAATAATAATAATAATAATAATAATAATAATAATAATAATAATACTGGGTGCTATATACGAGCCTTCCCGCAAATCAATCAGGCTCAAATCTGTACCAACATACAAGCTCACCTGTCTCATACACCCTCACACACACACAACAAATACACATTTATCACTCAAACAGGTGGTGTAAAGGCAGGAAAATCGTTATTGGAAGACGAAAAGAAAATCAAATTTTTATTTTTAAAATTTTTATATTGACTGCGTCCAGTACCATTATTGAAGGGAGGGAGGAAACCGGAGTGCCCGGAGAAAACCCTCGGTGACCTAAATAGTCTCGTACCTAAGTCACATACGTTCGCCCCTTGCGGGAACAGAACCCACGACCTTCGGCATAGGAAATTGGCAACTAATCCACTGCGCCACGAGGCCACCCCTGAATTAGGAAATATCGTACCGACCAATTGCGAATACATAAGCCTCATGCCTATGTCAACAGCCGCCGGTTGCGTACTTATTCTATAAGCACGTGAAGCATACACAAATATAAATATTTACTAATTTATTTCGTGACAAGCCTGCAAGGCCTAAAATGATCTTGACCTTCATGATCAACACAAAAACAGAACTTATATGAAAGATCAATCTTTCATCTCTAAATACAGCAAGTTTGGACTTTATATCTCTCATAATTTAGGGTCAAGGTCACTTCAAAGTACCTATACAAACCGACTTTGGACAGCTCCAGTGACTTTGACCTTGGAGCGAAGTTGACCAAATTTGTATAGTAAGTGTGTCTATCATGCACCAAAGGCAAAGAAAGAATCATAAGTTCAATATTAATAACTTGAAAAAAAAAAGTTAAATTTTGTTAAAATTTTTTTTTTTTTTACTAACATTTGATGACTATGTGACCTTGACCGGACAGTTTTTTTTAAATATAATTTTTGGACTATTTAGGACTCATCTCGCACAGATTTGCAAAAATCTGTAAAATACATTTTTTGTGTGAGTACATATACTCACATTGCTATGCATGTCAATCAAAAAATGGTAGTGGGAACCATTGTGCTCTGCAACATTTGTGGTTAAATGAGTATAAAACATTTTACAAGATTAATTATTGTGACTATCCATGCAGGTTTAACTTTTTTTTGTCCACAGTTGTTTATCTTGGTTCGTTTCCCCACACCTGGCTTTCTTGTACCAGCATGCTGTAGAATGTATCGCCAACCAATAACCCAATATTCCTCCTATTGCACTTATTTCCATTCCATAGGCTCTGGAGGTGGAGTCAAGCCTCTGTACCAGCTGTTCAAGTTCTTGTTCCTCTCCATGCAATTTATTAATGTGATCCGCAAAACGGAGGTTGGAGATTGCTCTACCCCTTATGCTGACTGATTTGCAAAGGCATCTGACATGATGCACTCTAGGAAGATGTTGAAGAGTGTTGGAGAGAGTAGGCAACCTTGACGCACACTGATTGTTGTTCTGAACCAGTTTTCGATGGCACTGCTGTGGAGGACTGCTCTGGTAGCTTGTCATACAGGCTTTTGATGACTTCAATAATTCTAGGGCTAATGTTGTACACTCTCATGGGTGCCCACAGAGCTGCACGCCAGACTCAGTCAAATGCTTTCTTGAAGTCCACAAACACATGATATAGATGTTGTTGGTACTGTAGGTATTTCTCATGGTTGCCCACAGAGCCGCATGCAAATCTGTTCAGTGATACACTTCGTCCTGCACTGAATCCTGCTTGTTCTTTAGCTATGATTTGTTCAGCTCGGGGTTTCAACCCGTTGAGTATTATTTTCAGGAGAACCTTGCTGGGATGGCTGATGAGGCTGATAGTGCGGTAATTTTCACACTCCTGAAGGTTACCTTTTTTGGGAAGAATGATGACAAGCGACTGGGTCCATGGTGTAGGCCACTCCCCACTCTGCCAGATCTTGTTACAGATAATGGTAAAGGCGTCAATCATCGCTTCTCCTCCTGCTTGAAGCAATTCTGCGGGTATGTTGTCCATTCCAGCTGACTTCCCCTTCTTCAGCGATTACACTGCTGCCTCAACATCTTCTCGGAGAATTGGGAGGATTTTTTCTTCTTCTTCTCTGTTCTGGGAACATGCTAGAACTGATGGGTCTCCATTTGGTGTGTGGTGGTAAAGGTCAGAGCAGTACTCTGTCCATCTATCCAAGACTTCTTGTTCTTCTGTAAGGCATATGCCAGTCTTGCTTTGGATCGTGGAGACTTGAGCTGATTAACACTTGTCAACTGCTTCAGTCTGGTAGGCCTTCTTGCTGTTGTTCTTGTTCAGACTGTTCTCTATTTCTTGGCACTGATCTTCTATCCAGTTCTCCTTTGCTGTGCACATGCCTTTTCGGATGTCAATGTTGATTTTTCGGTAGGCATCAGCTCCCTGTGGGGTGTTCTTTTTCTTTTTCATCTTTCTTCGTTTATCACATAGGTCCAAAAGTTCAGGTGTGATCCACAGCTTCTTCTTTGGGCGTTGCTTGCCAAGGATCTCAGTGGTGGCATCTGACACGCAGCTGAGTTGAAGGCGGTGGTCATAGTGCTGACATCTACTTCACCAGCTCCCTAAATGACAAGTGGTGAAAATTTCCCTCCAATTGTGGCTTGGAATATTTCTGCCACCTCCAGGTCTTGCAGTTTGTCCAGGTCAAACTTCAGTCTAGTGCACTTTGCTGTGTTTACTCTCTTCAAGTGGAGCCAGAAGGACATCATCATGAGATCGTGGTCACTTCCGATGTCTGCTCCTGGAAAAGTGCGTGTCCTTCCAGTGTTTATGCTTGATCTGAAGCATTTCTTGACCATGATGTAGTCAATCTGGTTGTGATGTCCATGCTGGGACTGTGCCATGTCCATCGTCTGGATTTTTTGTAAAGACCAAGCATGTTTGCCAGTATCAGATTGTTGTATCTGGCAAACTCCAAGAGTCTCAGACCCCTGTCATTTGTCTCGTTGTTGCAGTGGGGTCCACATGTGTCTCCCAAGTTATGATGCACATCTTGGCCAATCTTGGCATTCCAGTCGCCTTGCACTATGACTATGTCCTTTTTTTGGCACTTGGTCAAGGACAGCCTGTAGAGATTCATAGAAATCCTCAACTTCGCTGTTATCATGATCTGATGTTGGGGCATAGGCCTGGATGTTGAAAGGGGCTGCTCTCAGACGGATGGTAATGAGTCTGCTGGAGACTGGTGACCAACCCAATATTAACCCCCACCAAATTACATTTGTTTCTTTGCATACAATGTTCATCAAACAGAGACAATGTGCATCAAACAGACTCTATGTGCATTAAACATTGCCTGTGCATGCTCCCACACGCACACATCCAGACACACATGTTCTCTCTCTCGTCTCTCTTGTTTCATAAACCAGTCAATCAATCGACCAATCATTTTGTATACATCACAACAAGTATACTTCTAGGTCATTAACTCTTTGCCTGCCAATCGACGATATATCGTCGATCTGAGACGCCATGTTTGTGCCAATCGACGATATATCGTCGATTTCAGTATTCCGTTTCGTTCCATTTTTTTGCGCAGCTCCAATCCAAGTTTTATTTTAACCAAAGAGAGATAACTCTTTCTACTTTCGTTCTCGATCGACACGCGCGTTGGTTTCTTCAAATTGATTTGTTTTTTTTTATTGAAATTATTCCTCCAGATTTTTTTTATCACTGTGGTATGTAGAAATATTTTTATTTTATTTTATTTTATCATTTCAAAAAGATCAACATGCTTTCAAAACACATATTTCAATAACATAATCAAATTAACATTTGTGTGGTTTTTGTTCTTATTCTTCACTCTTTTACCTTTAATTTTATATGAAATATGTCTACTTAAGTTAACAACTATTATTGAAAGAACAGTAGCTTAAATGCCTAAGGTACTGAACTTTCTTTCCGGTGCCAGAGAAATGTCTGGCACAAACGTGGAAACATGCCTGGCAGGTAAAGAGTTAAAATATATCTGAGGTTTAGAACAAAATTGCAAAGAAAAAAAGTCCAATTCATGCTCAAACAGTCATAGTCATTGTGTAAGTGTGTGTGTTTGTGTGTGTTCTGATTTATATTTCATGTTTTGCTTTCGTTTTATTTAATTAATTAATTAATGTATTTATTAATTTTGTTGTTGCTTTGCTGTGATTATAATAATGATTGGTTGTAAAGCACTATGAGCTCTAGTGAAGAAGGGCGCTGTAAAACTATTAATTATTACTATTATTATTAAGAGATGATTATTTGCTTATATATTCATAGATTTTTGTGTATCTAATATTTGCCAAAATGATAATCTAAACGTCTTGTACGAGCCTTCGAAAAGGTATCTGTTATAAGCAGAACGGGCTGAGCTCTCTTAGAAAGGCTCTGCAGGTGCGCACATATAAAGTCAGCGGGGCACAACATTACACAGACAGTCTAGGTATGGAGTAGCCAGAGGAGAGAAATGTGCACCTGTTGCATGAATGGATGCACAAGGCCACTATTAATGGGATATAATTGCTAGTGATGGTCGTGACGTCCTCTGACTTTTAAAGATATTTATTTGCTTACGGAGAGAGTTATCTATTTTTTTATTTTTTTTTTATTTAATCGTTCTTATATAGCGCTTTTCCAGCTCAAGAGCTGCTCAAGGCGCTGGCCGATACAGGATCTAACTCAAGTTGCCCGAGACGCCCACCTTCAGCCTTTGGGCGCATGGTCTGACGCCCGGACAACTGAGCACAATCCTGGGCAGCCAGGGATGGGGGAGAAGGACCTAAGTGCATGCTGGGTGTTTTCTTGTCACCGGCACTCACCCGTCTAGGACATGAGCGTCAGGATCTTTAAAGTCCGTTATGATGGAATGTATGCGACACAGACTAGACCTCGGTTTATACTCTCATCCGAAGGAGAATAATAATAATCTAGATTATGTGGATTAATAAACTCTTATATGTTTATACTATTGAGTGTACACAGCCACAACAAAAATACCTCAGGCTTAATAATAATAATGATAATAATAATAATGATGATAATAATAATAATAATAATAGTAATAATAGTAATAATAAAAATAACAATAGTAGTAGTAGCAGTAGTATTAGTAGTAGTAGAAGTAGTAGTAGTAGTAGTAGTAGTAGTAGTAGTAGTAGTAGTAATAATCTATTTTTAAAGCACAACGGCAAACTTAAGGTTGCTATAATATCTTGCACGTTTAGACACACACATACAACTCCTTAAGATAAATAGTTACAACCCATGATACAGCATAATGAAGTAAAGCGCATCAAACATTGTATGAAATAATAAGAGACATCACATCTAGTGTAAAAAGGCATATTACAAGAAACATGGACATAGCTAATCCAAAATAGTAACAATATAAACACACGCACACACACACATATAAGCACACACTACACACAAAAATACTTTCTCTCTAAACATGATATTCAAGTCATGACGTAAATCCTATCCTATCCTATCCTGTCCCATAACCCGAAGGTCGTAGGGGCACCACAGATGATCGCTTAACCAGCATACTCCATCTTTCTCTGTCCTCAGCAGCCCTCATGGCTTCGCTCAGTGTCAAACCAGTCCATTCTCGAATGTTGTCCTCCCACCTCTTTTTCGGTCTCCCCCTTCTTCTACCTCCTTGCACTGTGCCTTGCAGAATGGTCTTTGCAAGGCCTGATGAAAACATAAACATAAACGTAAAAACATAAACTATTTGTATGTCTACAGCTACACATTCATTGATCTAATGACTATCAAAGAGCTGAATATAGATAAAGATATTCACCTAATGGCGTCTAAACACTAAACTATTCCTACGCAACAGGGAAGCACAGTGCCTTGCATTGCTGTGGCATATTTTTGATATGCATTAAAAACTGTCATGCGTTTTGAACTGGAAGCTTTGTCAATGATCACATTTATCAATACCCTTAATTATTGTCAAAAGGTCAAGTGTCCAGCCCCATTCCCTCACCCAGCTGCATTCAAGCCACTCCCACAACCACCACCCCAACAAACGGAGAAAACAAATGTCTATTATAACGATGATCCGGATACCGATAGCTTTACCCCATCCAACTTTCGCAAAAGAATTTATCCCAGCCTAGCCCTAAATTTATTCCACCAAGTGACATTACACATTGGAATTTGCTCTGATGTTAGCAAATACTCAAAACACCACAGGCACCCAATCTGCCATCATTCTTCCCACGCATGCACCACGCCCTTATAAAATACATTACCTCTGGTAAAAAAAAAAATCAATTGCAGTGACATTCTGTAAAACCTAATGACTATCCCATGCATATGTACATTCAATGACCTGCTCTCTCTCTCTCTGTATTCCTCCCTTTCTCTCTCTCCCTCCCTCTCTCTCTCTCTGTATTCCTTCCTCTCTCTCTCTCACACACATACACACTAACACTAGAGGAATGTAAATTGTCATTCCACAATAAGATACATACACAACTGCCACAACACACACTTTGAACCTTCAAACATTACCACCCTGATTCACCCCTTATCGCTAACATTCCCTTGTCCACGACGCCCCAGAACCTTCTATTTGCTGTTCTCTCACTTGCATAATTACCATGTCGTGAGCACATGTGCCTTCCAGAATGTCTACATTATTCATACGGTGTTTATACTGTCGTGAACATAAGGAATTATGTGAACACAACTCTTCGGTTTTGCTTTGCCTCTCACATCAAGTTTGCCTAACTTAGCTGCAAGCCCCCTTGGAGGCCAGTCATAGACTACGTTCTTAAGCGTCATTTGCATGTGGTAGATTCAGATTGTGAGAGCGCATTACCAGCAACACTGCATCACACTGTGCTGTGCTATAAAAACCATCAATTTGTTATTCAATAAATAATTCAAATACACCAAAACACTGTTGTGGACCTCCCGTTCCATATAACCATGCTGCAACACAAAACATGACATTACAAGTACTTCCCCAACATGACGGGGAGACCTGAAGAGGTTTTGCTACTTCTAAACACAAGGTCACACTTTCTTTCCCCAACATTCATTTTCAATTTTTGAATTAAAAAAAAAAAATCGTGGGTTGGAGGGAGAGAGGGGAGGTTGGCAGGAAGGAGAAGAGGATAGGGTTCCAGGAAGGAGAAGAGGAGAAGGTTCCAGGAAGGAGAAGAGGAGAGGGTTCCAGGAAGGAGGAGAAGAGAGGGTTCCAGGAAGGAGGAGAAGAGAGGGTTCCAGGAAGGAGAAGAGGAGAGGGTTCCAGGAAGGAGAAGAGGAGAGGGTTCCAGGAAGGAGAAGAGGAGAGGGTTCCAGGAAGGAGGAGAAGAGAGGGTTCCAGGCATTTAAAACAGAATGGATCAAACAACTCAAGCCCTTAAGGGTTAAATATTGTTTTCTATTTTGCCTGTCATCAAACACAGCATATTCTTTCAATCAGAAATCCAAGGGACCCAATGGACAACTGATCTCTTACCAGCTATAACAGCCTTCACGGCCATTATTATT
Organism: Oncomelania hupensis; assembly: GCA_036898135.1. Lineage (NCBI taxonomy): Eukaryota > Metazoa > Mollusca > Gastropoda > Littorinimorpha > Pomatiopsidae > Oncomelania > Oncomelania hupensis. Next base: position 77,814,059 of record CM072516.1, read on the forward strand.
ATTATCATTATTATTATCATCAACATTATTATTATTACATTTATTATTATTATGATTATTATTATAATGATTATTATGATTATTATTATTATCATCCTCATCATCCCTTTTAAAACAATTTTGTCTCAGGACCCACTGCCGTATCTCAGTGACTGAGTGTTAGCCTGGCACACTAAAGACCGAGGTTTGAATCCCAGGGTGTCGAAGCTAAAAGTGTCTACTTTCACTGTCCCTCTTAGCAGTATAATTGCTCTGGTGGTTCAGTGTTGATTTAGGTCCCTACAGCTTCATGGTGATCCCCGTCTGCCTTATCACCAATGTTGGGCATGGCCGTTAAACTTAAACCTTCATTCATTGTGTCTGAGCTAGCAAAGTCAAATCAAAAACAGGTTTGAATACCTTGTACTCTTCCAGGAATTTCTTGCCAAGCTCCTTGGATGCCTGTCCTTTAGAGGTGGTGTATGACTCTCTGGCAATCTGTGGACACAGTGTCACCAAGCAGTTGATGACCAACATTCAGTAAGAATGCAACATTTCGTCTATCCTGATGATGGTGATGGTGATGATGATGATGATGATGATGATGATGATGATGATGGTGTTATTGATTTTAAAAAATAATACCTCCACAAAACAGTGAACAATTAACAATGAGAAGTAAAAGTAGATTACTGTGCTGTTGATTAAGTAACTGACAACAATCAGCTCATAACCTTGATATCTTTCTGGAAGAACTCCTTGTCAATCTCAGGCAAGGCAATGGGAGCCACTTCCTTGAACTGAAAATAAAACCACATTTAATTACATTTGTACATCAACTGTTTACAAAGTTGCTTCCTTTGTACCGTAGTGCATGCATAAGTTATTTGGGCAGACACAGTGACCGGAGTTACCTTAAAATGTGCATGGTCACATGATCGCTAACTGTCAAGCTGACCTCCATGTCTGCATCTTGTTCTGTTCTGATGTGGCTGAATAAAGGAATTCTTACAGCAGCAAAAGAATCTACGTATTGATTGTGGCTGCTCAACCCAAGAAGAAGAACTAAATTGAACCTGAAGGAGCTGTGCTATTGTGTGTGTATGTATTGACACACAAAACTCATGCCTCAACTTGCTCTAATAACTCATCTTACAAACACGTTACAGTGTCATATCAGTCCACAGCGAGGTAAACCCACTCACCTTCAAGACCAGAATGCCGATGAAGAAGATGCAGGCGATGTTGACGATGGTCAGAAGGAGGCTGACAGAGCCGGAAGCAGCCAGCTCGGTGGCCGTGTGACAGGAGAAAATGTTGATGTAGTCATTGTTGACCATCTTGGGACAGGTCAACCCTGTCCAACTCACTGGACCGTAAACCATCCGCTCCACTGTCTCATCCCTGTACAGCGTGCCATTGCTGGTGTTGTAAGCCACAGAAACCACGTCTGTCTGCCAAACAGCCGCCACAAAATGTCAAGAGCCAATGGACAAACAAGATACAAGACAATGCGCAGGACAAACAAGACACAAGACAATGCGCTGGACAAACAAGACACAAGACAATGCGCTAGACAAACAAGACACAAGACAATGCGCTAGACAAACAAGACACAAGACAATGCGCTAGACAAACAAGACACAAGACTGCCTAAGGCAGCAAGTGGCCCCTGTCACAATACGCTAGTTTGGACACTGCAGTAAGTGGCCCCTGTCACAATAGGCTAGTTTGGACACTGCAGTAAGTGGCCCCTGTCACAATAGGCTAGTTTGGACACTGCAGTAAGTGGCCCCTGACACAATAGGCTAGTTTGGACACTGCAGTAAGTCTTCCAGCCTCAAATACTTCATCCTTCTTTGGCCTTTGTAACTTAAATTCCAGGCCTAGCAGACGACAAAAGATAGGATTGTTCTAAGTATGTGTAGGGAAAATCTTCGCTAAGGTATGCCGTGGCATAATCCAGCTGACCTATATCCATCATCCCCAGCGAGGGCACTAAGGTTTATGGGATATCACGGGCTTTAGATTGACCCTCTGTTAAGGTACGTCAGTCTTTGTTAAAACCTCACCCAAGAAGGACGGGCGCGCTGAAAGATCTCTCTCAGAAGACTACGCAGGTGACGGGTGAAATCCATTTATCGCAGTATAGCCATAGCCTGACATGGTCAAAAAGGTAAATGATTGATCTTTTGTTTCACCGCGATTTATTGATATTGTTATTGGATTGTAAGCAAGGTGTTGCAGAAACTCGTCTTATGTTTTGCAGACGAGCAGGCTTGGTCCACGGCAGGAGATAGATCCCATTGAGAGTCATCCCAGACACGCGGCCTGCAACCGAGCAGCGAGCACTGAGCTCCGATAGCTCAGTAGTCAACAAACAAGACGAGGAGAAAACAGCACCACACCTCGACATTTCAGCTAAGTTCCATAGAACAAGTGCACGAACACTGATCTATAGGGACTGTGCAGTAGTCCACTCTCCTGAAAACAGAACATTAGGCCAAAAAGAACACAAAGCCCAGTGATGAGACAGTAGCAAGTATCGAGAACAGTAGCAGAATAGATCCATCAAAGATCTACCAATTCTTCACACCACTCGAAGTGAAATTTGGACTGTTAAGTTAATCCTAGTTATATTACGTTTTGGACATTTACGTTAGTATAGTGATTAGAGAATTATGTATAGAGCAGAGGACATAAATGTGTGATATTTACTATAGCTGTGCGAGAGCTAGTGTGTCAGTGAATCTTTACACTTTTCTCCCAATCTCTGTAACCCCATTCTTACACAGACCGGACCAAAAATATAAATGTATTAAGATTAGTCATAGGGCAATCTAACTAGTCGACCTCTGCAGATGAACGACGAGTGGGTAATAGCATTCCATTGTGCAGAGCCCAGCAACAATAGAACCCACCGTCACAGCGCCTCAGGCGGCTGGAGTTAGATTCTATATCAGTAGGTACTCCAAAGCCTTCATTGGCTCTTGTCTGAACAGTTTTGACTCAGTTTTGACTTCACTTTCAACACTTATTATTATTGTAAAACTGCATCAAAACGAACAGTGGCTGTATTCAAATAAAAATTGAAAGCTTTATTTTACATCTGTGTCGTTTTTAATGCATGTTTATGCGAAAGATTCCGAGAAAACAGCTTTTGAATACGCTTCTATCCGAGCGCTAAATGCCGCTGCGAAACAAAATGTCAGCGCGTCTGCTGCGAGGTGGCTCGTTTCAAACTCTAAGTGCTTTAAGATATTTCATTGGATGGCCTAAAAATAAGAACCAATGAGAAGTTCGGATACTTAGCTTCATTTACATATCAAATATGGTGGGCTCTGATGTGTGAAAGTGTTGTTACGAGCCGAACAAAGTGGTTAAAGCGGTTTTGATGTAAGTTTGATTTTAACTAGAATTTTAAAAATTAGCAAAAAATAAAGAGCAGACTTTCCTTTATAAAACCAGGGTATTTATTAATTTGTGCATTACTCTATCGCGGTGCGCCTTGCCATAAAAAAGTGTACACAAACGGTGTTCGGGTTTTCTTGCGGCCATGGCGAAATTGTAGGCCTATTCAGCGACATGAGTGCTGAGCGTAGTAGCACACTAGTAGGCCTATAATTTGCCGGCACACACTGCGAATTTGATGATTTCCCAACTTTGAAGCACCAAAACAGCTAAACATTACATGGGATAGGCCTGAAGAAAATTGGGCTTGGAGTATAACATATGAAGGGGTTACATGTCAAAAATCAGCTTTCTGGTATCAATATTGGCTTCACTTTGAGACTCCAAAGTTGTCAATTTCTTCAATTCCAAAACGTTGCCAAAAAAACACCAACATTCGCCATTTTCAAACATTAATAACTTTTTACCTATTTGTCCTATGGGGGAAAAAAAATATATTACTGTGTTCAGAATAAAAAGATCTATGTAAATACTTTAGCGTCCAAACTGAGTTAAAGAAAATCAAAAATCACTTTGGAGTACCTAGTATCAGCCAGCACCTTGAGCAGCTCTTGAGGTGGAAAAGCACTATACAAGGACAATGTATAACAATGATTAAAACACATACACCTAACTCACAAAGCCAGGTATAACCACCATCAAAATCAGTTTTAAAAAAGGTCAAGATTTGTCTAATCTTTGCAGTCCTAGGGGAAGAAAAGTGCTACAGGCCTTCTTTCCCTCAGAGACAGCTTTGTGAGTGTCATGGTTATCTCCTCTCCCTCTCTTGCAGCCAGGACAAAAGAGGTCATCCTTCAAACAGCCCAGCTGGGTGCCATGGAGTTGGGACTATGCATGTTTCACACTCCCACATCAGAGAACTAACACGCTGGATGCAGTTTACGCTCAAACCAACGGCAAACACTCTGTTAAGCCACCCGTGATCAAATCAAGGAGAAATTTAAAACACAGTTAAGCGAGTGGACCAGTAATCAAAACAACCGATCAACCAATCAACAACACCTAAATATATTTTAAGGAATAAATTACTCAAATCTCCAAGAAAGGGGTGCTGAAAACCAGATTTTTGTACTTGCCCACGGAACCATGACTGATCAGAAGAGAGTACCATTGATTACACACTACTAGGCCATAAAGACATTATATATAACAAGCAACCACCTTCCACACAGTCCTCAAAACTATTGTTAAACAAAAAAAAAAAGCAACTCACCTCTGTGACGTACTTCGGTGGTATTGCAGCAGACATCAATGCCGATATCCACAGCATCCCCTGAACACGTAACAGGTCAATATCATCACAAATACATGATGTTGGCTAAATTAACTCCCTGCGGGAAAATGGCTTTTATTTTGTTGTCAAAAGCACGGCATTTGCGTGAAACAAAACACAATGTGATCCTTACAGGGGTAGAATGTAACTGAAAGTACTCACAGCATTTACAGCTGGGGGGAGGAGAGAGGCGGAGATAGCCACGCCCACAAGAGACCCAGCATTGTCACCCAGCACAGACAGAGCTACCCCCGCTCCCGACGGTACCGCTACTAAAATACCGACGATCAAGTTCCGCAACATTCCTCTGTGGACAGAAGCATGCACAATTTAACGAGACTGAATTTTGTTGCTTTTTCACCTGCAATAAAGAAGCTCTTGTTTATTTTATAAATTTGCGAAGTAATGATTTTATCCAATTTTTTTTTTAACATAGCACAACTCTTAATTTACTTTTGTTTTAGTATGGAAGAAAATCTCAAGAATAATGACACAATCTCCACCAGGGGTACTGAAAGCCAGAATATTTAAATAGCCCACTGAAATCATGACTCATTCAAAGAGAGTACCATATCCATATCTTCAGGACTACGATGACATAGGCATTATAGACCAACACCCCACCCACCCATCCAAAACACCAATGATTTTTTACGAAATTCCAATTTCAACAACTCAAGGTCAACCTTGATGCAATTCCGAATGGTGCCTTTGATTTCATCAGGCACAGATTTTAGCCCTACATTATAAGGTGCAACGTATTGGTCAAAGTGCAGGACAGGAAGTATTGCCTTGCCGTGGGTAAACTAGGGTAGTTCACCAAAATCCATTAACAAGAGACACGAAAGAAGAAAGCTGTGGTTACCTCTCTGTCATTCCAGCAGTGGGCCATTCCTTAGTGTATCTCCAAGGCAAGTTGTAAGCCTCTAACAGCGCCGGCAACAGTCCCCATACAAACCCTGCCATAGTCAAACAGTTGTGATGCGCGGAGCTGCGTTAACAGAATTTTACATCTGTTGGCCCCCATTATTCTCTTAGTGACATGCACACAGCTTGGGGTTATTCTACACCTGTGTTCTCCAATGTCGGAAACAACACTACTGAAAGCTTCAATCAAAATTGCAACAAGCAAACACTTGATATAAACTTCAAAAACTGTGTATTAGAAAACTTAATGCACATATTTTTTTACCGTTTTTCTTCTTCTTTGGCAAGGGCAGTCAACTTTAATTAGAAGTAAAATGTGATCTTGCAGGTGAAGGTAGAAAGTCCTTACAAAATAAAATGGCATAGGATCTTGAGATAAACTCTTCAAGCACCCTTCCAAGTCCACTTTGATTTAAAAAAAAATACAAACAACCTGTATATTTAGCATGTCGACCCAAAGGCACAACTTATCATTTCACAAATACAACATAGGTGTTGTTATAATTAACATTTTAAATTATTACCTGCACATAAACTTGGTATTTAGATGTGCAGTAAGAATGTGAACTGTCAATTGTGTTCTGCAAATGTGTTGCTCTTTTAACTGATGTTTTTTGATTAACTGCCTGCAAAGCAGGTTGTAATTTCTCACAGTGAGATAATACAGTTAACTTGTAATATTGTTGACAATCACTTATGCTGTAAGACATTGTTGACAATCACTTATGCTGTAAGGACATGGTTGACAATCACTTATGCTGTAAAAACATTGGTGACAATCACTTATGCTATTAGACGTGGTTGAAAATCACTTATGCTGTAACGACATTGTTGACAATCACTTATGCTAAAAGACATTGCATAATGGTGTTCTACACTGAAAATCCAAAATGCCTGACAAAAAATAAAGAACATACAATGAGAAACATACCTGACAAAAGACAGAGTAAAAGCCCCTTCAGTTCGTTGACAAGACCCTGATTCCACAATATATCATTCTTGATCACAAACCCAAAGGTGAACGCCAGAATGGGACCCTATACAACAGAAACATAGATATTGATCAATCATACAGCAGAGTGTGAACTTACATCAGTGGAACGATGCTAAATGATGGAAATAAACAAGGAGAATAAAAGACACCAAAAATATGACATTGTGTATCATCTCACAAGCCAAAGAAGCTCAAGACGTTTGTAAACAAGAAGTATGCATACAACCACACACCTATTACAACCTATTTCCCCTGATCATATCTCTATCTCCATGTTCAATCTCTCTCTCTCTCACATTTCCAGATTTTATTCTATGAAAACAGCCTGAGCACAAGCACAGAGAGAAGCTGATAAACATCACTGACAAAAACGCAAGCATCAACATATACAGTACAGGCAAACAATTCCTAAAATCAGACTCATACTACATTCCAACAATTCCATTCAATTCTTTTATATAATGTCTCTTCACTTGCTGGGTGATATTAGACCAAAACATTTCTCTCGCACAGACAAACAAACCCAAAGTCCATAGACTATAAAATAATTAAATAAATAAATAAAATTCTACAACAATTTGCTGATCAAAGATTCACTAATAGCCGTAGCAGCGTCAACTATTACATGATGATATAATATAGAATTTCATAGCGTAGCGTTTAGAGCTCAAGGCCGCGGGCCAAGGTCAAGCCCCATGTTAAAAATAGATTCATTCCCACAATCCTTTGCGCCATCGACACAAACATGCCGGTAGCCATGGTACTTGCAATAGCGATGAACGCTATTAATTCAAAGATTACATAAAAGATGTAGTATTTTTCCGATTTCCCGACTCCTAAAAGAAAAGAACAGTTTGAAAGATGGGTACATGCCTGCGGATGTAACGGTTTTACTCCTCAAACGGCTAAATTAACACCAAAGAATCCGAAGTTTTTGTGTATCAAGCACTTCGTATTTGACCGACCGACTGCAAGAAATCCCGATCCTTTCAATTCAATTCAATACAACTTTATTTATCCACATAAGGCAATTACAAGATTTAGAAGCAGCTCATTTTTTGTAAAAAAAAGTTTAAAAACAGTGAAATGTGAAACAAGGTATCATAACATTGTCACACGATCTTATAAGCACATGTCCTACCGTACAAGCATAAACCAAACACACACAACACACACACACATCACGAACACTCACCGCCGACAATTAAATAAAAACATGAAGGTAATATAATAGGGTAATTAAGAATATCAATTAATCATCAAATCAATCAGTCGAAAAACAATCAATCAATCATTGAATCGGGCCATGTCGTCTTTCCCATCCCACTACACTCCAGATCAGGTAAGAAACGAACAATTAAGGTTATTACATTGTTCGATACTTTTGTTTCTCATGTGATAAACTAAGTTGCATCTCGCAAAGTTTGAAGTCCTCACGCTCGTAAATTATGAAAGCAACATAATTCCATAGGCCTACTGTCTGCACAATATAGGCCTAGCTGTATGATGATATTCTAAAATTCTTGCAACTGCAGCGTTCTTGTTAGGTGCTTTTTGGGTTCAGATTCTCTCTCTCTCTCTCTCTCTCTCTTCTCTCTCTCTCTCTCTCTCTCTCTCTCTCTCTCTCTCTCTAGTATATAGCATTTACTGGTTACGGCCTGTATTTGTATGTATACCCTGGGATTTTTTTAATTTGATTTGGGATTTCTACTTCCAGATTTCACTTTCTGTCATAATAGGCCAACTTGGGCAAATGTTCAGTATTGCCTTAACACTTGTGAATAAATACTGTGTGTTTTCATATAGCCTGATGTGTTAAAAAAGTAATGCCACGCTCAAGACAACCACAGGAAATCTTTCAAACGTCGCCTTTATTCCGCGTGTTTGTGTCTATGTGGCCACGTGGCTAATTTTCGTGACGTAGCAAGTCTTGACCTTGGCCCGCGGCCTTTAGTTCTAAAAGCTACGCTATGGTTTGTCGTTGTCAATCACTATTTGTTTTTCTTTGTATGTGTTAAGCAACACAGAACATTGTCGTACAATGTGTTCTATAGATAATCTTTGCAAGCAAACACAAAATATTCTTAGAAAACTTGGTATTCCACGAATTCACCATCAGTTTGTGAATAATCCTACTTATGTGTCTTGAACAAATAAAGTCTGGAGCTCTACAACTTAAAGCTGAACACATGTAATTTTCAATTACAGATATCATTTCATGAGCAGAGAGCTCAAGTTCAGGATGCTGAAATATGCAATGAATTTTCTGTGCTCTGTTCTTGGCCAGAATGTCTACTTTTTTTGTTCCAGAAGAGACCACAGTGGGATGGAACACAACAAAAATAGACATCAGTTCCCCTTGTCTGCAAAATATGAATTAATGCTTTAATTTCAAATAAATAATCAGAACGATTCTTACAGTGACACTTGTGCAATAAATGAAGAACAGCTTTGGAATGTCTATTAAAATTTGAAAAAAAAAACGCAATAGGATAATCAGAAATACATTGCAATGCCTTTAGTATGGCAAACAACTCTGCTGTAAATATTGAGACATTTTTACTAATATAAAAAGATTTCTCAACTTTTAAATCAGGTATAACAACACATTTCAACAACACCCAGTGAACAAACTTGTGTATAGGCTTCTCTCTCTCTCTCCACGTACACACACACACACTAGTACAGACACACACGCCACAGCCTAGCTCCTCCTACTCCCCCACCATTCCCACAAACATACACCCGTGACCATGCTGCAATAGCAAACTGGTCAGTACACGGGCAGTGATTGTAACGCAACTGCAGCCTTTAATCAGGTCAATCATGATCAATGGGAGAAGAAAACTTCTCGAAAAAGAAGTGAATGAATGAATGAAAATTTATTAAGCGCATAAACATTTACACACAAAAACATGATCACAGCTTGGGGACAAAAATGTTCAAACCCAAAATGCAACACTTAATACATGTACAAGGTGAGCAAAAATTACACGTCATGCATACAACCTCTACCTCTCTCTCTCTTTCTCTCACAGTGTCACTCGTTTCGCTCTGAAAACCTTACACGGGTTGCTTGGAAAGGCTCGTATCGATTGCAAAGTTCCTTCTCTTTTTTCACCGTCTGCACACGATTTCCGTCCTTCCCATCTTTCACAACTTTTCTGCCCTACCAACCTGCTTGATCACTC
>CM072516.1:77824393-77829393 GCA_036898135.1 Oncomelania hupensis
AGTGCTGTTAGTTGTTAGGTCTATAGTGCTGTTAGTTGTTAGGTCTATAGTGCTGTTAGTTGTTAGGTCTATAGTGCTGTTAGTTGTTAGGTCTATAGTGCTGTTAGTTGTTAGGTCTATAGTGCTGTTAGTTGTTAGGTCTATAGTGCTGTTAGTTGTTAGGTCTATAGTGCTGTTAGTTGTTAGGTCTATAGTGCTGTTAGTTGTTAGGTCTATAGTGCTGTTAGTTGTTAGGTCTATAGTGCTGTTGGTTGTTAGGTCTATAGTGCTGTTAGTTGTTAGGTCTATAGTGCTGTTAGTTGTTAGGTCTATAGTGCTGTTAGTTGTTAGGTCTATAGTGCTGTTAGTTGTTAGGTCTATAGTGCTGTTAGTTGTTAGGTCTATAGTGCTGTTAGTTGTTAGGTCTATAGTGCTGTTAGTTGTTAGGTCTATAGTGCTGTTAGTTGTTAGGTCTATAGTGCTGTTAGTTGTTAGGTCTATAGTGCTGTTAGTTGTTAGGTCTATAGTGCTGTTAGTTGTTAGGTCTATAGTGCTGTTAGTTGTTAGGTCTATAGTGCTGTTAGTTGTTAGGTCTATAGTGCTGTTAGTTGTTAGGTCTATAGTGCTGTTAGTTGTTAGGTCTATAGTGCTGTTAGTTGTTAGGTCTATAGTGCTGTTAGTTGTTAGGTCTATAGTGCTGTTAGGTTGTTAGGTCTATAGTGCTGTTAGTTGTTAGGTCTATAGTGCTGTTAGTTGTTAGGTCTATAGTGCTGTTAGTTGTTAGGTCTATAGTGCTGTTAGTTGTTAGGTCTATAGTGCTGTTAGTTGTTAGGTCTATAGTGCTGTTAGTTGTTAGGTCTATAGTGCTGTTAGTTGTTAGGTCTATAGTGCTGTTAGTTGTTAGGTCTATAGTGCTGTTAGTTGTTAGGTCTATAGTGCTGTTGGTTGTTAGGTCTATAGTGCTGTTAGTTGTTAGGTCTATAGTGCTGTTAGTTGTTAGGTCTATAGTGCTGTTAGTTGTTAGGTCTATAGTGCTGTTAGTTGTTAGGTCTATAGTGCTGTTAGTTGTTAGGTCTATAGTGCTGTTGGTTGTTAGGTCTATAGTGTTTGCAGTTGTTGGGTACCTTTCATTTGATGTCCTCTGACATTGTATTGTGTGCACCTATCTTATCCTATCCCGTAACTCGAAGGTCGTTGGGGCACACCACAGATGATCGTTTAACCAGCGTACTCCATCTTTCTCTGTCCTCAGCAACCCTCATGGCTTCGAGCCAGTCCATTCTCGAATGTTGTCCTTACACTCTTTTTCTGTCTTCCTCTTCTTCTGCCTCCTGGCGCCGTGCATTGCAGGATGTCTGTCATCGTGTTGTCCAATGGCTTGTTTGATGGTCTGTCGAACTTCATCGTTGGTAATATGCTGGGTATAGGAAATGTCCAGAAGTCTTCTGTAGCACCTTATCTCTATGGTTTGTATTCTTCGTTGTAGATGTGATGTGAGGGTCCATGTTTCGCAAGCGTATAGGAAGATGGAGATGACAAAGGAGCGCAGCAGCCTTACCTCAGAATGTAGACTGATGGTCCTGTCTTTCCAGATGGGTTTCAACCTAGTCAGGGCAGCAGTTGTTCGTGTGATCCTGGAGAGGACTTCCTGTCGGGACCTATTATTGCCTCTCTATAATAATAATAATAATAATAATAATAATAATAATAATAATAATAATAATAAATAAGTGTATTTATATAAAGCGTTTTCCTAATGACATAAGTTAAAAGCACAGTTCTCACGCATTTATACTAAACGTTATCATCGAATACATACGAAAAAAAAGTGAAACAAAAACAAGACACTAATAAACTATGCCAAGACATAATACAAACATCAAAAATAATATTTACAAGTAAAATGTAAAAGACGAGGTGGGGAGGAGGAGAGCAGCTAAGGAGTGAGGGTGCTTGGGGGCGTGCGGTGTGGCGGTGGTGGTCTGAACCAGAAAAGAAGGAACGATGATGGTGATGGGACGCTTCTTTTTTCCACAAGCACTGGCATACTAGGCCTACTTCCTCGTTCATACTTTGCAAGTATGACGTCAGTACTTTGTAGAAGGTTATTTTGTGCCACTTCTGTGCAGCCCTGTCTTTTCAAAATAGCTCTGAATGCCTGTCATGTTGTTTCTGCTGTTTGTCCGTGTCTTTTCAAAATAGCTCTGAATGCCTGTCATGTTGTTTCTGCTGTTTGTCCAACGTTTCCTCGTCACTTAGTAGCCTGACCTACACTTCTCAAGTTTCCTTGCAAACAGCAGCTCTTTTTTTGCTTCTCTTCCCTCTCTTTATTTTCTCTCTCTCTCTTACCATGTAAGGCATCACTCATTAGGGTGAGGTGAAAAGAAAGAGAAAGGAGTTGTAGAGAGGCAGGGGAGAGGTAGGGGAGAGGTAGGGGAGAGGCAGGGGAGAGGTAGGGGAAATGCAGGGGAGAGGTAGGGGAGAGGCAGGAGAGAGGTAGGAGAGAGGGGAAAAAAGGGAAAGTGGCCATGTGCAAGCATGTTTGTATTTGCACGAAGTGTGAAAGTGTGTTTGTGAAAGTGTGTTAGTTAGTTATTCATTGCTTACAGGGTCCAAAAAATCAAGACCACAACTTGGCTGAAAGAGGACTCACTCCTGATCTGCATTAACGTCTTCTTCTTCCTCAGCATCAAACAGAAGCTTTTTGTCGGTGGCCATGCTGCCGGAAGTTGAAAGCTCTGTACTTCCTGGTTGAGAATCGAAATGAACCGATTGGAAACTTATGTTCTTTTTTTTCCCCCACTTTTTTGGTGGTGTGGCTAAATGGTTAGAACATGTTTGGCCCAGATTATTAAGAGGCCAGCAGAGGAAGGAAAAGTCTTAACTGATAATTCGTGTGCAGTCAAAATGGGTTTCGCCTTCGTTTCTCAACCCTAGCAATTTAACTCAATTTAATTCACTGTATTATTTTAAAAGGGATAAGTCTAGAACTTTGCTGTGTCCCATCACACAGCGGAATTTATTGGAATGAAATAAGCCGAAGTGGGAGCGAAGAAAACTCCTAGTGCAATAGTTGTTTAAAATATACGTTTTTCATATAAATAAATAATGTCTAAACTTGATGAGTATTACATTTTTTTTTTTTTTTTAGTGCAGCAAGGAAACATCAAAGATAGTAATTAAGTTAAGAATAAATTTTGGGGTACAAAATATTCTTCGGATGTTGCTTGTCCATGTTCAGGAAAATTTTCTTTACAATATATATTTTAATACCCAGTTGTTATGTTAAAATTAGAAGAACATGGTATTAATACCAAGAAATACGGCCAATCAAAGGAAGAAATTTTTATATTGTTAATATTGTTCATGTTATATTAAAAAATCACTAGCTGGCCAAATGTTATTATTTTATTTTGTTAATATTGTTTTTGTTATTTTAAAATCGCCAGTTGGTATACTGTTATAATGATTTTAACAAAAATTCATTCTTTTTTTCTTTTTTTTCTAATATCACTAAGAGTGAACAGACGTAACCATGGACACTATATATTACATATAGAGTCCATGGACGTAACATTAAAATACTGAAGTGGACTGATTAACCATAGCACAATTGGATTTACGCTATTTCCACAGGCACTTGTATTTGGACACGCGAGCGATGGGCATCGATACCCAAGAAGACATGTCATAGCGCATAGGCGCTCGCATAGACATAGTCGCTCGCGTGTTCAGATACAAGCGCCTGTAGCTATTACATACCAGGGTGTGTTTTGTTTTTTTTAAATTTAAATCCTTTTACCTTCTTGCCGGAAGTAAAGACGAAGACCTAATTATATTAAGGTTGGTTTGTAATAGGTAATAGGTAAAAGCCAAGGTCCTAGGTCACATGGATTTACATCACTCTTATCATCCCCATAATATTAGGACAAGGTATATATCTTGCAGATAGTTGAGATAGTGGGCTGTCAATCCATGTCAATTCGATTTTCTTTCCGTCTTCCAATAGCGATCTCCCTGCCTTTACACCACCTATTTTATTGATGGATGTGTATTTGTTGTGTGTGTGTGAGGGTGGATGAGACAGGTGAGCGTGTATGTTGGTATAGATCACCACGCTTTGACCCTGATTGATTTTTGGGAAAGGTGCGTATATAGCATCTATTATTATTATTATTATTATTATTATTATTATTATTATTATTATTATTATTATTACTGCTTCGTTAGGCGGATAAAACCGAGTCACAACACAATGCCAAGGAAATGAACAAATTTGACAAAAATGCTTAGTTTCAAAATGACGGTGGTATTAGTGGCGTCACACGGTGAAATGCGATTACATGACTAGCTCAAATACGATACATGCTACTGCAGCTACCCTTCTAAGGGGATCCATTCATTCTTGCCGAAGATCAATTCTTCTTGGTTAATGCGCGGCTGTGGTATGGCCTGATCAGAATACCGGAAACGATTGATCATCTCGGTCATATTCAAGCCATTATTACATATACCATTTTTTTAAGGATGCCTACTCTCTTCAACATCTTCCTAGAGCGCATCATGTCAGATTACATTACATTACATGATTATTGATTTAGGTCCAGCGGACTCTTCTGAGCCAAATCAGGACTGGACAACCTCTGATCCGCATAAAAGATCAGCTGAAACAACCCTAGTGCAAAACTGAAGGCTCTCCACCAGCCAGTCACTTTACAATAAAGACATCCCACGCAAGGGGAGCTGAGGCTATACTCTAATTTATCAAATCCCTGTTTACAAAAACAAAATAGAATACAAACATCATTATAAATTATCAACAAAATACATACATATAAAATGCCTACATTGCTAAATAATAACATCATAGGAAGCCCCTAGTGACCACCTGGCTGAAAGCGTCCAATATTCCCAAGCTGATCCGACAGATCTCATACACAAATAAGGAGTCTTGTCCCGGAAGAGATTTCAAGAAAAAAGGTAGGTGACTGGTCTAGCGAAGAAGATAGTAGATAGCAGAT
>CM072516.1:77834393-77979393 GCA_036898135.1 Oncomelania hupensis
TATTTATATCGGGACTCACAACTGTTTGTATTACGAGTCACAGAGAGTGTGTTAAATACAGTCGAGTCAGTGTCGTCTGTTACCCTTGCTCAAAGTGTGGGGGTTTGCTTCAAGCATACTTCGTTCATACTTCTCCCATACTTCGTTCTTCATACTACTTCATCCATTCATCATTCGTTCATCATTCCTTCTCCTTATTGGCTTGAGACAAGAATAAGCGCTCCCCGAACTCCAACCAACTGCTTAGATCCTCAGTATGTGAAAGAGTGCGACAGACATTCTCATTCATTTCAAAGCACGCATAAGCAGACGGTCACATCAAGATACAGAACAATGGTGATAGAACCAAGGTACAGAACAATGATGACAGAACCAAAATATAGAACAATGGTGATAGAACCCAAATACCGAATCAATGGTGACAGAACCAAGATATAGAACAATGGTGATAGAACCCAAATACCGAATCAATGGTGACAGAACCAAGATATAGAACAATGGTGATAGAACCCAAATACCGAATCAATGGTGACAGAACCAAGATATAGAACAATGATGATTGAACCAAGATATAGAACAATTATGATAGAAACAAGATATAACTCAGAACTCTGAACTCAGATTTTAATTTGAAAAACATTCGTCCAACCAAATGGATTCCAAAAGACGTAATAGGGCTATATAAATATAAATGAAAACAAACTAACTGAAAACGTATAGTACAAGTCAAATGGAAAGAGAAACAGTCATCGCCGAAGTAACAGCTATATATGTAATACATTTTACGCACACTACAGTTCCTCTTGTTTCATTCTTTCCTACCATCATCTCTTCTTTCTCTTCATTTTTTCTGTGTATGTACTTTCCTGTCTGTATTTCAAACAAGAAACAATATAATTTGCAAGAACATGTACATTGACAGGTTTCATTAAATGCTCAAAATCGTTGATTGTAGACCATTGCAGACTCAGCTATACTTGGATAACGGCTTGTCTAATATTTTCATGATGCTGACAGACGAAGATGAAGTGGATTTCATCCTCTGCTGCACTGCACCGAGGACATAGTTTCATGTTCCTGTTTGTGTTGTATCTGTACTTATTACAATTTAATTCGTTTACTCCTAGTCTGAATCTCACTACCGCATCTCTATATTTTTATATCTGGAACCGAAGACAGAAAATGTTCATATAACAACATTTGTTTGAAACTTTTTTTTAATAAATAAAACAGTCATTGTTACTGATTTTGTTGTGCCAGATTTGTGCCTAGCAATCTATCATGTGCTGTTTAAACATGTTCAAAAATCCTGTTTAATTTCCAATTTGTTGTTCAATCCAAATAAATCCAAAACCAAAGTGAAACAAAACATTTTCTATACCAATCAATGTCTCTATACCACTGCCATCTAATCATTTCAGGTAGTCATAAGATCCTTTGGGTATTCTATTATTTAGCATGTCTAGCAGCTTTAACCAGTACTTGATTGCCTTCATGAGAGAGTGAATGAAAAGAGGATGCCTACCCAGTTCCCCATAAACCATTGAGCTGTGTTTTGTGGCCAACATATAATAACTGTTTGCATGCACACAGCTGAACTCTCTCAACTTCCTCCACTTCCTGTACCCCCTATCCTCTCTCCCTACCCCTCCCTTTTCCCCCTCCATCCCCCATACACTTCTGCTGCGTATAAAAGAGCAGGTTGAACTTGCAAATCAAACAAACGTACAAATTCTGCAATGTCATTGCATTCAATCTTCCGCAGTGCATGTAGGACGTCCATGACTGTCTTCGCTATTTGTTCTATTGCTGTACTAATGGATAGCTGAGCTGTTACAGTAAAGCCTAAATAAGTATAACAATTTACAACCTCTAATCTTTCCCCATTTAAGAACCTTTTCTTGCGAGCTGCGAGGTACCCTCCTTTCCTAAAACTTGAGCTTTGTCTAAATTTCCACTTAATCCTATTCCGTTTAAAACTTGTGCTAGTACGCTCAGTTGATTCTGTAATCCTACCTCTGTGTGAAATCAAGGTGATGTCATCTGCAAACAATAATGAAAAAATTTCTTCTATAAGGTTTGATAGAAATATTCCATGTCTACCGCCTGTCTTTAATTCTTCTGCAACTTCGTTTATAAACAAACAAAAAATATATAATTATATCAAGTTGTTAATATATATACCCTTATTATTTTTATTTTGAATATTGTTATTATTATCACTACAGATTATTATTAGACAATTATGGTGATTATGATAATGATGATGATGATAATGATGATAATGATGATATTTAATTTATTACGATTATTATTATTACAGAAGAAAGACAGCACTGATGAAACCTTTAACAAGTTATAGAAAGTGCCAAAAGCAATGATGGCAGTAACATGGTACCATATAACTAATCCAGACCTTATGGAGGCCTTGTCCATCCTAGTCAAGCCGGTGTCCTCCAGTTTATTCATAATTTTCTCACAGCGAATACCTCCATCCTCAATGAAAGTCACCTGCGGGCAAAATAACAATAATGATAACAATGATTATAATAATGGTGATGATGATGATAATAAATAATAATAATAAAAATAATAATAATGTTGTTGATGATACCAATAATAATAAAATAATAAGGTATAAAAAAATTTAATTAATTAATTAATTATTTTTTTTAAAAAAAAGGATTTATCATGTATACACACCTCACCAGTCACCAGACATAGTGACTGGCTGTGCAGGAACAGAAATAACAAGTTATGGTGGCTTTGGACCCTGCAGCAGAGTAATCATCAGGTTGATTGTGACCGTCAAGTGGATGAAGATGAAGCTCGAAGACAAGGAATAATACTAAGTGCCAAGTTACCATGGCAATTTGTCAGTTACTGCGGTGACTCAGGGACATTTCGTGTGCATACGCATACCTGTGTTAGTACATGCGATTCCTGAATGGAAAAGAATGGAAAAGAAAAATGCCTACATACCTGCCACACTCTGTCGCCATAGCACTTTGTCCATGACACATTGCGTATGTCCAGTTCATCCAAGCACTTGCCTATCCTCTGAAGCACAGAACGGCATTTCCCTTTAATACAGTTCAACATTTTCATGTCTCTTCCCCTAAGTATGATTTTAGACCACTTCAATCTCATGCATGCAGAATAAAATCTAAATTTAAAATGTAACTGTAACCGTTAAAAAGTAACATGACTACAAAACGTTTACCAACTGCAGATATATAAGTTAATTGGGTTACATCTATTATTGCAGAACTATTGAATAAAATATCAATGGATTCTTAAATACCACGTATATATATCATGTATATTATATATATTATATTGGACCTTGCTTTTCTCAGGGCTAGCGTTCTGAGGACAACTCTCATCTCCTGTTCCTCAAGTTTATCATCCCTGATTTTCAAAGTAAGCGGGCATTTATTCAAAGCTCACTTTAACTGGGGTGACTGTTAGTGTTAATAATAATACCCGATGCTGTGATGCGCTTTTTCTTCAATCGAACTCAAAGCGTGGAGATGTAAAGTGATTGCTATTACAGAAATCAGAATGCAAATTATCAATTCAGAAAGCAAATCAATTTTAATTTTGAAATTTTACATTGACTGCATTCAATCATATTATTGAAGGGAGGGAGGAAACCAGAGACCCAGAGAAAACCCTCAGTGTCCTGAAAAGTCTTGTACCTCAGTCACGAAAGATCGTCCGTCCCATATGAAGTTTGAACCCGCGACCTTCGGAATAGGACACCAGCTCACTGTCAACTGATCTAGATGTTGTGCTGTGTTGTGTTGATCTACACTGTCAACTGATCTAAATGTTGTGCTGTGTTGTGTTGATCTACACTGTCAACTGATCTAAATGTTGTGCTGTGTTGTGTTGATCTACACTGTCAACTGATCTAGATGATGTGCTGTGTTGTGTTGAACTACACTGTCAACTGATCTAGATGTTGTGCTGTGTTGTGTTGATCTACACTGTCGACTGAGCTATCTGTTGTGCTGTGTTGTGTTGATCTACACTGTCAACTGAGCTCTCTGTTGTGCTGTGTTGTGTTGATCTACACTGTCAACTGAGCTCTCTGTTGTGCTGTGTTGTGTTGATCTACTCATCCCAAAGTCATCCTCTCTCTCTCTCTCCCTCCCCTTCAAATATTCCAAGCATCCCAATTTCTTCATAAAGTTCATTATTTCACACTATTTGTACTTGGCAGATACGTACTCCAAACAATATATAGATTAAGTACTCCAAGCAATATCTAGATTAAGTTCTCCAAGCAATATCTAGCAAGAGCACTAAGTACAAACTGCCATTACTGACAACAGATTAATGCACGGTACTGTACAATATCATATGTGTCATCGATAACATCAATTGTCACAGACAATATATATTCTAACATAAAAATGAATATAATTATAAAAGATGTTATTAATATTATAAGTAAATGATTAATTTTAAAAAAAAATAATACAGTAAAACCTCTGTTTTGAGACCCTCTCTTAAACGACTTCAACATAAGACTGGAAAAAAATTCACCGATGGTTTGTACTATATGAACGACCTCTCTTAAACAACTACCTCTAAACCGTGACTTGCGACCTTCAAATAATTAAATTTTACGACCTAGAATCTGAAAAATTCAGATTCCAAAGCAATACTATATTTGTGCGCTTGAAGAAAACAGTTTCGTTTACAACTTTTAACAGCAGACGATGCATCAAAAGAGCTTGAAATACTCGAAGGAGCTGACCAGATTTGCCCTGAGCAGGGGCCTGTCAGATCTTGCCAACACCATGTCTGGTGTTCAAAGTGACATACTAAGAGAACATGCATGGGGATCATGCAAACAAACAGAAATAACCGCTTTCTTAAAAAAACAAAACTATTCAATGATTGAATACAAATAATTACAACAATATTACTGGGATTATCTTATAGTTAAAACTCCAAACATGCACTCAGCACTTACAAGTTACATACACTTTTAAACAACTATCAATACAAACATTGATTTTTTATTTCGTAAATAATGAGGAACAGGAAGATATTGACTGTATTGGTTGTGAGACAGAGTTTAATCTATATATATAAATTTCTGAAAGATGGTACATGTTCTCTATACTTGGGTCTGTCTACAAAGCTGAGCACCGCGAGGGGTGCTGCTTTTCTAGATAATATTTGTCACAACAAGCTGCTTATTTGCCTTTCCTTTTGCTATTATCTTATTTAAAAATGATCGGAGAGATAGTATTAATAATTTCAAGACGAAAATATCTATAGAACCTTTGTATTTGCTTTGTAAATGTCTGAAAGTGGCCTAAAATTTGACCTAATTTTGTGACATGAGAATGACTGGGTTTTCTTCTAAGTGTTTACATAAATAAAGATGTCATAGAACACGTAAAATTATTATAATCTAACTCATTAGTAATAGTTTAAACATGCACAGTACTTACAAAACCAATTTGTTTTGTATTTTGTGTATTATAGCCGGAGTAAATTTGGTTGTCCAACGTAATGCATGGTTTCCGAAACAGGCAGAATGTTTTCAAAAATTGATCTTCGTCTTAAGCGCAAGAATACATGTTTTTTTTAGAGTTGTCTTTCTTGTTGGGATGTTATGAATGAATTCCAATGTTTACAAATAACAATTTAGTCGTTATGTAAATGCTTTGATGGTCTGAAAAGCATCGGTTGACATCGTTTCCGGATTTTCGTGTGACGCTGGACAACACACAAATTTATTTTGCTTATTTCAAAGCATACCTAGTAGGACTATTTTAATGACGTAAAGTAGGCCTCATTATCGGATTGATATATACACTCGTCCCTTCTCGCGTGGTTTCATTTTACGCGGAGAATCGTTTTCATTGTGTGTGGTTTCCGAGTATCACGTAGTTGTTACATTGGACAACGCACGCAGTGTCACCAAGAAAACTGACTCTTTACAGTAAGATTCTTCATGTTTATATAATATTTTATGTTTATTTAGTTGTTAGGATAAGTTTAATTCGACTGTGGTGCCTATTTTAATGAAAATAGATCTCCGGCTAGTCTAACGTAATTAGAAGCCAAGAAACCATTATTTTTTTTGCCGTTCTTGTTCCGATGGATGATGAGATCCGTTCAAAATTTGTTAATGAATAAATAAAAATGCTCTTTGAAACAGCAGTGACAAGTAAACTTATTTAAATTTATTATTTGACTTGATTTGGATACGCTAAGTTTGATAAATATTATTTAGCCGAATATAATTTATCGTCAAGCTTAATTTGGTTTCCGTGTTACATTGGACATTATTTTTTAAAATAAGAACCAGATTTTTTTTAATAGAGACCTGTAAGATCTCACTTTTATTTTGTGATTATGTTATAATATTATACACAATTTGTATGTGCAGTAGCTGTTTCAGGTTGTTTCATTTTAAGTATAAAAGAACTTTTAACGATTAAAATTTGTAGAAAATTGATTGACTTGATAATGTATCAATAGATAAACTTCTTTACTAATGTAAACATTTCTTTTTAATCTTATATCTATTTGATAGCAAATCTCTTTATAAATAAAGATTCTTTGCCAACTTTATATATATATATATATTGTTGGTTTTTAAGTACTATTTGGTTTCCGTCTTACATTGGACATTTCGTTGAGTGTGTACACTAAAGGTCTGACTACATGCATATAAGGTCAAAACTTATCTTCTAACCTGCATGGCATGATCACACACATACATATCTTTCAAATAAACCACAAAATGTATGTATTTGACAACTTTTATTTTTGGGCACCCATGTCACAAAAAGTGAACCAACTTTGTAGACAGAGCCACTTAATGGTATGTGTACTTTTTGTACCCTGTATTTATTTTACTTACTTAATTTTCTAAATGTCTTTTTCGAAAATGTCCTACCTCCTTTTTAAGACCTTTCCAATTTACGACCTTGTTTTAATGGCAATTCAAAGGTCGTAAAACTGAGGTTTTACTGTACATTGAATTAAAAACAAAGATTTAACAGATTAAATTTCAATAAAATAATAGCTAGAAGGGCAACGTCCATAGGACTCACATTCTCCTTATGGAACTTGCAATATTTAACATTTAAACAAAATGAGATGCTGGCATATTAAGATGCAAAGTAATACCGACTTTGATTTTTCTATGCTCTTAACTTTGAGATGACACTGACCTCTTACTCCAAATACACTCATGTACTCTCAAATAAAGTATAGCACAAGTTGTATTATAAAGAAAAAATACTGTGACCTTGTAATTTGACCTTGACCTTCAGTGAACTTGACCATGATATGACTTTGACCCTCACGTGATTTCTAATGCGTCTGATGTCTGATAAAATAATCCAATGTTGTTGCATACTATGGGTTAATAGCCATTTCACTGACTGTACGATGACCTATTCTTTTGTATGTTTTTGCAAGGCCTAAAATGGCCTTGACCTTCAAGATCAACGCAAAAATGAAACACAGTATATATATGAAAGATCAATCTAGCATCTCTAAATACAACAAGTTTGGACTTTATAACTCTCAAAGTTTAGGGTCAAGGTCACTTCAAAGTATCTATAGTAACTAACCGACTTTGAACAGCTTTACTTTGGAGTGAGGTTGACAAATTCTGCATAGCATACATGTGTCTTATTGATACATGTTTCTATCATGCATCACAGAATCGTAAACTTGTTCAATATTAATAACCTATTTTTAAAAAAGTGAACTTTTTTTAAAAGGGGTCAATGACCCTGTGACCTTAACTTTGAAGTGAAGTCATTCATTCATTGATCATTTATGAGGTTTCAGGGTATACACCATCTTACCAAGATTGGTTGTGATGATAGTTCAAAAAGGTTCTGAGTACACTTATCCACTTTAAATGTTTTGCAGACGAACGGACAAACATTGTTGGACTAGACTATTTAGGACTCATCTTGCACAAATTTGCAAAAACTCTGGATTTTTATTTTTTTGTTTGGGAGGAGGAAGAGGTGAGGGGTGGATGAGTACATAGACTCACAATGTTAGGCATGCGAGTCAAAAATTATATAAGTCAAAAGCTGAAATGTCAGGGAAAATAGGCTTTAAATTTAACAAGATATAAATTTTTGTTTAAAATTATAAAAAGTTAAAATGATAGAAAAATGATTGCATACCTCCACTAAAGTCAGGCAGGATTTGGGGTCCACAAAATCCACAAGACCCATTTCCTTCTCCCCCTTGTCCTTCTTCCCAGCACTTTCAGCTGTCACATCATGGATGGAGTTCTTCCGCTTGGCCTGCTCAGTGGCTGAAGACTTGACCCCGTGTGACATGGTTAGGAGGTTGTCAGACGCCACATTGTTGGGGTTCACCGACGTGGTGGTGGTGGTGCTAGTAGAGTGCAAAGTGCTGCCGCTACTAGCGAACACATGAAACCGCTTGGGCTCCATCTTGGGCGAGCTGCTGGGAAAGGTGTTGTAATTGTGGGTGTCAAGGTCGTCAGCAATCTTCAGAGGGTTAGTATCGGAACCACTCTTCTGGATGTTCACGTCCACATTTCCCTCTGCTTTCTTCTTGTCTTCTTCTTTGACTTCCACATTTCCCTCTGCTTTCTTCTTGTCTTCTTGTTTCACTTCCACTTTCTTCGGCTGAGGACTCTGTGCTTTCTTGGTCGCTGTTTTGGCTGCATTAGGACTCTGCTTGGGACTGGGTACTGAAGTCTTCTTGTCGAGGACCGGTGTCTCAGACGTCTCAGATTCGTTAAAATTCCAGAACTCGTCCATTAAGTCCTGCCCTATCCTAGCCTTGGTCAACAAAGGGGAGCTGTCCATATCACTGCCCACATCATCCTTCCCTTTTCCTTCCCCTTGTTTTTCTGCAGCTGCTTTTTCACCTTGAGCCGCTGGTTGACTGTCCTTGGTCCCTACGCTGGACATAGGATTAGCAGACGACACTGTCACGCAAGACACCACCTCCACCTTCTTCTGCGCCTTTGGGGTGTCCGGAGGTGAACCAGGAGTCGGTGAGGGGGAAACAGTGGTGGTGGAAGCAGTAGCTGTCGGGGCAGTGGCAACACCAACATTTGCTGAGCCTCCTGCCCCTACAGTGGCATAGCCTGCACTCAAGGTTGTTGGCACATGTGCACTCCCTGGGCCTGTGGCTCCAATGGTGGCATTTCCTGCATCTGTAATTGCAAAAACACACACACAGTATGTTTAGGCAGAAGAAAGGAAAATTTGGCAATTCAAATTGAGTGGATAACATGTTGTCGTTTTAAAAGTGTTTTATGTTATGTGTGTGTGTGTGTGTGTGTATATATATATATATATATATATATATATATATATATATATATATATATATATATATATATATATATATATATATATATATATATATATATATATATATATATATATATATATATATATATATATATATATATATATATATATATATAATATCTTTTACATCTCAAATGTTCTTTATTTAAAAGATGTAATGTTTTACCCGGAGAAAGCTTCTCCGGGTAAAATATTACAGCTAAAGTATAACAGTATGTTTTATTATGATTTTGTACTTCAACTTAACTTGTTTTTGATTATGCTTGCCCTGAGGTCATATTAACTAAATACCAATTAAATTAAGCCAAGCATATTTACTGTATCAAACGCTTAAGTTTAACCCATCAATCGTCGAAGTTTTGCTTGTTTTGTTGTTGTTAGAAACATAACCTTAATGTTTAACGGGATTTTTCTTGATAAAGACAATCAGGTACTTTCACAGGATGAATGACACTGTACTGAAGTATGCTTAGTTTAATAGTAATTAAAAAAACAAACATGAAAACTATACAACAAGCATGGCTTTAATTAAAACAAATCATACAAACATTACCATTATAAAACAAGATTTATCTGGATCTGGATCTGGATACTGCCGATGATGTTGTTGGCAGAAAACACCACAGGAGCCATAGATGGCTATTAACGTGGTGGTGGTGTGTGCGTGCTAATTAATTTGATTTAAAAAAAAGAAAAAAAAAAAAAACAATTATGCTTCATAGTTCTTTTTGTACTAACTTCATATTGCCTATTGTAGTTCTGATTTTATTTAATTATATTCTTAAAAGGGCTCCTCTTGTGGAAGCCTGGTGATATGTGTACAATTAAAAGTTTAAAATCACTGTTCTATTATGTTGACTCTATAAGAACTTACAGTCAGCATCCCTGTACCTCCCGATTGCAGAGGAGAATGAGCTAGGTGAGGATAGGTTGATGATGTCATCGGGAAGGCTATTCCATTCCACTACTGTCCTTACGAAGAAGGAGTTTCTGTAGAGATCTGATGATGAGGGTGGTAAGATAAAGCATGTGTTGTTGTTGTTTATCTGCCTCTCTATGATGTTCTGTGTGTCATATCCTTTAAAGGTGGTGGGGCGGATTTTCCGTTTGTTCTTTGCAGCAGTAAGGAAGGTGTTGGGAGGGAGAGCAGTAACTAGTCCTCTGGTTATCTTGTAGAGCATGGTCAGCCTGAGTTGTTGGCGACGTTTTGCAAGTAGTGGGAGGTGGAGCTCGTGAAGCATCCTGCCAATGCATCCTGGGTCCCGGGATCTGTAGTCTCTCATAATGAACCGTGCAGCCTGGCGTTGGATGCGTTCCAGCTTGTCGATGTCTTGTTGGAGGTAAGGATCCCACACCACTGCGGCATACTCGAGAGTGGATCTAACAAGTGCGATGTAGGCTAGGCGTCGGCACTCTTGTGGACAGTTCCGGAGATTTCGGCGTAGGAAGCCCAGTGTGGATCCAGCTTTCTTGCAGGCGCTTGTGATGTGGTTAGCCCATTTCAGGTCCGCAGAAATTTGGACGCCTAGGTAGGGGGTAGTATCAGTCTGTTGGAGTATAGTGTTTCCAAGGCTATAGAAGTGTTGTGACTTGTGTCTGGTGGAGAGAACGTAGCACTTTTGCGCATTAAATCGCATTCCCCACTGCTTGGCCCATCTCTCTAGGTCTTTGAGGTCTGATTGGAGTGTGATGTGATCCTGGAAGGAGCGGATCTCTCTGTAGAGTAGGCAATCGTCTGCGAAGAGTCGCACTGTTGATTTTACTGTGTCCGGCAGGTCGTTGATGTGGCAGAGGAAGAGTAAAGGACCCATCACTGTGCCTTGGGGGACTCCGGATTCGACAGCTACTTCCTCTGATGCCTCTCCATCCAGGACCACTCTCATCTGGCGCTTGGTCAGGAAGTTTGTGAGCCAGGTGTGGATGGTGCCTCGTATGCCGTAATGATCCAGCTTGTGTAGTAATTTGTTGTGTGGCACAGTGTCAAATGCCTTGCTGAAATCCAGGATGATGATGTCGGTCTGATGGCCTTTGTCATGTGAGGAGAGAATGTCTTGCATAGTAGTGAGTAGTTGGGTTTCGCAAGAGTGGCCTGTTCTGAATCCGTGGTTTCTACTGGTGAGGATGGTGTGTTTTTCGAAGTGGGTATGTAGATGTCGACAGATGATGTGTTCCAGTAGCTTACATGCAACGGATGTTAAAGATACTGGTCTGTAATTTTCTGCTTTGTTTCTATCGCCTTTCTTGAATATTGAGGAGACGTTTGCTGTTAGCCAGTCTGCGGGGAGCTGTCCAGTCTCTAGTGAGGTGTTGTAGATGGCTGCTAATCCTGGGGCAACAGTTTCGGCGCAGTTTTTGAGAATTTGATTAGGGATGTTGTCTGGTCCTGTAGCTTTGTTGGGGTTCAAGTCTTTGAGTAGTTTAACGACGCCTTCTGTAGTAACCATTAGTTTCTCTACAGCGGGGAAGGGGGTGCCCTTCATCTCTGGCAATGGTGTGTCCTCTCTTTTTGTAAAGACCGACTGGAATTGTTGAAGCAATATCTTTGCCTTGGAAGAACTATCACTATGGAGAGATCCTTCATTGAAGAGCGGGGCAACTCCTGTGTTGTCTTGTCGCCTTGTCTTGACATAGCGCCAAAAGGGTTTGCAGTTGTTGTCTCTTAGCCCGTCCTCAATGATGGTGTTAATGTGGCGCCATTCTGCTTGCCTCATTTTCCTCCTGCATTCCTTCTGATGGAATCTAAAGTTGGTCCAGTTGCCGGTCTTCTTGGCTTGGTTGTATAGTCTCTTTTTATGCTTTAACAGTCTCTTAAGTTTGTAGTTGACCCAGGGTAATGTAAAGTTGATTTGTCGAAGGCTGGTAGGTATGAAGCGTTCAGCTGCTGCTATCAAGTTAAGTTTGAAATGTGTCCACATGTCTTCAACGGGAGTTCCTTCCTTTCTCATTGTCATGATGTTGTCTGATAATTGCAAGATTTCAGAGTTCAGGTGGTTCCAGTCTGCTTTAGAATAGTTGTATCGCTTGCGGGGCTTCTCTTTGATGCGGTTAGGGTAGAGGTCAAAGTCTGTAACCACAATGCTATGATCACTAATGCCTGGGATTGACTTGGAGCTCTTGGTGAGAGAGGGATTGCTGGTAAAAACTAGGTCTAGGATGTTGTGTTCTCTTGTTGGTTCGTCGTGGACTTGTGTGAGGTGTGCTGATGAGGTGATGTCGACTAGCGACTCCTGGATCACCCGATCTGGCGCTCCAGGGGCAACTGTACCATTGTTCCACTCTACATTAGGGCAGTTGAAGTCGCCGGTAAGAATAATCTGTTTTTGTCCTCTATTATTTATTTTTCGTAGTGACTTATCTAGCTCATTCAGGTCTGTCTGGTTTCGGTGAGCCATGTAAAAACAGCCTATCGTTAGGTCTTTGTTTTGTTGGAGGTGTATTTTTGCCCAGAGTATTTCGCATGCAGAATCTAAGTCCGGCTGTATAGATGAGATGAGATTTTGGTTTACTAAAATGAAGACACCTCCAGCTAGGCTACAGCGGTCTTTCCTATAATAAACAAAGCCATCTGGGAATATCTCTCTCTGCTTGATGTCTGGTTTCAACCATGATTCTGTGCCACAAATGATATCTGGTTTTACATAGTTGACAATGGCAGCAAATTCAGCTTTCTTTTTCTCTATGCTGCGGCAGTTTACGGTCATGATGCGAAGGTTCTTTTTCTTTGATATGTTGGGGTTGTGGCTGGAATCATTGGCAGTGTGGTAGCATTCTGCGTGATGCGACTTGTAGGTGTTGGATGGGTTTTGTCCTGGTGGACTAGGATGGCTGAAACATGTGGAACTGTGGTAGTTGTTTCCTTGGCCTGGTGATTTATAGGATGGGTTACCGGTGGTGCTCTGGTAAGAATTCGAATGGTGAGAGTTTGGGCTGTGCTGGTTAGATTTGGGGCTGCTAGTTCTCAGGGGGCTGAAGCGGTGGGTATGGTTGAAGGAAGTTATGCTACAGTCCGTGTTTTGGAGGGGGGCATAGTAGTTTTCTGATAAAGAAAAGCTCCTGAAGGTGAAGCTATCACAGTTTATACTGTCGCATTTTGGACAAATCCATTGCACGCTTTGTCTCTGTAGTGCTCTGAAATCACTAGACGAGAGTTCGACACATGACCTGTGGTACCAGATGGAGCAATCATCACAAGCAATACAGTCAGCACATTTCACGTCTCTGTCACACAAGCCACATGGGTAGTAGCTCTTCTGGCGTGGGCCCGGGTTGCTATGAATGTCTCCAGCCAGCAAGATCGATAGTAGTGCAAGTGTACTGACCTGTCGTTGCGACGAGTAGGTTCCGATGGGCAGTTTAATTGCCTTCCTAATGTTCCCTTTCACGAGTAGTCCAGGTAATGTGTGGTCAAAGATCGAGTAAGTAGATCGTTGTGTGAAGAAGTGGCACACACACAAAATGAAACACAGTAATCCAAGTGTAAATCTAGCATTCACCATAATGGCGATTTAAATTATAGAAAATCAAACCAGAATCGTATGTTTAGTGATTTAGGCCTACTGTTATGAAATAACGGCAGTCGGACGCTAGTGTCGTAGTGAGTTCACAGTGCGCGCTCTATGCTCTAAGTCTAACTATTTGGCCATATATCGGCTTCGCTAACACAATCTATACAAAATCAAAGTAATAATAATGTCACAGAAACCTTATTCTAACTGTAAATTAACTTTTTAAAGAATGTCACTGTCAATAAATTAGTTTAATCCACATTAAATTGGCGTTGATTCTTAGAGCACTCGAAAAACACGTCTTCCTTCCAGCGCATGCGCACACACACCATTACAACAACAGCTTTCAACAAACAATACAAAAGTTCAAGAACAAAGCTAACAAACCAAAAAGCTCTAAAACGAATGCAGATAGCCTGATTGTGCTATCCTGTGAAAATTCAGTTGACGCTTTAGGCTAATTTTTTGTCATCCAGTGCTTTGTAACTGTAGGTAAACGATGTTGTCACAGGTTGTGCTGTGGTCTGACCACTGCCCAATCAATAGCCAGTGTCCACTAAACAGACAGTCTTGACACTAGCTGAGTATCAGAGATCTATCAAGCGTAGGCTGAAAGGTGTAGACCAGTAACAGCCTCTGACATTGAGATTGGGGGTCAGGGTTGTTAGTTTGGGACTTCATAACATAAGCTTAGTATGAGCTCTAAAGTGGAGATATGTCTATAGCACTGTTTCATAATGAAAGCGAAAGTGGCGGATCGGTTGCGGCACTTGGGTTCGGCTAGTTCCGGTTGAAGCAAGAAAGATGGATCGAGGGTTATATAAATTATATTTCTCTTGTACAATCGTTCAAATTTTACTCAGGATGGCTGCTTGCCTAAACATTGATTGCTGATTTGTTTGTTCAGTAGGCCTAATTCGTTTGTCAGTGACCTACATTCACGAGAAATTCGAAGTCTCTTTCTTTTTCTTTGCTTTATTTTTTTAATTGAGAAATTTTAATTTTGCAGTTTATCTAGAAGATAACATTATTATACAGTAGAATAATTTTTGTTTTTAATTCAGTGAAGCAACTGTAATTATGTCTTATTATTTTCAGTCTTTCAGTTATTATTATTAGTTGTAGTAGTATTGTTATTATTATTATCATTATTACCATATATTAATTATTAGTTGTCTGTTGGTGCTGCTGTTGTATTATTATTATTATTATTATTATTATTATTAGTTGTAGTTGCATTGTTATTATTATTATTTTTATAATTATTAATTACTCTAATGATTACGATTATTATTAATATTATGATGAATATTTTTATAATATTTTGTATTATATTATTAACTTTACCTACCTTTTTACCTACCTATTAATATTATGATGAATATTTTGTATTATTACTCTTATTATTATAATGATTATTATTATTATTATTATGATCTAGGATGGATCTAAGGCATGGAAGAATGGGTGAGTGTTGTAGTTGTGTATACATATACCGTGTTGCGTTGCGTTGTATAGATTACCGTCCCCGGACACATGTATATACCGTGGAATAATTATCTGTGTGTTAAATGTGTACGCATGGGTATGTGGCTGGTTATCTGTTTATGCATGTGTGTTAGTGTTTATAGATTTGTATTTTGGTATGGAAGTTGTTTTTGATAGTATATCAAATGTATCAATATTGTATGTCCATGTTTGTAATAATTTTGATGTTGTTATCTCCTTCCTTATTGCACTGCTAAACAAATATCCATGCCTTGTGTTTGGACAATAAAGAATCTTGAATCTTGAATCTTATTTTACATTGTGGTAATCTTTCCGAATCAGTCGCAAACGTTGTTCCCACAGTCGTTTCAGTGTTTTGTTAGCTGGTAATGTGTGTAACTTGACAATGCGCCCTTCAATTACCTTTCCTGCGAAATTAGGGCAGCAAACGCAATACTGTTTTTCTCCGCCACAAGTCTTCCGTCTACGTGCGGCCATGCTTAATACTCAACCGGAACTAGCCGGTGTCCTTGGCATAGGTGAAGGCAGGGACGGATAACTCTATCTGCACTAGTTTTGCAACAGCGCTATAGATTTGATGCTTGCAAAGGGTAACAATTACTGACTCACAAACGACTAGCCTTGCAACCACAAAGAAGCTTTTGTTTTGTAAAGTCTCAAATGGGGGTAAAGATGGATATATATATCATTTTTCAGCTACTAACACCATGTCTGGAAGACTTCAATATCAAACCTAGGCCTAGAGCATGCACAACAGAAAAAGAAACAAAAAAGATACTGACAAGACAACCCTGAACACGACTGAGTATACCATGCACATAAACAAAGATGCCAGAAAAATTGTGAGGTGCAATGATTAAAATGATTTGGGTGTTGTTACTTTTGATAGAAATAGAATTATCTACTTTGATCCATCCAGTCAGAGCTAAGCAAGGCAAACAACAAGATTGGTGCAGTTAAAAGAAAATGCAGTTTTTTTACATTTTGTTTGTTTATTTGTTGTTTTTTTTTAATGGCAAATTGCACAACAAAAGCCTCTTGGAAAACTTCATCTGCATGGGTACTACATTACAGTGTAATTTCCAGGCTTGAAGAGGAAGTCAATTGAAATTGAAAATAATACAAAAGCGAGCAGCTGATGATGATGATGATAATGATGATGATGATGATGATGATGATGCCCACTTGTAAGGCGTAGCTTATCCATGCTGGCAGCATGCTCAGGGCACACAACCTAACTAAAGAATGTTACGCTTTGTCCTCAGTCTACTACCAAACATACAACTGATCATCCAAGTGATTAATTATTGCAAAACTGTAGTTAAAAGCTGACAGACGCCACACACAAAAAGGATGAAGGGTGGGTTCAGGAAGCTGATCATTCATGGATTCAGGAAAAATAGTGTGGAGGAAAATATTATTTACCCCTTCACAACTTAGGGGAATTGCATTGAGTGACAACCATGATCTGCCAGGCAAATCTGGTTCGTGATTGTGAAAAATTACAAAAATATTCTAGCTTGGAATAATTTTAGAAATAACCGGGTAACACTTAAATTTACATTTCTAAAACGAAAAAGGTAATTTAATTTTCTACACAATATTGAATATATATAGGTATAAAATGCCATTTAAAAAATTGTTTCTTTTACTTTTATTTAAAAAAAATAAAATTTATTTACTTATTTTTATTCTAATCATGTAAATGAGAATAAAGAGATAGTGAAAAATGGAGGGAGGCAATCGTATTATCTTTGATGTATTTTTTTAATGTATCTAGATGTGTTGTATTGTGTCCCTTTCATCTATGTCCCTGTTTGGCGCATAGATCAGCTTTGCGGGCATGTGGGTGAGATAGGATTGGGGGAGGAGGGTTAGCTGCCACCCACCAATAAAAAGGGTTGTCCTATCTAACTTATGAATTGTTAATCTCTTTTTCAAACACCAACATGAGTTAAGTATTGCTTTCCAAAACCTGTGTACTGATTAGTGATTACTGAATTTTTTGGAGATTGTGTGTCCCCTGTTGAAAAGCTGTTGGCATTGCATAATTATATTTCTGTTATTTCTTTTGTTTTTCTGTGATTTCTTTTGTTTTTCTGTTAAGATTTTTTTCTTTGTGACACTTTATTTTCCCTTTTTGTCATAATCGGAACCACCTCTCCTGGGAAGAAATAGAGAGAGAGAGAGAGAGAGAGAGAGAGAGAGAGAGAGACTTCAGACTTCAGAACTTTATTTTAAAAGGTTAAGATTTTAGGCATGAGCCTATTCTTACAATCAGATAAAGAGAGAGAGAGAGAGAGAGAGAGAGAGAGAGAGAGAGAGAGAGAGAGAGAGAGAGGTCACTGTGTGTGTGTACATGCACTAGTTATTGACACCTGTATAATTGGTTAAATGTCTTTTGTTCGTTCACAGGCTCTGAAGTCTCCTCTTTCGTCTTTGTACGTTTCAATAGCACTACTAATAGATCTACATAACTTTGTAAGTAGGTATCAGTGATATTGAAAGTAAGAAGAGACTTCAGAACTTGTGGTTCGTCTCTGTGCTGGGGTACTTGATGTTTGTTTTTGTCCCTGTTGACGTATTCACATTGCATTTCCTTGTATGGCTTTTTGCAGTAACGGAGTAGGTGATACAAATTAGAGGGAAAGAGAGTCTATAGTATAACTATAAGCTTGATAAAGTGAAAGGTTTCGGCTCTTCTACTTCTAGGCCTACACGATGAATGAACAAATATGGTGAATTATATAGCGGATGCAAAGATCAATTGTTTATGAGTCACCGCACGAGCGATTGTGCATTATTCGGGAAGCAAATCACAAATTGTCACCATGCACTTTTATTTGTAGTTTCCGCAAGCATGCGAACCTACCTGAAGCAAGAGCAGTCTCAGCGGTTTCACAACTTCGGTCAGCGATGCTCGGTTGATCTGATGCTTTTTTTGCTTTCTCTTTATCCTTGTCATCAGGAACACACAACAGAAAAAGCACCTTAGACATGGTGCCGGCACGCTTTTTGAATCTCCCCAAAGGTAGGCAGAACTTCACGCGTAAAGTTCACTTGCCAGTAGGCTAGCGTGTTGTGTTATCGATATTTCTATTCCATTGGCTTTGCTGCATTTTCCCTTGGAACCTTTGATCTTCCGTACTCCGTCGCCGGATTGGGTACTTTTCCACGTATTCATAGGCTTAGTCCACCGATCAGTCAGTAGGCCTCAGCTTAAAATGAGAAGTCTAAATTTGAATGAACCTTAACAAAACATTTATTTAAGTGTAACAATTAATATTCAGTCCAGTCTAATCTAGTTAAAACTGGAAAGAGACTTATAGGCCTCTTACTCAGTGCTTGAGCAAACCAACCTTCCAGCTCAAAGAACAATAAAGACCCTGTTTGGCTAGCTTCCAACCAAACATGCAGATCTCAGCTTACAAACATGTGTCTTCTTAGTGTTTCCCTTCTTTTCCAATTCCCATGTCCACAACCCTACCCACAATCTGTCAACAAGGCAGGAAAAATGCTGAACATTTGACAGAAAGACTTTTAAAAAGTGTACAGCTTCCTATCCTATCCTATCCTATAACTCGGAGGTAGTAGGGGCACCACAGATGATCGTTTAACCAGCGTACTCCACCTTTCCCTGTCCTTAGTGTACAGCTTAGCAAATATATATAACTGTTGGTTCTTTTTCTTTTTTTTATTTTATTTAAAATTATGTTATACTTCAACGATTTTCCTAATAATATATATGAGCATTCCGGGCGCGTAATATATCGTTCGCGATAACATGTAGGCCCCTGACACTGTCAGTGATATATAGTTGTCCGCCACGGTCCACAGAACAATTGAGTGTTTTGCTGGTGTAAATATACACTTACCTATAGGTCCATATATGTCTGTCAAAGTTAAAGTCAAAGGGGAGTTTGGTAATCCTATCCTATCCCTATCCCGTAACTCAAAGGTCGTTGGGGCACCACAGATGATCGTTTAACCAGCGTACTCCATCTTTCTTTGTTATCAGCAACCCTCATGCATGGCTTCGTTCAGTGTCAAACCATTCCATTCTCGAATGTTGTCCTCCCACCTCTTTTTCTCTCTCCCTCTTCTTATGCCTCCTTACACCGTGCCTTGCAGGATGGTTTTTGCAAGATCTGATGCTCTGGTGACGTGGCCATACCATCGGAGTTTCCGTTTCTTTCCCACTGTGAGCAGCAGTACTTGAATGCCTGAGACTTGATGATACCCTAATTTTGCGATAGTAGACCTCCTCCCCGTATGCTGAGACGAGAGAGAGAGAGAGAGAGAGAGAGAGAGAGAGAGAGAGAGAGAGAGAGAGAGAGAGAGAGAGAGAGAGAGAGAGAGAGAGAAAGTCTAAGCCGTACGACTCAAGTGTCAGCGATACGATCTGGGTTCAAGGTCAGTTATTGGTTATGTTATGTTATATCAGTTTATAGTCCCCTCTCTTCCCATAAGGATTTTCAGAGAGGGGACTCTAGGTGATATGACTCATCTGTCACTGATATTCTGCGGGGGTGGGGGACTTAAAGTGAGTACATACGTACTGCGTAAAATTTATAAATTATTATGAGAGAAAGAGAGAGGGAGGGAGAGAGAGAATCAAGAATCAAGAATTTTATTCAATAAGGTCATAGCCCCATATGAAGGGGTAAGCACATTACAAAAATAACCACATCGGTATAACAACAATGAGATAACATCTTATACTTCTCTCGAACGCTTAAATGCAAAACATAGATACAGAGCTAGATTTCTTAATACTGTACTTGTTTTATCTATGTATGTATTGTTTTAATGTTTCATACCGATCAGCAATTGTATGTCATAATTTCTTTGTTGAGATAATAAAGTATTCTTGAACTTGAACTTGAACTGTCATACTTTGTGTAGAGAGAAGTAAGCTTAATTGGACAGCAGAAGGGTACCTATAATATTTAGGTAAGATTAAATCGCTTCTTAAATCACTCAGGCATGGACAACAGAGAACAAAATGCACTTCATCTTCACAAGCTAGATTGCATAGACGACATAGCGTATTGTGATAGGTTACACTCTTAAATTTATATGCATGAACAGCAATACTTGACACACCACAACGAAATTTTGTCATTGCATTATTTACATAATTATTCACATCTAGAAATATATAAGCTTCCGTGTTATTTGTTAACTTAAATGTTCTATAAAAAGACATACTATTACTCTGCTGTAGATGTGCTTCCCACTCTTGCCACCTGCAATCTATTAGTCTTTGTTTAAAACATCTCAGGAAAGCATTAATACTACTACTACTGCTGCTGCTGCTGCTGCTGCTACTACTACTACTACTACTACTACTACTACTACTACTACTACTACTACTACTACTACTACTACTACTACTACTACTACAGTAATAATAAATAAGTGGATTTATTTAGCGCATAGCCTCTAATTTAATAAAGCGAAACACGCATCCATGCGCGCTTCCACATACACAAACACACACACACAAACAGACACCACCACCAACAACACCACTACACCACATACACACCACACCGAGAGACAATATATATCACACACAATAGAATACAATGAGATAGTTTCTCACTCAGAATGACACCGGTCTTACAACTTCCACTTTGTTGGATACGTGAACTCAATTGCACACTAGGTTACATACTACATTAATTTAGCAGGGCCCATTACACTCACTTGTTACCCAATAATGCAATGTACTCCTACAAGCCTGCCGTAGGCTACATCCTGTGTTGTTCAACTTGATTTAGTCACGTCACGTCACGTCACGTCACGTCACGTCATGGCAATGAAACTGCTGTATGATTTAAAATAAATAAAATAAATAAATAATGTGGTTATCATAAACACCAAATCAATCAATATTTCATTTATTGTCTATTCACACATTCAGGTGATTTTGCTCTGTGGGTTCGGGCAAATAGAATAGACCCAACGTTTCCCGGCGTGTCGTAAGAGGCGACTAACAGGGGTGATGTTAGCACGGCATCACTGGGCGAAAGTCTTCTACACAGAAGTCACCGGCCAGGGCGGAGGAACCTCACGTTACTACAGGTTCAACGACCACGTGCTCAGGGCCAAGGCGAGCCACACTGTATTCGTGGATTTCGGCTGTGGCCAACAGCCTGGAGAGGATTGGGCCCTGCCAGGTCTTTTTTGCCCAAGACACAACACATGATGAGGCTATCCACTAATTCCATGCCGGATCGGTCGTCGCCCGGCTACACAAGGACCGCGCCTTCCGTTGGCCACCAGGACGGAGGTGAAAAGTATGCTACTGATGGACAAACTAGCAAGATCCGCACGAGAAACAACATCGTCATAGGAACCTGGAATGTCAGGACCCTAACTGCGGAAGGAAAATTAGAAGAACTGGCCCACGAGCTGGACCACTATCGATGGAACGTTCTAGGTATCAGCGAACTGCGCTGGAAAGGCCTAGGTGAAACAACGACTGACAAAGGCCACAAGCTCTATTTCAGCGGTAGAGATGACAGGCACGAACACGGCGTTGGATTCTTGGTCCACAAGAACATTCTAGCCACTGTCATGGGTTGCCGCCCAGTCTCCAGTAGACTCATTACCATCCGTCTGAGAGCAACCCCTTTCAACATTACCATCATCCAGGCCTATGCCCCAACATCAGACTATGAAGACAGCGAAGTGGAGGATTTTTATGAAAATATACAGGCGGTCCTTGACCAAGTGCCGAAGAAGGACATAGTCATAGTGCAAGGCGACTGGA
Organism: Oncomelania hupensis; assembly: GCA_036898135.1. Taxonomy (NCBI): domain Eukaryota; kingdom Metazoa; phylum Mollusca; class Gastropoda; order Littorinimorpha; family Pomatiopsidae; genus Oncomelania; species Oncomelania hupensis. Next base: position 77,856,545 of record CM072516.1, read on the forward strand.
ATGCCAAGGTTGGCCAAGATGCGCACCACAACTGGGGAGACACATGCGGACCCCACTGCAACAACGAGACAAATGACAGGGGTCTGAGGCTATTGGAGTTTGCCAGATACAACAATCTGGTACTGGCAAACACGCTTGGTCTCCACAAAAAATCCAGACGATGGACATGGCACAGTCCCGGCGGGGAACATCACAACCAGATCGACTACATCATGGTCAAGAAACGCTTCAGATCAAGCATCAACATTGGCAGGACACGCACTTTTCCAGGAGCAGACATTGGAAGTGACCACGATCTCGTGATGATGTCTTTCCGGCTCCATTTGAAGAGAGTAAATACAGCAAAGTGCACTAGGCTGAAGTTCGACCTGGACAAACTGCAAGACCCGGAGGTGGCAAAAATATTTCAGGCCAGAATTGGAGGGAAATTTGCACCACTGCTTATTTTGGGGGCAGGCGAAGTAGATGTCAACACCATGACCAATACCTTCAACTCAGCTGTAACAGATGCCGCCACTGAGATCCTTGGCAAGCACCGACCAAAGAAGAAGCCGTGGATCACACCTGAACTTTTGGATCTGTGTGATAAACGAAGAGAGTTAAAAAAGAAAAAGAACACCTCACAGGGAGCTGATGTCTACCGAAAAATCAACAATGACATCCGAAAAGGCATGCGCACAGCAAAGGAGAACTGGATAGAAGATCAATGCCAGGAAATAGAGAACAATCTGAACAAGAACAACAGCAAGAAGGCCTACCAGACTGTGAAGCGGCTGACAAGTGTTAAACAGCCCAAAGTCTCCACTATCCAAAGCAAGTCTGGCATTTGCCTTACAGAAGAACAAGAAGTCTTGGACAGATGGACAGAGTACTGCTCTGACCTTTACAACCATACACCAAATGGAGACCCATCAGTTCTAGCATGTCCCGAGAGCAGAGAAGAAGAAGAAATCCTCCCAATTCTCCGGAAGAAGTTGAGGCAGCAGTGCAATCGCTGAAGAAAAGGGAAGTCAGCGGGAGTGGACAACATACCAGCGGAACTGCTACAAGCAGGAGGAGAAGCGATGACTGATGCTCTCACCATTATCTGCAACAAGATCTGGCAGAGTGGGGAATGGCCTACACCATGGACCCAGTCGCTTGTCATCACTCTTCCCAAAAAAGGTAACCTTCAGGAGTGTGAAAATTACCGCACCATCAGCCTCATCAGCCATCCCAGCAAGGTCCTCCTGAAAATAATACTCAACAGGTTGAAACCACAAGCTGAACAAATCATAGCTGAAGAACAAGCAGGATTCATGGCAGGGCGAAGTACCACTGAACAGATTTTCAACCTCAGAATAATCTGTGAGAAATACCTACAGCACCAACAACATCTATATCATGTGTTCATAGACTTCAAGAAGGCATTTGACCGAGTCTGGCATGCAGCTCTATGGGCAACCATGAAAGTGTACAACATCAGCCCTAAAATTATAGAAGTCATCAAAAGCCTGTATGACAAGGCTACCAGTGCAGTCCTCCATAACAGCGTCATCGGGAACTGGTTCAGAACAACAATCGGTGTGCGTCAAGGATGCCTACTCTCTCCAACACTCTTCAACATCTTCCTAGAGCGCATCATGTCAGATGCTCTTGCAGATCACGAAGGCACAGTCAGCATAGGGGGCAGAGCAATCTCCAATCTTCGTTTTGCGGATGATATTGATGGATTGGCTGGAGAGGAACAAGAACTTGAACAGCTTGTACAGAGGCTTGACACCACCTCCAGAGCTTATGGAATGGAAATAAGTGCAGAGAAGACCAAAATGATGACCAACAACACCAATGGCATCAACACGGACATCAAAGTACAAGGCCAATCCCTCAACACAGTGCACAGCTTCAAATATTTAGGAGCCATTGTGTCAGACAATGGGTCTCGACAGGAAGTCCTCTCCAGGATCGCACAAACAACTGCTGCCCTGACAAGGTTGAAGCCCATTTGGAAAGACAGAACCATCAGTCTACATTCCAAAGTAAGACTGCTGCGCTCTCTGGTCATCTCCATCTTCCTATATGCTTGCGAAGCATGGACCCTCACAGCAGATCTCCAACGAAGAATACAAAGCATAGAGATGAGGTGCTACAGAAGACCTCTGTGCATTTCCTATACCCAACACATCACCAACGTTGAAGTCCGACAGACCATCACACAAGCCATTGGACAACACGATGACCTGCTCACAGTGGTGAAGAAACGGAAACTCCGATGGTATGGCCACGTCACCAGATCATCAGGCCTTGCAAAGACCATTCTGCAAGGCACAGTGCAAGGAGGTAGAAGAAGGGGGAGACCGAAAAAGAGGTGGGAGGACAACATTCGAGAATGGACTGGTTTGACACTGAGCGAAGCCATGAGGGCTGCTGAGGACAGAGAAAGATGGAGTATGCTGGTTAAGCGATCATCTGTGGTGCCCCTACGACCTTCGGGTTATGGGACAGGATAGGGATAGGGATAGGTGATTTTAGACATTAATTAATAACAACAACAATATAATCAAATCACAATTAAGAACCTTATAACAAAATGGAATGAAAGGGGAAGAGGGATTTAACACCAAACTATAAAAGTCTACCAATAGGAGTCATTGCAATAATTTTCACAACTGCTGTTATCTGTGAATGATATAATACATCATCTAAAGAATGGTTTTCATACAGTGCATTTAAAACTGGACATTCTAATAAAATATGGTAAACTGATATATTTTTGCCACACATACACTGAATATCTGCTGAATATTTAGTATTCCATGAGTTCATTCTTAACTTGTATATTAATTTTGACAGCTGTCGTGAACAGTTTGGTATAGTAACCTTTTTAATGCTAGTAACTTGACATACTACTTTTTCTAATAAGGAATACATTTCAGGACAACACAAACTCAAATTGTTGACAGAAATGGAATCTAAACTTGTCACACACTTCGTTCCAATGAATACCACAATGTCATAAACAGTCTTGAGTGTAAGGTCAAGCGTGTTGGTGTAAGTGTCAGATCAAACTGCATGACTGACGGCTTGATAGGACTAGTTCAAAGGCGACCAGCACGTCAGTTCAGTTCAGTTCAGTGAATAAATTTATAGTCCCCGACACAATATGCATATATAGGAGACTGTGATGTTAAGGTTTCCGATGAAATAAGAGTTCGTGCTGTAGTGGTAAATCGTGTGGAGAGGGAGCGCGGAACGCTGCTACGACGTCCTGAGGAAGAGGGAGATGAGTCGGTGGCTTGCAATGGCGACAGGATGACACTCAACGGCAGAGGGGGTAGAGAAAGGGCGCCAGGAAGGCCGCCAAAGCCGAGGGGAGGACGGGCACAGAGGGGTGAGGGGGTGAGGGTGGAGGGCCTACTGTCGACCAGCAGCGTAAGAGGGAAGGCAGGACACCTAATATAATAAAAATCCCACAGGACCACTATAAAAATCGTCAAAGACAATCAGGGAAATACGCCTTATTTTAGAAAAAAAAAAAAGAAAGAAAAAGAGGCACGTCTGCATAAATATCGGGGGAGGGGGGGCCCTTCAGGGGGGTGGTGAGCATATTGGGAAACCGCTAAGCGCCAGGTGAGACCAGGTCTCAGTAGGTATCAGGGCCGGACCTGAGAAAAGTCGAGCGGGGGTGGGGGGGTTACAGATTCAGAAAAGGCGCGAAGCCTAGGGGGGTCCAGGGGGGGGGGGACTTTTTGAACAATTGAACTGACAAACTCTGGGGTACAAAAATTATTCTCTGCCCCTCCCTTAAAAAAACAAAAAAAACACACACACACAAACATTTATTCACAGCATACTCTTCCAACTCTGATAGTGATAGCATGCACAAACTCAAGTTATGCACTGGATGAAAATGTAATGACGACGATGCTAATGATGATGCTGATGATGACATGGGTGGGAGCAGAAAATCTGAGCTATACTAAAAAATCAAAGTTTGCGGCCCGGGGGCCGCTTAAGGCCACTTGTGGGGGTGCACGGGCAATTCCCCGCTGGGAGATCTGGGAGGCAACGCTGGTATGGCACTCTAGGCGGGAAGCCTAGGGGGGTCCAGGGGGGGGGACTTTGAGCTTTTTGAACAATTGAACTGACAAACTCTGGGGTACAAAAATTATCCTCTGCCCCTCCCTTTAAAAAAAACCCACACACACAAACATTTATTTATTAGACGCGAACTCAGGTCAGGGACTCAGTGTAGACTTGAAACCCCCAGTGTGCGCACAAGCAACACAACCAAAAAGACTCTTGGAATGCGCTCCTTCAAAAATGCTGCACCCACTCTGTGGATCTCCCTTCCCCTGAGCTTGAAGCAAGTTCCACCCCTGCCAAGCTTTAGGAAAGGACTAAAAACTTACCTGTTTTAATATGGCTGAATCACCGTCTTAGTGAGCATAGAGCATGGATTTTTGGCGCCTTACAAGATCACATCATCATCATCATCAGCAGCAGCAGGTAGTTTTTCAGGTTGCGCAATTGACTGTTTGAACGCTCACACTCGGCAGTAGTAACAGGCAGGGTGCAAAAGTTCTTTAGCATGATGAACAGGTTGGGATAAAAATCCCTGTCACAATGTTTCAGCGCTTCTGATGCTGTGGATGGGATGATAGCTGTCGAATTCTTAGCAGCACTTCGCCATTTGCAAACCCACCGTTGGTATTCTGCATCAAGGGTAGCGTTGTCTGGTAGGTCAGACTCCCACACCATTGCCAGTGTCTTCACCCCTTCTGGAACCTGCATGAAACCATCCTGGTTGTCTATTAAAGTGCTTGGCACCAGACAGAGACCATCAACTGTTAGGTCAGCATTTTTGAACCTCGAGTCCTGTCTCGAGAGACAGGTGTTCCAAGAAAGAAATGGCAATGCTAATCTTGAAATATACTCTGGAGTGGCCGCAGGTTGGTTGTCACGGAGAGTCTGTCGGGATGCTTGACAAGGAACAATAACATCAGTTGTCAAAGCATTTACCATTTTGCTGACTTCACCAAACCAGGCAACGAACGCTGTGTTCATAATTATCAACTTGGAGGCACGGTGGTCTAATGGTAGTGCTTCGGCTTGCGGATCTGAAGGTCCCGGGTTCGAGCCCTGGCCGGGCCATTGTGTTGTGTCCCTGGGAAAGACACTTTACTCCCGTTTCCTACTCCTTCGGATGAGAGTATAAACCGAGGTCTAGTCTGTGTGTCGCATACATTCCATCATAACGGACTTTAAAGATCCTGACGCTCATGTCCTAGACGGGTGAGTGCCGGTAACAAGAACACACCAAGCATGCACTTGGTCCTTCTCCCCCATCCCTAACTGCCCAGGATTGTGCTCAGTTGTCCGGGCGTCAGACCAGGCGCCCAAAGGCTGCGTGTGGGCGTCTCGGGCGGTTTGAGTTAGATCCTGTATCGGTCAGCGCTTTGAGCATGAGTTGGTAAAGCGCTATATAAATAAAGTGATTAAATTAAATTAAATTAAAAAACTTAGCATCTTAATTAATATTTCTAAAAAGTCGTTTTTGGGGGATTAGGGCAGTATCAAGGTGAAGGTGCTGGAAGAGGCTTGCGGCCAGAACAAAAAAATATGGCTGCATTTACTAATTTAGGCTTAGGGATTGGGTTACTTGGTCGTTTCAACGAGAAAACGCTTTGGACGTTTCAACGGATCCCTTGAAATGGATTTCCGTTGAATTGTCTATAAATAACTCTTTGTACCTTGGACCAAAAGTGACTAAAAACTGCAATGTTTTAAAAACAATTAAAAAAACTGAAACTCTTTGCATTAAAAACTAATTTTTTTTTAAAGTTTGGAGGGGGGGTTCCGGAACCAGGTAACCCCCCCCCCCCCCCCCACTGAATCCGGCCCTGCTATATGTAATATATAGTGTCCATGGTTACGTCTGTTCATTCTAAGTGATATTAGCTCCAAAAAATATATATATATATTTTTGTTAAAATCCTTATAACAATCTACCAACTAATGATTTTAAAATAACAGAAACAATATTAACAAAATAAAATAAAATAATAACATTTCGCCAGCTAGTGATTTTGAAAATAACATGAACAATATTAACAATATAAAAATGTCTTCATTTGATTGGCCGTATTTCTTGGGAATAATACCCTGTTCTTCTAATGTTAACATAACAATTGGGTATTGAAAATATATATTGTAAAGAAAATTTTCCTGAACATGGACAAGCAACGTCCGAAGAATATTTTGTACCCCAAAATTTATTCTTAATTTAATTACTATCTTTGATGTTTCCTTGCTGCACCAAAAAAAAAAAAAAAAAAAAGATTATATGTATTACTCATTAACCTGTCAAGTTTAGAACTCATTTATTTATATGAAAAACGTATATTATCAACAACTATTGCACTAGGATTATTCTTCGCTCCCACTTCGGCTTATTTGATTCCAATAAATTCCGCTGTGTGATGGGACAACTGAACTAGATCAGTGGATGGGACACAGCAAAGTTCTAGACTTATCCCTTTTAAAATAATACAGTGAATTAAATTGCTAGGGTTGAGAAACGAAGGCGAAACCCATTTTGACTGCACACGAATTATCAGTTAAGACTTTTCCTTCCTCTGCTGGCCTCTTAATAATCTGGGCCAAACATGTTCTAACCATTAAGCCACACCACCAAAAAGGGGGGAAAAAATAACATAAGTTTCCAATCGGTTCATTTCGATTCTCAAACAGGAAGTACAGAGCTTTCAACTTCCGGCAGCATGGCCACCGACAAAAAGCTTCTGTTTGATGTTGAGGAAGAAGAAGACGTTAATACACTTAAAATAAATGTGGATTACGCCAAAAGTTATTCACAATGGAGAGCAAAGGAGGAAAAACAAAAGTGTATGTATTACATTTACCAATCTGGATCTGGATCTGGAATAATACATCACAGGAGCCTTGTTGGCTATCGTCGTGACGGGCCTGGGGGCGCAATCTGCTTGTTGGAGGGTCTTGGTTAAAACGTCAAATGTCACTGGTTTTAAAAACTGGTTAAAAACATGGAATTGGTCAGTGGATTGACAGCCCTAGCGGTGACGTCCTCAGCGCTGGTGATGCTGCGCTGGCGATGTCATCGTTGCTTAGTTGATTCCACTCGACTGCAGTCCGTACAAAGAATGAGTGCTTGTACTGTTCGGTCCTGCATGGAGGGATGCGGAAGCCGCGCGAGTTATTCACCGCTTGCCTTTGGACGATGTTGTCACTGTTGTAGTCGTTAAACCTTGTAGGACGTATTCTTCGTCGGCCGGTAGGGGCAGGGTGGAGGAACTTATCAATCGATCGTAGATACACCAGCGTATTCTTTTTAGTGGCATGTAATGTCATCACACAAGCAATTGCGAGGGTTGATGAGGACAGAGAAAGATGGAGTACGCTGGTTAAACGATCATCTTTCTCATCTTCATCCATTTGACGGCCACAATCAACCTGCTGATTATTCTGCCGCCCTGAAGGGGTTGCGTGTAAATCAATAATAGGAGGAAAAGGACCTAGATAGTTGAAATTAAAAAACAAACAAATAATGGCCAATGGGAAGTCTACTCAATGTCACAATGTGGGTTTTATAAGCAGGCTACTACTTTTCACCTTTCGCCCAGAAGCGTGCTGATCCCGGCTATACCTAATGCAGCGCAGGGCTCCCCCCACCCACCAACCACCTTCACCCACCCCCACCCTCCCCCAAAAAGTGCTTATACTAGCTAAGTGTGGGGGTTTAGCACCCTTGTCCCTTCACTTGAAGATGTCAAGGGTGTCAACTGCTATAGTTGTTTCAGGCAGCTGATTCCAGTCTTGGATGGTGTTTGGCAAGGAGTTCGCCTGTACTGGGTTCTGCATTGAATTTGGCCCAGCTGCTTGGAATGGCTTCTTCTAAGTTCTTTGTTTATCTGGGGCAGAAACTAATTTGGTCTCATCAAAAGCGGCTTGATAATTCAGGATCTTATACAGCATGATCAGTCTTGCTACTGTTCTACGGTTTTGGAGGGTTGGCCACTTGAGTCTGCTGATCATCGCAGTGACACTGGAGGTTTTGTGGTAGCGGTTGACAACAAATCGAGCGGCGCTTCTCTGGACTGCCTCAATCTTGTTGATATTGTTCTGGGTGTAGGGGTCCCACACTTTGCAGGTGTATTCCAGTATGGGTCGGACAGAGGTCTTGTGGGCTGTTTCTCGCAGGTTGGTGGCGCTGATCTTGAGATTGAGGCGTAAGAATCTGGGGACCTTGATGGCTATGGCACATATGTTACCAATGTGATGGTCCCAGCTGAGATCTTGGGTGATGGTGATTCCAAGGTACTTGGCGAAGGTGACAATGGCCAAGGTGTGGTCATGTAGCTGGGACTGGGTCTCTGCGTGGTGGTCCTCTTGCGGGTGACGGGAAGGGTCGTACATTTCCCTGGATGGAAAGTCCTGTCCCAGCTTTGCTTCCAATTTTCCAGGCGTTGGAGGTTAAGTTGCAGCAGCTGGTGTTGATTATAGTTTGTTGCAGAGAGGCGATAGACCGCTGTGTCGTCAGCGAACAGGCGTGCCAGTAAGGTGAGTTGTTCTGGTAGGTCATTGATGTAGGCCAGGAAAAGTGCTGGGCCGACAACAGACCCTTGTGGGATTCCTGATCGCATGTTGACAGCTTGACATACTTACGTTGACCATTACAGCCTGCCGGCGCTCACTGAGGAAGGTCTTGAATCACTTGTTGACTTTGCCTTGGACTCCATAATGGTGCAACTTATGGAGGAGCAGACTTTGATTGACGCGGTCGAACCCTTTGGCAAAGTCCATTATGACTACATCAGCTTGGTGACCTTGTTCCATGTTCTCATTCAGTTCTTCAATAAAGTCTAGTAACTGGGTCTCGCATGATCTTGTTTTGTGGAATCCGTGTTGTTCTGGTCTCAGGATCTCATTACTCTCGAGGTGGTTCATCAGAACGCTGATGATAACATGCTCAAGAATCTTACATGGCATGCTTGGCAGGGGTATCAGGCGATAGTTGGCTGGGTCGTATTGTTTGCGTTTCTTGAAGATTGGTGTGACGTTCGCTTCTCATCAACCTGATGGTGTATTTGGAGCCGGAAGTAAAAGTCATCTCAAGGTCAAGAGCATAGAAAAATGAAAGTCAGTGCATTTTAATGCCACGTTTCTTTTTTTAAATCTTCTGGGCACTCATTGTCATGATAAATATTGAACTTGAAGTTCTTTAAGGAGCATGTGAGTCATATGGGCTTTGTCCTTCTAGTGTTTTAAAAAATCATTTATCAATTGATCTATTTGTCTGTTGCTGTGTTTTTTGTTATGATCAATATTATTTAGTTGTTCACTTTATTTTCAGTGGAAACCAGATTTGGCGTTGAAATTGATGAAGAAAGCAGTTCTTCAGAAGAAGAAGATGAAAATGTAGAGGTAACCGATTAGCTTCATAAAGAGTGTTGTTGTGTGATTTGGCATATATTCCAAATTAACTAGTGATTAAAAAAAAATTCTGTTCTGAAATTTTGTTAAAAAAGTTATAGTTTGAAGTGGTTTATTGATTTGAATGATTGCATTGAACAGTTTGTCATTATCAGTTATCAGGAATTGTGGATTAATTTGTATCCTTTCTAAGATGTAATAAATGAATTATTGAAAGAGAAAAATGATAATTTATTGTGTAGCGTCGAGTAGCAAGAGTGGCTCAGTATTCAAAAGCTGGCCTGACAAGCAGGACAGCGCCATTTGTGCAATTCGAGTGTGATGAGAGTTTCTTCTCACAGGAGTCGACTGTCTGTAATGACTCTGTTATCAATAGTTCACTTTCATCCATGTCACCGCCATGGCACATTAAAGAATCCGGGGGCCATTCTGCCCAAAAGAGCAAGTATCACGCTGAACTAGAAATACACTTCTGTACATTTATATTTTTCCTTGTTGTGCTTGTGAACAAATATATGTAATAAAGATCTGTATTTAAGTTGTCCGGTATTTGACTGTGCGCTTTGTGCTGCAAGTGGACATTATGAGTCAGATCCTGTTTTTGGCTAGCACCTTTGAGCTGGTATATGGGTTATTATTATTATTATTATAGAACAATTAATGTGCAAGTTTCTATATAATTGTCTGTTGTTGTGTTTGTAGCTGTTGACCAGGGAAATTGACGATGGCGTTTTCAGAGCTCTGCAAGCCGTTCAGACCAACGACCCCATTATTTATGACCCCAACTTCAAGTTCTTTCAAGGTGGGTCACAGTATTTTATTCCTTTAAATGGGTTGTGTTTTGGATGCTTCCATTGTTAAGCCACCCGATTCCATATAAATGCACACGTAACTTTGCCCCGGGTTTTCAGAGTTTGTCATGTTCATCCATTAAGTTCTGATGACCAAATTGTTTGACGTCACTGCAAACCTGGACCATGAAACTGGGCCCTGTTTGTGTTAAATGGATTTGTAACAAAAAGGTGTTTAGCCAGGAGTATTTGTTGTTTGTTTGCTGGACATTGACCTACACACGTGCATCACAGATTGATGTATTGGTTACCACATGCAGGTGCATCACAGATTGATGTATGGGTTACTACATGCAGGTGCATCACAGATTGATGTATGGGTTACCACATGCAGGTGCATCACAGATTGATGTATGGGTTACCACATGCAGGTGCATCACAGATTGATGTATTGGTTACCCCATGCAGGCGCATTCATCTGTTAGTTGTTTGTGATCATGAGAGTATAGTACAACAAGGTAAAAGTAAACAAAAAACGTAAAATCTGTGATAAGTGGACACAGACCGGACAGTAGACCTACAAAGCCAGAGCCCGGATGTGGACAGATTAATTCAGCTATTCATGCGTTCTTGTACTTATGACAAAAACAGTGTATTGACCAATCTGTTTTCACTTGCAGATCTACCACAACCTTCGGAAGACTCAGAATCGGACGGCAGCTCTGAATCAGATGGAGTGTCTGCCAAGAAGAAGAAGAAGGCGGGAAAAAAGAGGAAGAAGAAAGAGGGGGAGACGCCCATGTACATGAAAGAGTATGAGAGAAAGCTGATCACTGAGAAAGGCGGGTCAGTACCACGTTTTGGATTGGCTATCCTAATGGCTATTAAGGTCATTACATTTGTTTATTTAAACGGCTGATGTTGAGCTCATTTGTATTTGTCATTGCTTGGCCATTGTTTTATCCACTGTGCTAGCATGGCTCCCATTTATTGCTAAAGTAACTCCATGTCACAAAATAATTGTTGTTAATGAATGATGGTGGTGCTATTGTGACCACTAAATAAAGATTGGAAGAATGTGTTTTTGCAAAGCTTATCCGTTTTACTGTTTTCTTTTCTATACACCGTGGATGTGGTGTTATATGTCATTGAGCTCAACGTGGAATTTGTTACACTTCAGATTAGTTCCCAAACAAGTTTTTCTATTCGTTGCTGTATATTTTGCGAATGTTAGGAAGTCATAGTGTGTATTATGTTGATACCATGATGGAATTTCTCTGTGGAGGTAATAAAGTACATGGCTTTGTATTAGAATTGTCGACTTCGTGGTGCCACATGCTGTACGATTTTTCAGAGTCCTGAGCGAAAGCGAGGATGAGGAGGAACTTGAACAGAAAACGCAAACCAAGACCTACGTGGAGCAGCAAGAAGCTCTGAGAAAGAGGTACTTTCAGTGTTTAGGTGTAAAGTAATCATTTCGTCTTCTTTTCAGATAGAATTCTGAGGCATCATCACGCTGTTGATGTTTGTTTAACGTATGTACACATTTTGTATCCTACCATGCCTTGAAACAAATCACATTCCGTCTTCGAACGATAATGGTTTGAATTGTCGGTTCAATGTGACTGCAAATAATGTAGGCAAATGAGTGACATTTGGAGGGGAAATAATTCTGTCACTGTTTCGACCCCAAGACAGCTGTTAGGTGAAATAAAGGGCAAAGGGGACATAACCAATATTGAGCAACATTTGGATGGGAGATAATTCTGTCAAAGTTTGACCCTAATGCCCACCATTGTGTTCATTCTTTCTGCAGGCTGCACCTCAAATATGCATTGAGCAGATGTGGCCATTTTATATTTGCAGCTTGAAATCTGCTGTTGCTGAGATGAGCTCTGAAGACGAAGATGAGGGTCTTCTGCAACACAAAATCAAAACCAGGAAACAACAGGTCAGTTTTTAAATTGTTTAATTGCCTTTGTATTTCGCATCCCCGGAAATGCTAATGCATCCATTGCTAAACTGCACAATTCCACCTATAACTTCTTTGGGAGAAAGTGCAGTCTACAGGTTGCGTCATGTTTTTTATGTCATGAAGTTCCCACTTCAGAATTCTTGTTACCTCACTGCAAAACTTGAGCCATAGAAAAAGATGATGTTTAGCCAGGGGTATTTGGCGTTTGTTTGCCAATCAGAGATTAATTTATTAGTTACCACCTGCAAAGGCATTTTTCCGTGAGTTGTTTCAGATCATGTTAGTATGCAACAAGGTTAAAAAGAAACAAAGCACATCAAATCAGTGAATGCATAGATATTGCGCCTTGTATGTTCTTATATGAATTCTCATGAAAAGAAAATTTCCATACAGATTTATTTGCTTCCTTTAAATTTTTTAATATTGCATTTTGTCTTTAGTGGTTTAGTGAACCGTAGATTAAAAACCGAACATTTTTGGGACTTTTATTTTTCTTACGGATGAGGTTGCAGTCTAAAATCATTTCGCTTTAAAATTAGTGCCATCTTGGATTATTTATTTATTTAATTTAACGTCTACTCACATCTGTAATATTAGACAATCTAGAATCATTTCACTCTAAAAACAGTGCATTCTAGAATCATTTTACTCTGAAAATAGTTTACATAGTTTATATGAAACGTTATAAAAACATGAATAACAGCTTTTATATGTGATTTGTGTGTATGCGTGTGTATCAGTATTATTTATAATTTATGTTTAACCAACAACTGTATATTATAATTTATGTTTTTTCCCAAAACTGTATATCTTAATGTATGTTTCCCCAAAAACTGTATATTATAATTTATGTTGAACCAAAAACTTTATATTATAATTTATGTTTAACCAACAACTGTATATTTTAATATACATTGAACCCAAAACTTTATAGTATAATGTATGTTTAAACAAAAAGCTGGATATTATAATTTACGTTTAACCTAAAACTTTATATTTTAATGAATGTTTAAACCCAAAACTGTATATTTTAATTATGTTTAACCCCAAACTGTATATTATAATTTATGTTTAACTGAAAACTGTTTTTGCCAACAGGAGGAAGACGAGGCGGAGTACTTGCAGTTTTTGAAAGGAGAGAAGAAGGAAGAGGAGCTGAAGGATAAAAACATCGCCAAAAAATTTGTTAGTGTTCGTTCCGTTGCATGCTGTGTAAACAATTTTTTTATGCTTCAGAAGGATAGAAACATTGCCACAAACTTTGTTAATGTTAATTCTTTTTCTGTGTTAACTTTTATTGTACTTGAGAATCACACAGATAAATTGGCTTGTATTAAAATATTGTTAAGATGTGATGTGGGAAAAAGGAAATTCAAGGCATTTAAAAAAAAAAAAAAAATCTGCTCCCGCTACATTAGACAATTCCATTACAACCCCCAATGACCTCAGAATATTTCACCACCAGTTAACTAGTATGTGGAATTAATTCACTGGCAGTTGTGATGTGACTGAAGCCGTACAAATGGTACTAATATCATGCATTGTGTGTTTGTGAGAAGCTGAAGAATGCACCAATTGTGGTTAATTGATATAAAGCTGTGATATCAAATATGTGGGGTATTCTAATTTTAGGCACCTCTGCGTGAACTTATGTCTCGCCCTGACCTTGACCCCAAAGAAAAATGGCTGCTGGAATTCAACATACACCAGAAATGGCGCAGCTCAACCGAGCTGGAAGACCAGTAAGTGCACATTTGGACTTGTGGTGGGAATACCTTCAGCTTGGTAATGTGAATGTCTGTTTGCAATATTGATGTGATTTGTAGTCCAACAAAACCCACTGTCACACCTTTCCCTACCCTCTAAACACCCTCCCTTCTCATCTGTGCTCAGCTGTACTCCCACCCCCTGCCATGATAAGACAAAGGAATGTACAGAACTGAGTTTTGTTATTATTTGTTTTTATTCTTAGAGAGAGAGCAGAGCACTGAGTCCATCTCACCCCCCTCAATCTCCTCTCCTCAGTCACCCACAACTGTGCTCCATGGTCTGGATAGTTAGTTGATACTGCTAAGGCCACAATTGAGCACCTTGGGCGGCCTGATTGAGATCCCTTATCGATCTGTGCCTTGAGCAGCTCTTGAGCTGTAGATGCTCAGTATTATAACAATGAAATGTTCAAATACTGTACTCTTGAGCTGTAGATGCTCAGTATTATAACAATGAAATGTTCAAATACTGTACTCTTGAGCTGTAGATGCTCAGTATTATAACAATGAAATTCAAATACTGTACTCTTGAGCTGTAGATGCTCAGTATTATAACAATGAAATGTTCAAATACTGTACTCTTGAGCTGTAGATGCTCAGTATTATAACAATGAAATGTTCAAATACTGTACTCTTGAGCTGTAGATGCTCAGTATTATAACAATGAAATGTTCAAATACTGTACTCTTGAGCTGTAGATGCTCAGTATTATAACAATGAAATGTTCAAATACTGTACTCTTGAGCTGTAGATGCTCAGTATTATAACAATGAAATGTTCAAATACTGTACTCTTGAGCTGTAGATGCTCAGTATTATAACAATGAAATGTTCAAATACTGTACTCTTGAGCTGTAGATGCTCAGTATTATAACAATGAAATGTTCAAATACTGTACTCTTGAGCTGTAGATGCTCAGTATTATAACAATGAAATGTTCAAATACTGTACTCTTGAGCTGTAGATGCTCAGTATTATAACAATGAAATGTTCAAATACTGTACTCTTGAGCTGTAGATGCTCAGTATTATAACAATGAAATGTTCAAATACTGTACTCTTGAGCTGTAGATGCTCAGTATTATAACAATGAAATGTTCAAATACTGTACTCTTGAGCTGTAGATGCTCAGTATTATAACAATGAAATGTTCAAATACTGTACTCTTGAGCTGTAGATGCTCAGTATTATAACAATGAAATGTTCAAATACTGTACTCTTGAGCTGTAGATGCTCAGTATTATAACAATGAAATGTTCAAATACTGTACTCTTGAGCTGTAGATGCTCAGTATTATAACAATGAAATGTTCAAATACTGTACTCTTGAGCTGTAGATGCTCAGTATTATAACAATGAAATGTTCAAATACTGTACTCTTGAGCTGTAGATGCTCAGTATTATAACAATGAAATGTTCAAATACTGTACTCTTGAGCTGTAGATGCTCAGTATTATAACAATGAAATGTTCAAATACTGTACTCTTGAGCTGTAGATGCTCAGTATTATAACAATGAAATGTTCAAATACTGTACTCTTGAGCTGTAGATGCTCAGTATTATAACAATGAAATGTTCAAATACTGTACTCTTGAGCTGTAGATGCTCAGTATTATAACAATGAAATGTTCAAATACTGTACTCTTGAGCTGTAGATGCTCAGTATTATAAATGTTCAAATACTGTACTCTTGAGCTGTAGATGCACAGTATTATTTATAACAATGAAATGTTGAAATAATGTACATTGCAGGGACTGGTACCAAGAGCAGATGGCACAGCTGGAAGAGGATGACGAGGTGGACGAGGCAGAAGAACGCAAATACAACTTCCGCTTTGAGGAACCCGACACTGATTATGTAACATATGATATTTAGTTAGTTTGTGTGTTAGTTTTAGTCTGTGGATATTTACTTTGTAACCTATTATTGCTAACCCACAATTGCAAAGCAGAGGCAAAGGGGGAAGAAAACCCTGAAAGTGTAAGTGAAGCATGACCTCTGATTGCCCCTCGCTAATTCCTTATTTATTTATTTATCTATAGCATTCACCTGTTTGATAGAGCGGTCTGGATGAAGAAAGACGGTTGAGAAATGTTTGCGCAATATACATTGCCTATAGTTATATTTTCATGAATAATAAATAATATTTTAGTACACATTGCCCATCCCCATTGGAACACAATTGAATGCTTACCCTCCTGTGTTATTATATTAGTCTATAGAAATAACGGAAAGAAATAAAAGTCTGCTGATAATGTCTTTAGTAGAGTTTACTGGTCAAAGGAAATGATCAGCTTTCAGGGGATGTGCAGCACAAAGCTGAACGCTAACAGCATAAATTCATTGCATTACTAAAACAGTTAGCAGGTCAAAGAGACACACTGATATTAAAAGCCAGGCATCAGATTTGATATCTGTACCGTGCATCATCTGTTTGTAGTGATTATCACTGCGCACTGCTATTATATAAAGATATTTTTTGAAATATCGTTTCAGATTAAGACTTACGAACGCAACCCCAAGGACACCCTGCGACAGAAGGACAACAAGCGAGCGCGCAAACGTCAGGAAATAAAGGAGAGGAAGAAGCTGGTGAGTATCATTTATATGTCAGCAATATTTATTTTTCTGTCATTTTGGGGAACATTGGATGCCCGTTTGTTGTTACATGGAGATAAATGGAGTCTGAACTCTAGGTCACAATGCAACAAACAAAAACTATTAAAAAAAGCATAAACAAATTGTGTAATTCAGGCTAAGAAATGACTATTTGTTTATAATATTCAGACATTTTTGTATGTCTCATTTTTCATGACATTTCAATCTAAATGTCATGTTTTTGTCGTTAGCTATAATCAATATGTGATTTAAGCGGTGGTCTGACAACGAACGTTTTGATTGCAATCATAAAGAAAATCACAACTTGAGTCACTGATTTCGTGAGACTTATCACATAATCTTTGCAGTCAAATCATTTCGCAGCATGATTTGCAATGATTTTCCACGTTTAGAACATGTCCTAATTTCGGCGAACTGATTGCAAGTCATTCAGCATGTAAACCAATGAAACGCGCTACTGTGATCAGGTGATCTTGCAAAAATGGCTACCAATTCCAAGACCAGCCCACTAGGATTGTTGAGTGTGAAATATACCTGTGATGCATAGAGATGATACAGTCACATGACTGCTTATGGGATATCATCTTTTTCTTTGAACTTAGCAAATAAGATGCTACCGCTAATGCAAAAATTCTTCGCCACTGCTTATCACACATTTTGACCTTTAGCGCAGCAATGGAAACAGCTTGTGCTTTTGTTTATGCGCAGTGACCAAAATCAAACGTTTTAGTGTGGATACTGACAGCGTCAGTCCTCCTATTCAAATCATGACTCGCAAACATTGACTGTCATTGTGATTGCAATCAAAACATTGACTGCCACTGTGATTGCAATCAAAACATTGACTGTCACTGTGATTGCAATCAAAACATTGACTGTCACTGTGGTTGTAATCAAAACATTCATCGTCAGACCTAGGCTTTAGCTGCACTTGGAAAACGTTGTGGTGAGGCACTGACAGTTGGACACAGCCATATTAGTCTAAAGTGTTACACCACTGACGTTACACCACTGACTGCATAAGCTACCCCCTTTCCCATTGGCAAAATAGATCAACCAACACAGCCTATGCAACTAGCTGCAGTGTACAGTGATTAGGCTTCTTTGGTTGTGATCTCATTCAGATCATACCAACCCTGTTTTGTTTGTGATAAGTGCAGTTGGCTGTGGTGTATGCAGTGTACTCCAATGTCAGGCCATAACATTGCAGTCAGTGCTTTAAAGCCTGTTGACGGACTACAATAATATAAAATAAATGTTTAAAACAATACCCTTGGAATGAAGGGCCTGAGCTAGATCCTGTATCAGCCAGTGCCTTGAGCTGCTCTGGAGCTGGATAAGCGCTATATAAAAACCATTAAATAAAGGAACTGGAGCTTATAGCAACCATGGCTGAGTTAACACCAACGCTATTTTTCTTTGTTGTAAAGGAGAGAGAGAAGATTGAAGAAGAGATTCGGCAGCTGAAGAACCTGAAAAAGAAGGAGATCATGGACAAGCTGAAACGGTTGGAATCGGAATCGGGCAACCAGTTCTCCTCCAAGGACATCGAAGGAGACTTTGATCCTGATGCCCACGACCAGATGATGAAGGTACTCAGCAGTTTGTACAAATCATAATAATGTAAAAGAAATAATACCAAAATAATAATCATGCAAATTTACCGTATCTCAGTGGTAAAGCGTTTGCCTGCATGCTAATCACCCATGTTCCAATCTCGTGGTGAGCAAGATAAAAGTGGCCATTTGTCACTGTCCATGTTAGCTGTATGATTGCTCTGGTGGTTCAGTGTTGATTTAGGGCCTTACCCACCTTCCCTGGGATGGTTATCCCTGTCTGCTGTATGGCTAATGGCGAGTGTAGAGGTGAAACTTCCATGTTCATTCTTAAAATGTTATGGTCCCATATCTTACCCACAACGTGCCAGGGTATATTGGCATTGTGTGACCAAGTACTCCGGAGCACAAATAGATCTTATGTCTTAACTGCTACATGTGCGATGGTAGTCTTTGGTAAGCTAATTCCAAGGAAACCCCAAGTTTCTGTGACATGAAAATCCAGTGTCTTCCAGAGCGTAGTTACAGTTAATCTGATTTGGTTGACTACAATGTGAACAACATGACAGCTTGTGACCATATCTGACAGGGGCTGTTTGATAAAACTGTGTCATGTTGGGCTTGGCAATGTTTTCGAATACATTTAGTGATCAATAACTTGAATTGTAGCCGGTTTCTGAGTAAAATCATGAAGCCCCCTGACAGGGATAGTAAAGTAATTAATTATAATAATATATGAATAATTATAATAATAGAAGGGTGAGTCCAAAAGTAATGGCATTGTCTTTAGGGCAGGTCTAATTATCAACACAGGAACATGTATCCTACATCAACATGAGGCTGGTCCTCCCTCTGTGGATCACATCCACACTTCTCAACATAGTCACTGTTTCTCTCTTCCAATGAGAGGCTGTATCCCTGCCTCTTTAAATTTTGGCGACTGTTCTAGTCAGCTCTCGGTACCCAACAGGCACACACTTTTGAAAAGCCAAGTGATTCGACAATGTTGTAAGCACTTCTATAGCTCACTGCAGGGTTTTCTACAAACTCATCATGGGTTGAGTATTATTGTTTTTTATTTTAAGCTGAACACATAGCTGAAGAACAAGCAGGATTAAGGGCAGGGCGAGGCACCAATGAGCAGATTTTCAACCTCTGAATAATCTGCGAGAAATACCTACAGCATTAACAACATCTTTATCATGTGTTTGTAGACTTCAAGACCAACAACATCTGTATCATGTGTTTGTAGACTTCAAGAAAGCGCTTGACCGAGTCTGGCATGCAGCTCTGTGGGCAACCATGCGAGTGTACATCAGCCCTAACATTATTGAAGTCATCAAAAGCCTGTATGACAAGGCTACCAGTGCAGTCCTCCACAACATCACCGTCAGGAACTGGTTCAGAACAACAATCAGCGTGCGTCGAGGATGCCTACCCTCTCCAACACTTTTCAGCATCTCCCTGGAGCGCAGCATGCCAGATAACCTTGCAGATCATGAAGGCACAGTCAGCATAGGGGATAGAGCAATCTCCAACCACTGTTTTGAGGATGACATTGATGTATTGGCTGGATAGGAACAAAAACTTGAACGGCGGGTACAGAGGCTTGACACCACCTCCAGAGCCTATGGAATGGAAATAAGTGCAGAGAAGACCAAAATGATGACCAACAACACCAATGGCATCAACACGGACATCAAAGTCCAAGGCGAATCCCTCAACACAATGCATCGCTTCAAATATTTAGGAAACCATTATATTAGACAGTGGGTCCCAACAGGAAGACCTCTCCAGGATCGCACAAACAACTGCCACCCTGACAAGGTTGAAGCCTATTTGGAAAGACAGGACCATTAGTCCACACTCCAAGGTCAGGCTGCTGTGCCCTCACAGACCTACAACAAAGAATACAAAGCATGGAAATGAGGTGCTACAGAAGACTTCTGGACATTTCCTATACCCAGCACATCACCAACGACGAAGTCCGACAGACCATCACACAAGCCATTGGATAACATGATGACATGATGACATGCTAACAGTGGTGAAGAAACGGAAACTCCGATGATATGGCCTCATCAACGGAGCATCAGGCCTTGCAAAGACCATCCTGCAAGGCATGGTGCAAGGAGGTAGAAGATGTGTGAGACAGAAAGAGAGGTGGGGAGACAACATTCGATAATGGACTTGCTTGACAATGAGCAAAGCCATGAGGGTTGCTGAGGACAGAGAAAAATTGAGTATGCTGGTTAAATGATCATCTGTGGTGCCCCAACGACTTCTGAGTTACAGGATAGGATAGGATAGGCATCAGAGCTATGCACCTGTCTTGTATGATCAGAGCATCTGCTTTTGCTTTAGCTTTACTGGGGGGAAGAAGAGGGAGGAGAAGGAGGGAGATGGAATCAGCAAATTAATCAAATACATAAATAAAGAGTTTTACACAAAAATAGACTATTATATTTTCTTGTTATATTATTATTATTATTATTATTATTATTATTATTATTATTATTATTATTATTATTATTATTATTATTATTAATATTATTATTATTATTATTAGTAGTAGTAGTATCATTATTATTACCACTATTATTAAAGACTTTCATGTTGTGGTTCAGTTTTGTGTGCTGGTTTCCGTTACAGAAATATTTTGGAGACGAGTTTGAGAATGAAGAGGAGCATGAAAAGCCGACCTTTCCAGATGAGGATGATGATGATGAAGAAGAGGGTGAGTAGCATAAGCAACAGTAACATAACTGTCAACTCAACCGCCGTTATCCTATGCCGTGGCACTGGCTACATTAGTGTGAAACTTCCGCAGTATTATCTCTCGTCCAACAGTCCTTCAGTATTGGTCCACTGTGCTGCAGTTTTTCTCTGTCTCTGTCTGTCTGTCTCTGTGTTGTGTTTCTCTCTCTCTTTCTGTCTCTCTGTCCGCACACACACAGTGGCGTAGTGAGAAATCTTCGCAGGATTATCTAATGTCCAAATGTTCTTCATTCAGGGATTTTTCTTATCCACGGATAGCGCAGTGGTTGGAGCACTCGCTACTGTGTCGCAAGTTAAGCATCGTCCAGTGCGGTTAGCACTTGGATGGGTGACCGCAAAAACGTGAAGCGACAAATAACAACGCCCCCAGTTGACTCAACTGTGACTGAGTACCTACTCTCTTAAGGGTGGGGAAGGTAAAGCAGCGAGGGAGAGAGATGGGCATCACCCTCATTACGCTGGCCCAAGATAAGTGTGATCTCCAACATCACGCTTCTCCACGGCCACAGGCTATGGGACCACCTTTACCACCACCACCTACGCCATACAAAATGACAGGAAGAATACAATGAGCACATGGCATGCACACGGTCCATCCAGCTGTGATTTGAATAGGTACTTGGCTCTGGTTCAAACGCTTTTTACCTTTCTTGACCACATTCAGCATAAGAGAGAGGGGAAAAAAGATGAGAGGAGAAATGTTGACGTAAGCCTGCTTGTGTTGCAGAGTACTGGGACAACTGGCAGCCTGGATCAGGAAGTCAGGACAAGACGTCACAAGAGTGGGACCCAGGAGAGGGCACCAGCACTCAGGATCAAGAGGACAATTTCAATGTATGTTTTATGTGGATCTTTTTCCTCATTGTCATTTCTTTGTCCATGATCGATGTCTATCTGCTGTTTGTGACGAAACTTCATTTTTTAAAGCTTTTTGTTTTTAATTCCCAGTTGTTGTGGTTTTTTTCAGAACACTTTTTTGCTCTATATCTCAGAGCTCAAACGTTTATTAAATGTAAAAAAAAAATGTATTTAGCCGAACAGACTACAACACAATTTTGTTATCAAGACAAATGTATTGAAGCGTTTGTTTTTCTTGGAATACGTTTGAATGGTTTCCGCCTTGCATTTATTTGTTATTACTTTTAGATAAAAACGTTTGTGTTCAATTATGCTGGCTAACTGCAGTGTGGAAATATTTTGCTGGAATCACAGATGGATGCAGACTACGATCCCGCTCAGCCCTCCACCTCTTCCGGCAAGAGAAAAGGCCAGTCTTTCTTCAGGAGGGTGATAGAGAAGAAGAAACCACACTTTCACGATGGTACCGCATTCTTTTCTTGTCTTTTTTGGTTTTTGAACAGATCAAAACAACAAACACTTATGTTAAGAGCAACGAATTGTCAAATTAATTTCACATACTATACTCTGACTCATTGGTGCAACTAACTTGACGTTGCATGCCTGAAAGTTGTAAGATAAAGAAAACAACATGTGGGTTACTTCCCCTCCTTATTCTACACGTGCTGAGCATGCCTATAATACCCCAAGCTCACAACCAGCACTGAAACTAATCAGCTCTTTGTTGGCGTTCGTCTTGTGAGGACGTGTAGTCTATGCCCTCTCGTTTTGACTTACATTTCCGCTTCTTTTTAGCTATTAGTGTTTTAGATTTAGCCATTTTTAGGGCTATTTGGTTAGTCAGGGATCTAGCCCTTGTGGCAATCCTTTGTTCAAGGGTTTAGCCTTTTGTTAGAGTTCTTGGTACCTCTCGGTGAGCCTTTACTTAAATATCTGTGTGTGTGGTTTTTTGGGGGAAGCAAGGTAAGCTTTGTGCTTTCGTTTTTTTGTTGTGGGTGACTATGGCCGAGCGCTGCTCTTCCAAGCGGGCTAGCTGACCTGCTGCCCCTTCCCTTCCCTGTAAGGAGAAATAGCCTTGACAGGCTACTCTCTTTTTCCAGGTTTCTAAGAAAAAAAGAGGTTCTTCTGTTTCTTCTGCTTCTAGGGCCTCCAAGTCAGTTCGCAAAGGCTACTTCTGGTGGCTAAACCGAGGAGACCGCCTTTCCAGCTCCTGCTGGTTCAGCCAGAGCCAGACCCAAGTTTGTGGTGTTTCCGATGGGAAGGAAGTGTTGGTCCCTGTTTCTCAGCCGAGCCCACATGTTTCAGGCTCAATGCCTGTTTCAGAGTCTTCCTTCTGGCTGAGGCCGGGTTCTCAGGTGAGCATGGGTGCTGTGGCCATATCAGGGGTGGCAGAGGTATCCCGATGTCCAGGGCTTTCCCGCTATAGACAACCTGTAGGTTGAGCTTTCGGCTGATGCTTGTGCAGAAGAAGGTGGTCAGTGGTCTGATGCCTCTCAGGCTTCTGACGCAGATCATGTTGCGCCACCGGCCTCTTCGGCGGATGCCGTTTTCTTTCGTAGCTGGCGGCTCGGCTTGCTCCTCATGTAGTGAGTGAGGTTGATCAGCATAGACTTGTTGGCTGGTCTTTTCTGGGTGAGTCTCTGGCTTTGGCTGATTCTTCGGCTACTGTGTTGGCTTTGAAAGAATCTCCAGCCATTGCACAATATTTGGACTTAGTGATTGGTTTCCCTTTGGCGTCAAGATCGGGACTCTTGGGACGACCTTCTTCCAGTCTCTCCTGACAACGCTGTCTTTGTGGAAAGATCTTCGCTGGCTGTCGGAGGGTCTTCCCATCACATCACATCACATCACCGCAGCCAGTGGCAGAGATTTTCACGGATGCCTCCCTCATGGGGTGGGGTGCACACACACAGACGGTCTCACAGCGCACAGAATGTGGTGGCGAGAGCAACTGTGGTGGAATATAAACAGGCTGGAGATGGAGGCGCTTTCTCTGGCACTGGCCCCTTTCCAGAGAAAGCTACCTCCGGGTCCTCTTCTTGTGTGTTTGGAAACTCGTGGTTGCATACTTCAACCATCAGGGAAATACTCATTCTCAGGAGGTTTCCAGGCAAGTGGAGGATCTCCTCCTGTGATTGAGAGATCGCGGCTGATTTTTATCAGCCAAGCATTTGCAGAGATCTGTCAATGTTTTGACCTCTTGAGTGGTCCGCACTGTGTTCTCAACACAGAATGGACTCTTTCCCACTCCGTACTTCAGCCCACAGTGGGTCTGTTCGCCACTCAGATCAATAACAGGTTGGCTCTGTATGTGTCTCCTGTCCCGGACAGTCAGGCCTGGGCGGTCGATGCTCTGTCCATTTCATGGAAGGACCTTGAAGCTTTTCGCACGTGTGCTGTGAAAGGCAGGTGAGGAGTCTCCGAGGATGATTTTCGTGGCTCCACGTTGGCCTGCCCAGATGTGGTAACTGGATCTACTACATTTATCGCAGGGTCGCTGCTTGCCGCTCACGATGGGGAAAAGGTCGCTCCTTCAACCTCGGTCAGGCGTCCCGCAGAGCCTTCTTGGAGTGCTAGTGCTTCACGCCTGGCTATTGTGAAGAAATCCCTGAGGCGCTCTGGCGTTTCCAGGGAAGCTATTTTTTTCTTAGAAAGTGGTTTTTGCTTCTCATTGGAGGAGTTGGGTTCAATGATATCGCTCAGTGCGGGTTGGTCCTTGCTCCCCTTCTGAAGTGGATATTGCCAATCACTTGGCACATTTTGCTAACGAGTCGTTGGCATCGGTCGCCTAGATTAGAATGCGCCACTCTGTTATTAGCACTACGTTGTCTCAGCTTGGTGTCGCGTCATGCGGCCCTTCGCGAGTTGTAGCTAATGTTATTAGAGGTTGCTCTTTCTGCCAAGACAGATTCCCTTGCAGGATTCCTGCTTGGGATTTGTTTCTGGTAATGGCTTTTCTCAGAGGCCAAACTTTCGAACTTTGTATTTGGCCTCTTTCGCGGACCTTACTTTGAAAACTGTGTTTTCGGTAACGCTCGCTTCTGGTAGGAGTTGTAGCGAGGTTCCTGCTGCTTTCTTAGGCCTTCCCTTGGATGTAGCCTTTCAAGCAGACCGTTGGGTCTCTTTGAGACCCATTCCCGAATTTTTGGACCCATCCCCGGTGGGTTTTATTCCCTCTCTCTCCAGAATTTTGCCCCGAGCAAATCTTGACCTGGCCAGCTGTCTTGTAAGGTCATCGCGGGAGTACATTAGGCATTCTAAGGTGCATCGCCTTCCTAGCAAGAGGACATTGTTCATCTCTCTTAATCCCAGACATGCCAAAGATATTTCTAAGAGTTGTCTCGCTGGGTTGACATTAAAACTCATTATAAGAGCGTATGACAATTATTCTTCTCACGAAGAAGAAAGGGGAGGTGTTGCTATAGCACTACCTGCGAGCGCATGAGGTTAGGGCCTGGGCATCTTCGCTAGCTGCTTGATCAGCTCAGACAGAGTCTCTGCTGGAGGCAGCGAACTGGCGATCATCTGATATCTTCATCAGTCATTACCTCAGAGACACAAGGCGAACCTCCCTACTTCCCCGCTTTGCAGCCAAGAAAGATCTGATTGGTTTCAGTGCTGGCTGTGAGCTTGGGGTATTAGAGGCACGCTTAGCATGTCCAGAATAAGGAGGGGAGAGAGGTAACCCACGTGTTGTTTTATTTACCTTACAACTTCTGTTGTGAGGACGATTGCTAGGCAACGTTAAGTTAGTTGCACTAGTGAGTCAAGGTAAGTAGGCTTATTAATCACAAATTTACGTAGAAAATTTGGATTTTATTAGCCACTTTTTTTTTTTTAAAGTAAAAAAGACCTTTGCTTGTCACTTTTTTTAATAGAGTGGATGATGGTTTTTTCATTAGTTGTCTGGTTGTGGTTTGGTTTGGAGACATCTTTCATTAGTTGGCTGGTTGTGGTTTGGTTTGGAGACATCTTTCATTAGTTGTCTGGTTGTGGTTTGGTTTGGAGACACTTTTCATTAGTTGGCTGGTTGTGGTTTGGTTTAAAAAAAGGTCAAGGTGGTCCCATAGCCTTGTGGGCCGTAGGGGAGCGTGATGTTGGAGATCACATTTATCTTGGGCCAGCGTAATGAGGGTGATGCCCATCTTTCTCCCTCACTGCTTTACCTTCCCCACCCTAAAGAGAGTAGGTACTCAATCACAGTTGAGTCAACTGGGGGCGTTGTTATTTGTCGCTTCACGGTTTGCGGTCACCCATCCAAGTGCTAACCGCACTGGACGGTGCTTAACTTGCGACAAAGTAGCGAGTGCTCCAACCACTGCGCTATCCGACACCCCAAAGACACAAATGAGCGGGAGGTTGAGGGGGAGAGGAGGGAGTGAGCTACAGACTTCAGCTTGTATTATTATTATTATTATTATTATTATTAAATTCAGGTAACTGAGGTTTTCTCTGGGTACGCCGGTTTCCTCTTTCCCTTACTAACATGGTGCAGTCAATCTAAAGTTTCATTCTTTTATTTTGTCTAAAATCACATTGTTAAAATATAGCATTGAATTGAATTGAATAGCTACAGACAAAAGACATAAGGAGACATAAGACTGTGTCAGGTAATGGACCATTATGAGATGGAATTTACTGGACCACTGTAAGGACCACAATACAATGTGTTTTAGGCACATGCAGTACCGTTCACTAAGGTTATAAGTTGTTGTCAGTAGGGAGTTATGTTTCAACCACCCTGTATACTGAAGCACTGGCTTTATTCCAGTGTGCCAGAAGTACGCGGGCAGCAAGGACCCTTACTCTGACTACTTGGAGGAATACTACAAGCTGGACTGCGAGGACATCATAGGAGGAACCAAGTTCCGCTTTCCATGGGGAAAGACCACTGCCAACGACTTTGGATTAGAACCCTATGAGGTTAGGTCTCAACATAACCATCGATCAACATTGTCACAGGCGCGAGCCCATTAAAAATGAACATCGAAGGCTTTGTTACTGGTGATTTATTTTGTTGGAATGGAGCGCTTGGATCGTCACTGATCGTCCGATAGCAGGTCTACATAGACTCTCTCTAATGACATCACCCTTGATATGATGTCACATTTAAAAGAGGCCTATACTACAGGATATGACCACCCTGATCATTACTAACCCATTCACTGCGGACATGTATATACTTTAGGAACTTGAAAAAATCCCAGACGTCTACTTACGTTCGCGATACATACTTATTTTGAAAACATGAAGTGGCATTGGAGTTAAAGGTAAGTAACTATCAGGCATTCACAGGATGCGGGCTGTCAAGTTGTGGTTGCTTCCCTTTGACCGTTAAACTCCGTTGAATCTCGTTTTGTTTGATGTTTTAAGTTGAGCAAAATACAGTCCGCTAAAAACCAAGCTTGAGGTACGATGAATGATGTATAGATTGCTACACAGTATATTATGTTGTGGCAGAACTGTGAGATCCACACATGTTAGTTTTGATGTGTAGTAAACAATAACAACACATTTTGCTGCGTTTTGAATGGTTTATGGGATACTATGTGTGTTTGTGCGAAAGCTGTCATTTTTTAATTGTAAAGAGATAATTATATCAATAATTATAATACTTATTACTGACAGAATCATATTATCTTGATATCACATTATAGCCAAGGGTATAAGAGAAAAAAATCTGCACATGTCAGAGATACAGACCTGCCTACCCCCCTCAGAGTAAAAGCGGAGACAAGGGATCAAAAACAATTATAAAGGGATAATTGCAATTATTATTGAAAAATTAACAATATCTTCGCGTTATCATGTTTAATCCCGCATGTCAAAAGCGTAGAGTAGGCAGGTCTGGTCAGATATCTCAGTAAATAAAAGAACAGTGCACAGATAAGTGAACACACTGCAAAAAGCCACATTTTGCCATTGCTTTTAGATTTTGTCAGTTAAGGGGTTAATGATCACATCACAATCATCCTACTAGAGGAATGTAGCATTACCTACATGCAGTAGTTCACTTGGTTGTGTGTCTTTTGCTACAGATCTTGCTGTGTGACGACAAAGAGCTCAACTCCTGGGTGTCGCTGAAAAAGATGACAGAAAAGAGGTCTGTGTCTGCTACAAGCCAGTGCTTTTTGTTTTCTGTTTGTTGCGATTTGACATTGTGCTATGGTTACCAGGCTGAAGAAAAATCTGTTTTGATTGCTGGTGTTGTACACCAACCCACAACCCCTGTTGCTGTGCACCAAATTCCCTACACCTGTCCCCACATTGAAGTCCCAGTGTTCCTTCCCTCATCCTCCCTTCCGTGCCCTTAGCATGCTGTTATTTTGGCCTTACAAATGCACATCATTATCATCTATGCACAACATTTAAGAACTTATCTTATGTAATGCATGTTTTTAGTTTTAGAAGAAAAACAGTTTGTATGTAACTTATTTGTGTAGGTAACTTTTGTAAGGCATGTGTTTAGAAGAACAAAAAAGTTAAAAATGTGGCCCATTGTTCGATAGGAAACAGCGTAGAGAATGTTTTGAAATGTGGATTTTGGTGATCAAATAACAAGTCAAGCGGAAGTCTGTTAACTGACCAAACAATTCTCAGCTAATATGTGTCCTGATAGCACTGTCATACACAGAGGTGCCAACCAGTACGGATTGACCGTATTTAATTCCGGCAAAGTGAATTAAATACGGAAATAGGTAGCTTTTATAAAAATACGGATTAAAAGTTGCCGATCGTTTATCTTTGCCAGCGGTGCTTCTGTACCGGTTTCTGGTCTCATAATAGTACTCCTGCACTCACTGAACGTCGCTGTGTTCAACAGGCTGATTTTCATGGTGATTTTAGAGTAAAACAAGTGTGGTGTTCAACAAGCTGATTTTTATCGTGATTTTAGAGGATTGAAAATAGCCTTCTGTTTCAGAGGGAAGCCTGTCGTTACTTTATAGTGTCATAGGCTAGGTTTTGCGAGAAAAAAAAATACTGACAAGTGTTAAAAAATACTGAAAAAACGGGTCCGAAAATACTGACAAGAAGATTAGGGGGTTGGCACCACTGCATACAGTGCACAGTGCTTATGACAGTGCTTTTCTCCAATGGAAAAAGGGTGCGGGTTGATATCCTGCTAGGGAGGAAAGTTAACATAGTATAAGGTTTATCAGTCACTGAGGTTTTCTCTGGGTGCTCCGGCTTACTCCCTACCTTAACTCGCTCCCCTGCCCATCGCTTTCCCATGAACCACTGCGATCACAGTTTTCAACTGTGACGTTTTCTTTTTTTGCTTCAGTGATGTCAATGTTTGTACGAAACTAAAGATCTAGCTTTCAGATTTGTTCTAGTGCCTGCTGTTTGATAGTGTTCTTCAGCTGTAGAATGATGCAGCAGAGTTTACTATTGTAATCGCTCACACTGGCTCTGTGTGGTTTTTGCCAACCAAAATGGCGTCATCTACTTTGACAAAAAAATAGGGTCATTTATACTCAATCTAAATGAGGTATTTTCCACTGGAAACATTTCACACTTTGCACTATAGTGTACTAATATGTGAACCATAACTTATGAAATTTTCATGTTCTTTTGTGAGTACTTTATTTGTAATAAATGTTTTTGCTAAACAATAGACAAAAAAAAAAAGGGTAGAACACAATCGCCCAGTAGGGAGTGAGTTAACATTGTTACTGTCAATCTGAATTTTCAAAATGTAAAACTCATTTCCTGCCTTCCAATATCAATCTCCCTGCTTTACATGTTTGTATGGTGGATGTTGATAGGTGTGACTGTGTGTGTGTGTGTGTGCGTCTTTGTGTGTGTGTTGGGTTTGTGTATAGTTGGGTGGATGCCTGCATGTTTGTGTTCGTGTACAGGATGGTGCAACATGTGAGCATGTCTTTTTGGAGTAGATAGCTGCAAGTTTGAGGTCCTGATGAAAAGCACTTGTGTAGCATTCATTATAATAATGATTATTATTGTAATTTATAAATATGGAATAATTAGTATTATTACAAATATGTATATAAATGATGATATATGGACTAATCATTGTTATTTGTGTGTTTCAGGGATAGAGAGGAAGACTTCAGGGACCAGAGGAAATACACTAGTGCCAGGAAGCAGAGAAAGAAGTTGACAATCCTGCCTTCACTCACCAAAGAGATCAGGTCAGTACTTGTAGGAAAAGGTTAATGATCGAACACTGGTAGTGGTCGTGCAGGGGTTGTTGTCCAAAGAAGTGATTATCATGGTTATTTTATTGTGCCAGTTGGTTCTTGAGCTAGTGTACAACCATTTGCTAGGAGCATGAATATCGTCTTCATCATTATCAGTATTTTATTTTATTTATTTATCTTCTTTAGCTCTTTGTTATGTTTGTTGGGCAGGGTATTGTTATTGTTGTTGTAGTGGAGTGCTTCACTTATGTAGTTATAGTTTAGGTCTAAAAATCACTTCATTTATGAGCAGACGTTAAATAGATTAACATTTTGTGTGTTTTCTTTCCATTGTTTTAGTATAGCACATGTTCAGTGTATTAATTAATTAATTAATTAATTTAGTTGTATTTATTGTTTAGTTTTTAGTTTGAAAATAAAACTCAGTGGACTTTTGTACCTTTTGTCTGTAGTGAAACACCAGACATGGAGATAGCCAAGATGAAAGTCAGCGACAACAGAGGTGGAAAGCAGGCTGACGATGACGACGATGATGAAGACGGAGATGAAGACAGAAAGGAAGACCAAGAAGAAGACAGAGATGAAGAGGAAGAACTGGAAAATAAAGACAGTGTAAATTCACAAAGTCCATCACAAAACTGGCCCAGGCAAAAGAAGAGAAAAGGGAACGACAGCTTTGCGCCATCTGTATCTGAACAGTCTAAAACCAAGAAGAAAAGAAAAGCGGAAAGTACAGAGGAATCAATAAGTGTATCCTTACCATCCAAGAAGAAAAAGAAAGTTCAACGGACCAGCGCCAGTGAAACCGAAGCTGTGAACTGTAGTATAGCACAAAGCTCAGCCTCGCAGGCAGACAAGGGCCAAAAGAAGAAAAAGAAGAAGAAGCCAAAGGGCAGTGAAGTAAAGGGACAGTGGGTAGGAATACCCAAGAAGGAAACTGGTAGTGAAGGAAGTCCAGCACAAACAAAGAAGAAATCAAAGGACAAAAACACACCGTCCAAACCTCCACCCACAGATGGCAGCACTGCTGTTACCCAGAGGAGCAAGAAGGCGCAGAAGAAGCTGAACAAGAAGAAGAAGAAGGCAGTGGCAGAGGGCAAAGCCAAGAGGCCAGGTTACTCCGTTGGAGACATGGTTACACAGTCACGATTGTTGTCGCTCGGCATCGATCCTAGAAAGTTCAAGTACACCAAGCATAACATTCTGAAAGAGCCTGACAGTCACGGTGATCAGTAACAATTACTATTTTTTATGCTGAGTAACATTGTTTGGCATTGGTATTGTGGAGCTGGGAACACTAATTAGTGTTGAATAGGGTCATCACTGGCTTTTGTCAGTGTGGGCTTTGAACCATACTACACTAACATTCTCAAAGAGCCTGAGACCCTGATGATGAGCTATTTTTATTTTATTACTGGAACTGGTTCCAATTGGGGTTTCCCTTTGGAATTGTGGTACAGTACCATTGTGTTTATGTTTGTGCTTGATTTATGAACACTGGGATATTCTAAGCACGACATTGTAGAAAGAGTCTGATAGCCATTGTGTTGAATAAACTAAGATTGTTTGGTGTTTTTTTTTTAAATGTTAAACCAATTTTAAATTTTGATGGAAGGGTGGTTAAACATTTTTGAATGTTATATTGTTGGCACTGGACATTGAAATTGATAACTATGTATGTTTTCAGATTGACTAAACAGTTTAGGGAGTTATACATCATTGCTGTGATTTAGACTAGATTTTGATGATATTTATTAGACAATTCTGAAGTGGATATTAGTTGTGTTGATTCAAAATTAGTTCTACTGTCCTTACAAAATTGGGAGACTAATACTAGATCAGATTTAGTATTTGAGATTAAATACTTAATCCTTGATATTATTAGCAGAGGGATTGGTGTTGATTTTTATTGGATTCCATCTCATTGTGGATTGTATTGGAATGAACAGTCAGACAAACTTGCAAAAGAGGAGCTACAAATGTTGTTTCATTAGTGGAAAGACATTTTCAAAAATTAGTAAATAAGCAAAATATTATGTCCGTTCAAGAAGTATTTTAAGAGTTATATACAAAATGCGCTTGGATTCGTGGATTACAAAATATGTAAAAGGCATTTCTTGTATATGCCAGCAACGGTAATATATTGTACAATTTAATAATAGAAACAATAGCCAGCATTATTCTTAGTACTGATTTAAGAAACATTTTTTAAATGTGTTTTATATATTATATGTATATGTGCTCGCGCTTTTGATTATGTGTTTGTAATTTCGTGAATGTCTAAAATCATAGAAAAAAATGAATGACTTTAAATAAAAGAACTCAACTGATCTGAAGTGGATCATAGATATAGATTCACTGTTTAGTTATGCTTATAAATCAGTGTCATTCGTTTCACTGAATTTTTATATAAAAATAAGTAAATAAAATGTATGGTATCAAGACATACTTCTGAAAAGTTGAACCCAGGACATTTTGTTA
The DNA here is from genome assembly GCA_036898135.1 of Oncomelania hupensis. NCBI lineage: Eukaryota > Metazoa > Mollusca > Gastropoda > Littorinimorpha > Pomatiopsidae > Oncomelania > Oncomelania hupensis. Next base: position 77,888,985 of record CM072516.1, read on the forward strand.
GAATATTTAAAATTTTGATTGAATGTGTTTTCTGTACAAAAGAGATGATTCAGAAGTTTCACAGGGTTCGCACAGTCTTTAAATATTTGGGAAAAATTGCATTGCCTTTTGAAGTCTTTATAAGTCTTTAAAAACTGACTTGGGTCTTTCAAAGTTTGGGAAAACTGTCAAAGCAAAGTAAAGTATTTATTTGCAACAATCCCATATTTGTGTTTGTTCAATCCAATCGTTTGAGCCAGAAAAAAATGTTTTAAGTAAATTAAAGATTTCTTAAATGGAAGAAAAATTATAGCAAAGGTGGGCAATTCTTACTCATCTTCATATAATATTAAAATGGCCCAAACAACACAGACTTCAGTTTGACATCGACTCAATGCGCAAGTCTTGTATATGCCAGCAACGGTAATATATTGTACAATTTAATAATAATTGGTGACAGGCAAAGAGACCTGAGTACTTTTTGTGATCAACAAACACTTAGGAGGGCTGTTTTCGATTATTTCTATGCCACATCATGCGCTAGCTGAGGAATTTGTTTTGATGCAATCTGGGAGGAGGTTTAAAATGCCACAGTGCAAGACCAATCGGTATTTAAAATCGTTTGTGCCTCATGCAATACAGTTGATGAACTAGAGTAAGAACAATTAATGCATAAAACTAAAAGTAAAACAATTAGCCTGATAATAACTAATCTTAGCTGCTTTTTCCTTTAATGAATCTTCTACCTTGTTATTTTTATGCCTGTGTCTGTGGTGAGTGCTGCTGGTGATGTATGCCTGTGTTGGGTAAATGTCTATGAACTGGATGTATGTGTGTGCATGGGCAGTGTGTATGTGCGGATGGTGTCGGGGGGCTGCCGCTGTGTTTTGTGCAAGTTGTTATTGTTTGTAGACATCCTCATGTATATCAGATATTGTTGAGATTTTTTTTTTTTTAATTAGAGAGCACTCATACCCCCATTATAATTGCCAAATCTGGATAAATAAAGTTGTTTGAATTGAATTGAATTGAAGTCTGCAGACAAAAAAAGCACTGAATGTAGAGAAACATGGCTGCCTGGGACTAATGACAAAGTCTAATGCCATCTGAAAGGGTGTCCAAGAAAAAGAAACATCACTGAAGGAACTTGATGTGCTGTTACTGTAGGGTCAATCTAAATTTTAAGCTAGCTTTTTTTTATTTTTAAAGTTTTCTTACTTTCTGTTGCTAACCCATTCTCCAGATCAATATGAATGCTATCCAAAGGGTTGAACACAACACAAAGAGAAGGGAAAAAAATACATGTTCAACCAATAGTGTTTGCGACTGACCATTTGTTTATTGACATTTGTATTACAAGTCTAAAACGTGCTCACCACAACTGTTTTGAATTGATTAAATTGACTCTACAGAAGAAATTTTGCCATGTCCATGCTGTTACTCGACATTTGTAGTTTCATATTTTGCTCTTGATTTCTTTTTAGAAGGTCTTAAGTCTTTAAAAAGTCTTTGAATTTTAAGGCTAAAAGTCTGTACGAACCCCAATTCAATTGTGATTAAAAGTGATCTTCTAAAAAATAATTGTACGGGTATGAAAATGTCTGCCCAATGAAAAAAACTAAATATACACTGAAAACAGTCGTTGACATCCTTTGAACCAAGTTGATTTGTTAAAATTATCAGTTTTGCAACATTTGTGTGCATGTTGAATGTGCATGTTTTATATTCTTATGTCTCGTCTCTCATTCTCAAACTTAAAGCCAATTCATTAATTTTTGCCCTTACTTTTATTTATCATTTATCCAGTATAAAACTTTCAAGGCACACTTTTCAAACCCACAATTCTATAATAAAATATGTTTACAACAACGAGGTATTGCAGGGCGACAGCATGGACCTAAAATAACGCACACTAAATGTACTTTCATCATTCCAACAAAATTATAATGGAGAAACATGCCCCCAGAATAATGTCTAATTTGTAGTATATATTATAGTAGTGATGGCATCCTAATAAATAAAATAACATTAATTTTGCAATTATTATTATGCAAAACCACCAAATTGCTGAATTTACCAAATTTAAAAAAAAAAAATTTTAATAATGAATTAACCATTAATTTTTGTATTAAAAACCATGACAATTTGATTTAAAAATCATGACAACTGTTGCTGAATTAACCATGACAACTTGAACTGTCACCTTGCTCATCAACATCATTACATTACATTACATGATTATTGCTTTAGGTCCATCGGACTCTTCCGAGCCAAATCAGGACCGGACAAGACCTCCACCAGCCAGTCACTTTACAATAAATACATCCCACGCAGGGGACGCTGAGGCTGTACTCTAATTTATCGAACCCCCGTTTACAAAAACAAAATAGAATACAAACATCATTATAAAATATCAACAAAACATACATATAAAATGCCTACATTGCTAAACAATAACATCATAGGAAGCCATAGTGACCACCTGGCAGAAAGCGTCCAATATTCCCAATCTGATCCAACAGGCCTCATACACAAATAAGGAATCTTGTCCCGGAAGAGTTTTCAAGAAAAAAGGTAGGTGACTGGTCTAGCGAAGTAGAAGATAGTATAGCAGATTGATAGAACAGAGCAGGAATGAGAAAGAGCAAATGAGAAAGACAGCGACAGTGGGAATTTAAAGCACTAAATTTCCAGAAAGTGGGGTTACTATTTATACTGAAACCCCCGGCACCCCAACTGGGGTTCATCAACATCACTTTCATTGCTGTGTACAACTGGGCACCAAATCGTGCACCATTTAAAACATGATTTTCTTAACAGCACAGGTGGGGTTGCTATGCCTGAAAGCCTTGCCATCTCAACTGTAATGGCAATACACAAATGCTTGTTACACATGTCCATTTTCTTCAAACCAAAACTGAAAACAGGGCTGATCTAAGATTGCTATTACAGAGCTGCGTTTCTAATCAAAGCCTACAAAATCTGTTGTCTTTCATCCGTTTCCAAATGCAGAGCTGCAAAATTGATAGTTTTGAAAATATTTTACATTAACCAACCATATAATTTTGTTACAATCGACATAGCGACAATATTTTAAGAAAGTAAATAACGTGAACAGCAACTTGAAACATTTTAAATCAAAGTATACATTTCATTTTGTCCAACACTAGCCTTCAAAAAGACCAATACAGGTCATTTTGTCCAACAATAGTCTTCATAAAGACCAATACAGAAAATTAACTGTTCAATATACTAATTTGAGCAACTGTTACATTATATTAATTGGAACAACTATTACATTAAACTAATTTGATCATCATACAAACTTAAGGTACTCCTTTATTTCAAACTGCACCTTTGGTTTAAACTAAATTTCAAACACACATTACATTACAATATCTCAGGCATTAAATGACACAGATCCTTTTTACAAAGAGTACGTCAACGCGTGGAAACCAAGTTTTCAGCACTCGGAGGTGCCAACCCCCTAATCATCTTGTCAGTATTTCCGGACCATTTTGTCAGTATTTTTTAACACTTGTCAGTATTTTTTAAACCCAGCCTATGACACTATAAAGTAACGACAGGCTTCCCTCTGAAACAGCAGGCTATTTTCAGTCCTCTAAAATCACCATGAAAATCAGCTTGTTGAACACCACACTTGCTTTACTCTAAAATCACCATGAAAATCAGCTTGTTGAACACAGCGACGTTCAGCGAGTGCAGGAGTACTATTATGAGACCAGAAACCGGTTCAGAAGCACCGCTGGCAAAGATAAACGATCGGCAACTTCTCCTCCATATTTTTATAAAAGCTATCACATTTCCGTATTTAATTCACTTTGCCGGAATTAAATACAGTCAATCCATACTGGTTGGCACATCTGAGCACTTTTTTAAGAACATGCCAGCGGATATGGGGCTGGAGTTTTGTCTTTTTTAAGAAAATAAAAAGTAGCCAAACCCAGATTCTATACAGTATACTATTCTATACAGTATACTAGTAATAAACAGCGATTGGCACACCCCGGTTTACTGATCTTTGAGGATGCTGTTCCAGCGTTAGTTGCAATATACATTGTATAGAGTGTGTTACATTGAGACGCGCATGATAGATCTGATCGATTTCTTTGCATTGTTTTGTCTGCTGCTGCTTCAGCGCAGCTCACAAGGTTGTGAACTACGATATGCAATAAGTTAAACTAAAGCAAACTTCAATAATTGAAGCTATCAAATAGATTTATTACCTTATAAGGTCGTTATATAATATGCTGCATTATTTTATACTGTGACAGTGCCTAAGTGTAATCAGTCTGAAACGTGTAAAAGTCCTTTTGCCATAATCATCAGCTGCAAATATATATTCTTGTAAAAACTATTCTCGCCGTAAGAAAAATGACTTCAGCGTAAATCCGTAAAAAACTATTTGCCACCGGAAAATAATACGGCGAACCCCTGAGGATTGGCATCTCTGGCTATTGTATTCCATATACCATGAAATCACTCCCTCTCACAACGGAAATGCTAAATGTAACGGTGGGTTTGAGCAACCAAAGCCCACTTTATCATTGTGCTATACCATCAAATCAATTTTAGGGTAAACCCCCTTTTGACCAAAATAAACAAGTCTTTGAATTGGGGTCTTTAAAACCAGCTCTGCCAACCCTATCCTATCCTATCCCATAACTCGGAGGTCGTAGAGGCACTACAGATGATCGTTTAACCAGCGTACTCCATCTTTCCCTGTCCTCAGCAACCCCGATTGTTTCGCTCAGTGTCGAACCAGTCCATTCTCGAATGTTGTCCCCCCACCTCTTTTTCAGTCTCCCTCTTCTTCTACCTCCTTGCACTGTGCCTTGCAGGATGGTCTTTGCAAGACCCGATGATCCGGTGACGTGGCCATACCATTGGAGTTTCAGTTTTTTCACCACTGTGAGCAGGTCATCGTGTTGTCCAATGGCTTGTGTGATGGTCTGTCGGACTTTGTCATTGGTGATGGGCTGGGTATAGGAAATGTCCAGAAGTCTTCTGTAGCACCTCATCTCCATGCTTTGTATTCTTCGTTGTAGATCTGCTGTGAAGGTCCATGTTTCACAAGCATATAGGAAGATGGAGATGACAAGGGAGCGCAGCAGCCTTACCTTGGAATGTAGACTGATGGTCCTGTCTTTCCAAATTGGCTTCAACCTCGCCAGGGCAGCAGTTGTTTGTGCGATCGTGGATTGGACTTCCTGTCGGGACCCATTTTCTGATACAATGGCTCCTAAATATTTGAAGCTATGCACTGTGTTGAGGATTGGCCTTGGACTTTGATGTTCGTGTTGATGCCATTGGTGTTGTTGGTCATCATTTTGGTCTTCTCTGCACTTATTTCCATTCCATAGGCTCTGCCAACCCACTAGTTAGTTATTCATTGTTTACAGGGTCCAGCGGATTGCAAAGAGCCGAATCAGGACCACAAAATCAAGACCACAACTTGGCTGAAAGAGGACTCGTCCCTGATCGATATAAAAGATCTGCTGAAACAAACCTAGTAATAACACTGAAGGCACTTTACCAGCCAGTCACGCTACAATAAAGGCATCCCACGCAAGGGATGCCTAGGCTGTACTCTATGACTATCTAACCCCCATTTACAAAAACAAAATAGAATACAAACATTATAAAATATCAACAAAACACACACATATAAAATGCCTACATTTCCAAATAATATCATAGGAAGCCCTAATGACCATTTGGCAGAAAGCATCCAATATCCCCAAGCTGACCCAACAGACCTTAAAGCACTAAATTTCAAGAAAGTGGGGATACTCTTTATACAGAAACCCCCCGGCACCCCTATGTTGGAAGGGGGTGGGGGGAGGGGAGAGGGGAAGTCAAAATAAAGCACTGTAAATTGTGGCCTTCATCAAGGAAACCACCCACAAAACTATTTCCAATTTTTTATTCCGAGACCGAAAATGTTGATATATACGACTTGTATGGTTCTATTCTCCCCGCTTCTGATTATGTAACACAAAATACAAATCAGTAGTTGCCAAGCAGGGGCATTGTTGGGAGAAGACTGGGATAGCCAAAGTACAAGTCTAGCCTTTACTCCAAGCATCACACAAATTCCTTTCCTCTTCAAAACTAAAACAAATTTCGTTTCACTAACAAAACTCATTTTCCTTTAACAGCCTGCAACACACAATTTATTATTATTATTAATTACAAAAACATTATTATTATTATATCCACTCACACATAATTAGGTTTACTTTGCAGGTAAAGTATTATGCATCTTTTGATAACCACATTAGCAACTCTTTCCTAGAATAGATCTTTAAAAAATAGCATTTCATTTTTTGGTGCATCAGTACTGAACTCTTCTTCTGAACTACAAAACAGTGTACACCGTTTAAAACATACATTTTTAATTCTTTTATTATTATTATTTATGCGCCTAATCTAGACTTAGCTCTAGGCCTTTACACGAGTACATAAACACCTTAACTATAGAAGGAAAACTCATTAACTATTAACAGTAACCTTGTATAGAAAAACTAATGACTAACACACATTGACACACACACTCATGAACTATGACTTTGTAGACCCGTTTCATCAATTTCAAGCAGAGGAAGGCAAATAGGTTAAGATCAGGTGGTTTGTTAATAGCAACTTTTTAAAACATGTTTTAATTATTAACATTCTAGTTACTATTCATAACATTGAACACAATGTAACATTAGACTATGATTAAAATCTTTATCTGATGAACATTCTTCAACTTCAACAAGTTCAAATATTTTCAGCTTATTTAGATGTGGTGTTATTATTGAACTCCCCAATAACACGTTGTGGGTAAGGGCAAACAAGCCACATTGTGACATAGGAATGACTATGGTTTAAAAAAAACACAACCCAGGTTAAGGTGTTCCCATAAACGTTTGGTCTTAGCGGAGATAGGCGTTTGGGACCTTCCTTTTCTCTGGGACAGCTTAAAGGCCTGGACACACCAGCCACACTTGTGTTAGGCTTATCAATTCCTTATGGATTTCCTTTGCGTACTGGCTAACATTTCATAAAGATAGCGCACGTCTGATCTCTTGCAAAAACACCTAATCCGGAGAAGCAAAAGCTGTTAAACGCAAGTCAATGTGGCCCCCTCACTCCTTAGCTGCTCTTGGGTTTGCTTGTAAATATTCTTTTTCATGTTTGTATTATTTCTTTGCATAGTTTATTAGCATCTTGTTTTGGTTTCACTTCTTTTCGTACGTATTTTGATGTTAACATGGAGTATAAATGTGCGAGAACTGCGCCTTGAACGGTCATTTAGGAAAAAGCGCTATAAACACACCCTTATTATTATTAAGGTGTGGCCACCCGTGCAAAACTGTCATAACCCAATGCGTAAGCCATAAAACATAAGCCAATGTGACCATCTCCTTCCCTCTCTACAATGAGGACTAGATTATTCACTATAACTTATCTGTTGGTACAACGTAAGTTTAACACATCTAAAAATTAAAAAAAGTTATGAAATACTACAACACAATAACAATTTAACAACAACTTACAAAAGTGGATGTCCCAATTCATAAGTCAAGTAACACATTCTGAGCACTCCCAAAAATATTTTCCATGCGCACAAAAATTATCCTACATCGCTATTCCCAGATACAAACAGCCTGAAAAACAACTCCCTCTTCAAATGGCTGATATATGTTTGTAAATAGCACTATGTTGACATCAAACGCTGTATTGCGACCCTTACAGCCCAGCAATTTACTTGCCCATCTCTCATTTCACCTCACATTTGCCAGACTTTTGGTCTTCAATCTTTTAGTTAGTCATCGTTCGATTACAGGGTGCAGCGGACTGTAAAGAGCCAAATCAGGACCACAACTTAGTTGAAAGAGGACTCATTCTTGATCTGTATAAAAGGTCTGCTGAGACAACCCTAGTGGTAACACTGAAGGCACTCCACCACTTTACAATAAAGACATCCCATGCAAGGGACGCCGAGGCTTTACTCCAATTTATAGAAACCCCCGTTTACAAAAAACAAAATAGAATATAATCCTCATTATAAAATATGAGCAAAACACATACATATATTATATGCCTACATTGCTAAATAATAATATAGCAAGCCCTAGTGACCATGTGGCAGAAAGCATCCACTATTCCCAAGCTGGCCCAACAGACCTCATACACAAATGAGTTTTGGAAGAGTTTTCAAGAAAAAAAGAGTAGGCGACTGGTCTGGTGAAGAAGATAGTATAGCAGATTGACAGAACAGAGTAGGAATGAGAAAGGACATAGGAGAAAGACAGCGGCAGTGAGAATTTAAAGCACTAAATTTCCAGAAAGTGGGGATGCTATTTATACAGAAACCCAATGGGACCATCTTGAATCTGCTTCAACAGTTTCAGATGAGCCATTATGGGCTGCCGTCGTCACTGAGAGATAAAATCCAAGATCAGCCATTCAGTTCTGCCACTGTGAGGGTCACAAATACATTTGTGTTTGATGCAAGCATAGTACACTGACAATAAGTTAAGTATAATGCAATGTTAAAACAGGGGAGTTACTTTTTTCAACCACCCTGTCAAGGCCACAACACACACCTGTCTACAGCAGTAATAATATCTGCAAGCGACAATACAATAAATAGTAGTTTGAGCAATACATGCTAATAATAAAGGCTGGGGGTTTTCCCTTAATGGTTTGGTTGTCCGACGAGGGAAGTGCCCACAATCTCCCTTTTCCAAAGGTGGTCAAACTTTCTGTCTGTGCCAGCTGTTGAACTTTTTCATAGACCAATAACCCCCAGCACTCCACAACAGCTGGGCTTGGCAATCAAGTATCTGTATTTACGGGTAGATAGATAGATATTCAGTGTTTATAGGGTAAAATCCTGGATTAAAAAGACAAAATCCAAACAAAACGAAAACATCACACAGTACTGTTAGATGAAATCCAGGAGGGGGTAGGGGGAGGTAAGGGGGGGGGGGAAGAGTTATGGTGAGATTAGGGGTGAGTGGTGAGGGGGGGGGGGGTTATGTATCATACTTCGTTGTCAAATACCCTAAGGGTAGAAGTTTACATTAACAATAAACCAAAATTACTAAAATTTTATAAAAACTACTTTTAAAAAGAGCAAAGCCGGCTTTACTTTCAAGTCTACTACTAGTAATAGTACCAATTTTTCGGAAAAATTAATCAAATTTAAAAAATATTTAATTCAATAATCAACTTGAAAGTTTTAAAAGACTTAAAAAAAAAAAAATCACTACAAAATTTGCAAAACCTCACATTAAACTTAGGGATTTGAATAACACACAGAACTATAATAAAAACAAAATAATAAACACAGGAAGAAGTTTATTTAATCAAAAACAAATTAATCGTTAAAATAAAAAAAATATTTCTGTAAGTATGGACAAGACATTGAACAACAACACACACAAAAAATCAAAACGCAGCCCAGAGAGTACAAAAATCACACACAAAGTTAGGAAAACAGAATACCTGCTACATAGTATAATAATAATAATAATAATAATAATAATAATAATAATAATAATAATAATAATAACAAAAAGAATAAGAATAATAAAAGCACAACTAAAGGAAAAAAAAAACGGTCATTAAAAAAAAAAATTTGTGTAAAACAAAAAATTTCTTTCACCTTTTTGGGTGCTTGTGGGGTTCTCAAACATCTGCCTGACCTTTGTTAACTGTACACACTACTGTCAATTATCTGTTCCTACACTCCACATCAAGCCTGTGTATGTTCTTCCTCCACCGTGCCTATCCAAAGGCTCAGATCAAAAGGCCCAAAATTCCTGCACAGCCACATGCACCCTCGCAGTTGTTCATGTTCTAGTACTTTATAAGCCTTTTCTACACTCTAACAATAAAGCCATAAATTGGGATAAAAAATACTGTCGGATCTCAACTTTTTGTTACATTATTTTTTAAAAACAGAAAAGAAAGAAACACCTCACCTTGAATAAAAACAGGAGGAAAATGTGATAAGAAACGCGTTCAATTGTTAAATTACTTTTTTTTTCTTTTTACATTACATATATATATATATATATAACAAAAAAGTATTCAACCTTAGATTACAACCGTGGCTAGTTAATTCATTTGGATAAAAAAATTTCTAACATCTCAACTTAAATTTGCCTAAAAGTTTATTATATCTTTTATTAAGTTTTATGTTTACATTTTGAAAACAATTGTTAAGTCCCCAAGCAATACAGTATGGTAAAAAGAAAAGCTAGGTTTTAAAAAAGTAAAACAATATTTGAACCACAGGCTAGCAGCTAAACAAATTTGGACACAAAACTCATCGAATTTGCTCACAGCTACCTTGGCCAACAATGTTTTAAAAGTCAGCGCAAAGACAACTTGGAACTTAAAATTTAAAGATTTAATTTTGAAAGGATCTTGACCCAATTTCACTTTTGAACAAATCTTAAACAGCGACATAACATTTTTAAACAAAAATTAAGAACTACTCTTGAAGCGCAAGCTTGTTATCAAAATTTGTATCTGGTACTTTACTATTTAAAAAAAAAGAAAAGAAAAGAAAACAACGTTATATATAATACTTGTGATTATTATTATTACTAATTTTAAATTATGAGGAAGCCGAGGGGTTTGGAAACAAAACATAACACAGTAAACAAGATTTCCATAACAAAACAAGTGAACTAGGAAGCCTTTATGAAAACAAATCTTGAGCCAAGAAGAAATGAAAACCTTTTTTTTAATAGGTTTCTCAACTGCAAACTACGTAGGCAGGCATAAATGCATTGCCCAGTTTGGAGAACAAGGAAAAACTATAATACCTGATTCAACACAAAACATTCTTGGAACGCTTTTGCCAACAGACATGGCGTTAGAATACTCCTTACGGCCAAAACAAATACTGGAATACTTTTTATGCCAGAGATGTAAATGGAATACTTTCTGATAAGAGGTGGAACTGGAATACACTTTACGACAGAAGTGGAATGGAATGGGAAAACGTTTGAGCTCACTTTGGGATATTTATGATAGAGCTGGAATTGAAACTGGAATATTTCTCAAAGCCAGGAAGAATAAGTATACTTTATGGGATAGAAGTGGAATTGGAATACTTGTTATAACGAAGGTTATATTGGAACAGGAGAGAGTTGTAGACAGAATACAGTTAAGTTACAGACAACATTAACTGGAATACTGGATACAGCGATCAAACGCAACAGCAGACACTTGCAGTCATTCATTTCACCAACATGGAGGAACTATTGTCTTCTTTGGTTCTAAACGCCCCAGGTGTCAAACTCTTAGGCCCCAGATGCTGCGTACGTGCGGGTCCACTGTGGGGCGGGCGATGGTGCTAAGCGGGTACTCGTTTACCTCCACTGGGTGCAACAAGTTCCTCAAGCCCGTCAACAAGAAATCGTTCATCATGCCCATCACGTTCAGCTGACGCAGGCTGTCCATGGACTTGAGCTCCCTGAAGCTGTCAATGTCGATGTTGTAACAGCGACTGAGTGACAGTGCCCTCAGGCGAGGGAGGTTCTGCTGGATGTTCTCAACGGTACTCTCCGTCAGATCCAACGAGTCGCTCAAGTCCAGATCTTCCAGCTGCTTGCAGTTCTGCACCAGCTGTTCCACATCTGAAACAGGCATGGCTATCCTACACTTTTACTACTCTCTCTTCTAGTGTTGATACATATTTTTGTGTCTAATCTATACACTTTTACTATTCTCTCTTCTAGTGTTGATACATATTTTTGTGTCTAATCTATGCACTTTTACTACTCTCTCTTCTAGTGTTGATACATATTTTTGTGTCTAATCCATGCACTTTTACTACTCTCTCTTCTAGTGTTGATACATATTTTTGTGTCTAATCCATGCACTTTTACTACTCTCTCTTCTAGTGTTGATACATATTTTTGTGTCTAATCCATGCACTTTTACTACTCTAGTGTTGATACCTATCTTCTAGTGTTGATACCTATCTTCTAGTGTTGATACCTATCTTCTAGTGTTGATACATCTCTTCTAGTGTTGATACATATCTTCTACTGTTGATACATCTCTTCTACTGTTGATACATCTCTTCTAGTGTTGATACATATCTTTTAGTGTTGATACCTATCTTCTAGTGTTGATACATCTCTTCTAGTGTTGATACCTCTCTTCTAGTGTTGATACCTATCTTCTAGTGTTGATACCCATCTTCTAGTGTTGATACCCATCTTCTAGTGTTGATACATCTCTTCTAGTGTTGATACATGTCTTCTAGTGTTGATACCCATCTTCTAGTGTTGATACATCTCTTCTAGTGTTGATACATCTCTTCTAGTGTTGATACCTATCTTCTAGTGTTGATACCTATCTTCTAGTGTTGATACCTATCTTCTAGTGTTGATACATCTCTTCTAGTGTTGATACATCTCTTCTAGTGTTGATACATATCTTCTAGTGTTGATACATCTCTTCTAGTGTTGATACATATCTTCTAGTGTTGATACATATCTTCTAGTGTTGATACACATTTTTGTGTCTAATCCATGCAAACATCTAGTAAATGTAGGAATGCAAGGGAAACAACTGCAAAGTGGGGAGTTTATATACACCACTAAACTCGCCCACAGTGCATCAAGATGGAGAAATGTACTTTAGAATGGTAGACTCGGCTGCTCGACTACAATAAGAGAGGAACTGACAGAATTATTATCTTCCACCCAAATGTCGCTCAATATCACTCGACAGAGCAGTTATGTCTATTCACCCTGGTTTACAACCCAAAAACTACAGTACGGTTGAACTCCCGCCCAAACGTTGCTCATTCAACATCAACATACAAGTTGGCTGGAAATTTGGTCCAAACTTTATGTAATACTGAGGTCACACCATATTTCCTAAGGAAAATGTATCTCCAAAGGAGAAAAGGTGGACATTTGATACGACTAGGTTGGGGTTGGTTTTCCTTTTCTCCTCCATGAACATTTCCAGACCAAGATATGATCTGTCCAGTCTATTTGGGTGAGATTGCCAATGCCAACATGTCACTTTCAGTTTAGGACGCTAAACCTTTACAATCTATTATTACTGGTTGCGCTATCACCTGTAGCCTCGCGTCCCTGAAGGAACACAAAAAACAAAACAGTGTCCATCGCCATAAAAATGGGTCCCCCGCAATCATCAATTCCAATATACACGGCATTTGATGATACATCTGCGTAATCCCTGGTGGCATGTAACAAAGGCATGGTTGAGAGCCAGCTATGCCCAGCATTTGACGCTACACCTGCGCAGGCATGCCTACGCTCAATTTGAAATTTCCGTATTAGCTTTTTCACATTTCAGTATTACTAATACGATTTCCGTATTTACTTTTACTACCTATTGTTTTTCCACACATCCTTTTTGATATTATGCGAAGAATCCAGTGATAGATTGATTTGCCGCCACAATTTTCTTTTTCTTCTACAAAGCCTCATAATTTTTGATATGCTGTGGGCCTTCTGCGTGCCACTTGATGTCATTCATATCACCGGCAGAGATGCCAAACTGGTTGGCACAAATCATACTTTTGAGTCAGTGCTGCCGCGAATAACGAAAGGACACTTTTCCGAATACGAGGCAAGATATGTCTGCCCCTTGCTCGTTCTTTTTGAAGATTTAGATTCACAATTACTTTGCTTAGCCATTCGTTTGGACGCCATGTTTTGAATTCTGTCTCACGAGCACCGATCTTTACTGCGACTTTGCAAAAACTGGTTCGGCAAACTTCGGTGCCTCTACCGGAAAATTCGATGCCACGTGTCTTTACTGCGACTGCGCATTGTGGCATTAAACTGGGTTCGGCCGTCTTTGGAAAAAGGGTCGCACCATTACCACAGGCCGTGTTCGATATTTTTTCCAAATGTTTTTATGTATTTCCAGACCTTGTGAAACAAGTATCCGTATTTCCCGTAGCGCTTGCTGATTTTTTTAAATTTCCGGAAAAAATATGGAAATTCGGTACGGTTAGGCATGCCTGCCTGCGTAACCCCTTGTGGCATGTAACAAAGGCATGGTTAGTGTCAGCTATGCCCAGCATTTGACAATACACCTGCGTAACCCCTTGTGGCATGTAACAAAGGCATGGTTGAGTGTCAGCTACCCCCAGCATTTGACGATACACCTGTGTAACCCCTTGTGGCATGTAACAAAGGCATGGTTGAGTGCCAGCTACCCACAGCATTTGACGATACACCTGTGTAACCCCTTGTGGCATGTAACAAAGGCATGGTTAGTGTCAGCTATGCCCAGCATTTGACAATACACCTGCGTAACCCCTTGTGGCATGTAACAAAGGCATGGTTGAGTGTCAGCTACGCCCAGCAATTTGACAATACACCTGCGTAACCCCTTGTGGCATGTAACAAAGGCATGGTTGAGTGTCAGCTACGCCCAGCATTTGACAATACACCTGCGTAACCCCTTGTGGCATGTAACAAAGGCATGGTTGAGTGCCAGCTATGCCCAGCATTTGACGATACACCTGCGTAACTCCTTGTGGCATGTAACAAAGGCATGGTTGAGTGTCAGCTACGCCCAGCATTTGACAATACACCTGCGTAACCCCTTGTGGCATGTAACAAAGGCATGGTTGAGTGTCAGCTAGGCCCAGCATTTGACGATACACCTGCGTAACCCCTTGTGGCATGTAACAAAGGCATGGTTGAGTGTCAGCTACGCCCAGCATTTGACGATACACCTGCGTAACTCCTTGTGGCATGTAACAAAGGCATGGTTGAGTGTCAGCTACGCCCAGCATTTGACGATACACCTGCGTAACTCCTTGTGGCATGTAACAAAGGCATGGTTGAGTGTCAGCTACGCCCAGCATTTGACGATACACCTGCGTAACTCCTTGTGGCATGTAACAAAGGCATGGTTGAGTGTCAGCTACGCCCAGCATTTGACGATACACCTGCGTAACTCCTTGTGGCATGTAACAAAGGCATGGTTGAGTGTCAGCTACGCCCAGCATTTGACGATACACCTGCGTAACTCCTTGTGGCATGTAACAAAGGCATGGTTGAGTGTCAGCTACGCCCAGCATTTGACGATACACCTGCGTAACTCCTTGTGGCATGTAACAAAGGCATGGTTGAGTGTCAGCTACGCCCAGCATTTGACGATACACCTGCGTAACTCCTTGTGGCATGTAACAAAGGCATGGTTGAGTGTCAGCTACGCCCAGCATTTGACGATACACCTGCGTAACTCCTTGTGGCATGTAACAAAGGCATGGTTGAGTGTCAGCTACGCCCAGCATTTGACGATACACCTGCGTAACTCCTTGTGGCATGTAACAAAGGCATGGTTGAGTGTCAGCTACGCCCAGCATTTGACGATACACCTGCGTAACTCCTTGTGGCATGTAACAAAGGCATGGTTGAGTGTCAGCTACGCCCAGCATTTGACGATACACCTGCGTAACTCCTTGTGGCATGTAACAAAGGCATGGTTGAGTGTCAGCTACGCCCAGCATTTGACGATACACCTGCGTAACTCCTTGTGGCATGTAACAAAGGCATGGTTGAGTGTCAGCTACGCCCAGCATTTGACGATACACCTGCGTAACTCCTTGTGGCATGTAACAAAGGCATGGTTGAGTGTCAGCTACGCCCAGCATTTGACGATACACCTGCGTAACTCCTTGTGGCATGTAACAAAGGCATGGTTGAGTGTCAGCTACGCCCAGCATTTGACGATACACCTGCGTAACTCCTTGTGGCATGTAACAAAGGCATGGTTGAGTGTCAGCTACGCCCAGCATTTGACGATACACCTGCGTAACTCCTTGTGGCATGTAACAAAGGCATGGTTGAGTGTCAGCTACGCCCAGCATTTGACGATACACCTGCGTAACTCCTTGTGGCATGTAACAAAGGCATGGTTGAGTGTCAGCTACGCCCAGCATTTGACGATACACCTGCGTAACTCCTTGTGGCATGTAACAAAGGCATGGTTGAGTGTCAGCTACGCCCAGCATTTGACGATACACCTGCGTAACTCCTTGTGGCATGTAACAAAGGCATGGTTGAGTGTCAGCTACGCCCAGCATTTGACGATACACCTGCGTAACTCCTTGTGGCATGTAACAAAGGCATGGTTGAGTGTCAGCTACGCCCAGCATTTGACGATACACCTGCGTAACTCCTTGTGGCATGTAACAAAGGCATGGTTGAGTGTCAGCTACGCCCAGCATTTGACGATACACCTGCGTAACTCCTTGTGGCATGTAACAAAGGCATGGTTGAGTGTCAGCTACGCCCAGCATTTGACAATACACCTGCGTAACCCCTTGTGGCATGTAACAAAGGCATGGTTGAGTGTCAGCTACGCCCAGCATTTGACGATACACCTGCGTAACTCCTTGTGGCATGTAACAAAGGCATGGTTGAGTGTCAGCTACCCCCAGCATTTGACGATACACCTGCGTAACTCCTTGTGGCATGTAACAAAGGCATGGTTGAGTGTCAGCTACGCCCAGCATTTGACGATACACCTGCGTAACTCCTTGTGGCATGTAACAAAGGCATGGTTGAGTGTCAGCTACGCCCAGCATTTGACGATACACCTGCGTAACTCCTTGTGGCATGTAACAAAGGCATGATTGAATGTCAGCTACGCCCAGCATTTGACGATACACCTGCGTAACTCCTTGTGGCATGTAACAAAGGCATGATTGAATGTCAGCTACGCCCAGCATTTGACGATACACCTGCGTAACTCCTTGTGGCATGTAACAAAGGCATGATTGAATGTCAGCTACGCCCAGCATTTGACGATACACCTGCGTAACTCCTTGTGGCATGTAACAAAGGCATGATTGAATGTCAGCTACGCCCAGCATTTGACGATACACCTGCGTAACTCCTTGTGGCATGTAACAAAGGCATGATTGAATGTCAGCTACGCCCAGCATTTGACGATACACCTGCGTAACTCCTTGTGGCATGTAACAAAGGCATGATTGAATGTCAGCTACGCCCAGCATTTGACGATACACCTGCGTAACTCCTTGTGGCATGTAACAAAGGCATGGTTGAGTGTCAGCTACGCCCAGCATTTGACGATACACCTGCGTAACTCCTTGTGGCATGTAACAAAGGCATGGTTGAATGTCAGCTACGCCCAGCATTTGACGATACACCTGCGTAACTCCTTGTGGCATGTAACAAAGGCATGATTGAATGTCAGCTACGCCCAGCATTTGACGATACACCTGCGTAACTCCTTGTGGCATGTAACAAAGGCATGGTTGAGTGTCAGCTACGCCCAGCATTTGACGATACACCTGCGTAACTCCTTGTGGCATGTAACAAAGGCATGATTGAATGTCAGCTACGCCCAGCATTTGACGATACACCTGCGTAACTCCTTGTGGCATGTAACACAAAGGCATGGTTGAATGTCAGCTACGCCCAGCATTTGACGATACACCTGCGTAACTCCTTGTGGCATGTAACAAAGGCATGATTGAATGTCAGCTACGCCCAGCATTTGACGATACACCTGCGTAACTCCTTGTGGCATGTAACAAAGGCATGATTGAATGTCAGCTACGCCCAGCATTTGACGATACACCTGCGTAACTCCTTGTGGCATGTAACAAAGGCATGGTTGAATGTCAGCTACGCCCAGCATTTGACGATACACCTGCGTAACTCCTTGTGGCATGTAACAAAGGCATGATTGAATGTCAGCTACGCCCAGCATTTGACGATACACCTGCGTAACTCCTTGTGGCATGTAACAAAGGCATGATTGAATGTCAGCTACGCCCAGCATTTGACGATACACCTGCGTAACTCCTTGTGGCATGTAACAAAGGCATGATTGAATGTCAGCTACGCCCAGCATTTGACGATACACCTGCGTAACTCCTTGTGGCATGTAACAAAGGCATGATTGAGTGTCAGCTACGCCCAGCATTTGACGATACACCTGCGTAACTCCTTGTGGCATGTAACAAAGGCATGATTGAATGTCAGCTACGCCCAGCATTTGACGATACACCTGCGTAACTCCTTGTGGCATGTAACAAAGGCATGATTGAATGTCAGCTACGCCCAGCATTTGACGATACACCTGCGTAACTCCTTGTGGCATGTAACAAAGGCATGATTGAGTGTCAGCTACGCCCAGCATTTGACGATACACCTGCGTAACTCCTTGTGGCATGTAACAAAGGCATGATTGAATGTCAGCTACGCCCAGCATTTGACGATACACCTGCGTAACTCCTTGTGGCATGTAACAAAGGCATGATTGAGTGTCAGCTACGCCCAGCATTTGACGATACACCTGCGTAACTCCTTGTGGCATGTAACAAAGGCATGATTGAGTGTCAGCTACGCCAGCATTTGACGATACACCTGCGTAACTCCTTGTGGCATGTAACAAAGGCATGATTGAATGTCAGCTACGCCCAGCATTTGACGATACACCTGCGTAACTCCTTGTGGCATGTAACAAAGGCATGATTGAGTGTCAGCTACGCCCAGCATTTGACGATACACCTGCGTAACTCCTTGTGGCATGTAACAAAGGCATGATTGAATGTCAGCTACGCCCAGCATTTGACGATACACCTGCGTAACTCCTTGTGGCATGTAACAAAGGCATGGTTGAGTGTCAGCTACCCCCAGCATTTGACGATACACCTGCGTAACTCCTTGTGGCATGTAACAAAGGCATGGTTGAGTGTCAGCTACCCCCAGCATTTGACGATACACCTGCGTAACTCCTTGTGGCATGTAACAAAGGCATGATTGAGTGTCAGCTACCCCCAGCATTTGACGATACACCTGCGTAACTCCTTGTGGCATGTAACAAAGGCATGATTGAGTGTCAGCTACGCCCAGCATTTGACGATACACCTGCGTAACTCCTTGTGGCATGTAACAAAGGCATGATTGAATGTCAGCTACGCCCAGCATTTGACGATACACCTGCGTAACTCCTTGTGGCATGTAACAAAGGCATGATTGAGTGTCAGCTACGCCCAGCATTTGACGATACACCTGCGTAACTCCTTGTGGCATGTAACAAAGGCATGATTGAGTGTCAGCTACGCCCAGCATTTGACGATACACCTGCGTAACTCCTTGTGGCATGTAACAAAGGCATGATTGAATGTCAGCTACGCCCAGCATTTGACGATACACCTGCGTAACTCCTTGTGGCATGTAACAAAGGCATGATTGAGTGTCAGCTACGCCCAGCATTTGACGATACACCTGCGTAACTCCTTGTGGCATGTAACAAAGGCATGATTGAATGTCAGCTACGCCCAGCATTTGACGATACACCTGCGTAACTCCTTGTGGCATGTAACAAAGGCATGATTGAGTGTCAGCTACGCCCAGCATTTGACGATACACCTGCGTAACTCCTTGTGGCATGTAACAAAGGCATGATTGAATGTCAGCTACGCCCAGCATTTGACGATACACCTGCGTAACTCCTTGTGGCATGTAACAAAGGCATGATTGAGTGTCAGCTACGCCCAGCATTTGACGATACACCTGCGTAACTCCTTGTGGCATGTAACAAAGGCATGGTTGAGTGTCAGCTACCCCAGCATTTGACGATACACCTGCGTAACTCCTTGTGGCATGTAACAAAGGCATGATTGAGTGTCAGCTACCCCCAGCATTTGACGATACACCTGCGTAACTCCTTGTGGCATGTAACAAAGGCATGATTGAGTGTCAGCTACGCCCAGCATTTGACGATACACCTGCGTAACTCCTTGTGGCATGTAACAAAGGCATGATTGAAGTGTCAGCTACGCCCAGCATTTGACGATACACCTGCGTAACTCCTTGTGGCATGTAACAAAGGCATGATTGAGTGTCAGCTACGCCCAGCATTTGACGATACACCTGCGTAACTCCTTGTGGCATGTAACAAAGGCATGATTGAGTGTCAGCTACGCCCAGCATTTGACGATACACCTGCGTAACTCCTTGTGGCATGTAACAAAGGCATGATTGAATGTCAGCTACGCCCAGCATTTGACGATACACCTGCGTAACTCCTTGTGGCATGTAACAAAGGCATGATTGAGTGTCAGCTACGCCCAGCATTTGACGATACACCTGCGTAACTCCTTGTGGCATGTAACAAAGGCATGATTGAATGTCAGCTACGCCCAGCATTTGACGATACACCTGCGTAACTCCTTGTGGCATGTAACAAAGGCATGGTTGAGTGTCAGCTACCCCCAGCATTTGACGATACACCTGCGTAACTCCTTGTGGCATGTAACAAAGGCATGGTTGAGTGTCAGCTACCCCCAGCATTTGACGATACACCTGCGTAACCCCTTGTGGCATGTAACAAAGGCATGGTTGAGTGTCAGCTACGCCCAGCATTTGACGATACACCTGCGTAACTCCTTGTGGCATGTAACAAAGGCATGGTTGAGTGTCAGCTACGCCCAGCATTTGACGATACACCTGCGTAACTCCTTGTGGCATGTAACAAAGGCATGGTTGAGTGTCAGCTACGCCCAGCATTTGACGATACACCTGCGTAACCCCTTGTGGCATGTAACAAAGGCATGGTTGAGTGTCAGCTAGCCCAGCATTTGACGATACACCTGCGTAACCCCTTGTGGCATGTAACAAAGGCATGGTTGAGTGTCAGCTACGCCCAGCATTTGACGATACACCTGCGTAACCCCTTGTGGCATGTAACAAAGGCATGGTTGAGTGTCAGCTACGCCCAGCATTTGACGATACACCTGCGTAACCCCTTGTGGCATGTAACAAAGGCATGGTTGAGTGTCAGCTACGCCCAGCATTTGACGATACACCTGCGTAACCCCTTGTGGCATGTAACAAAGGCATGGTTGAGTGTCAGCTACGCCCAGCATTTGACGATACACCTGCGTAACCCCTTGTGGCATGTAACAAAGGCATGGTTGAGTGTCAGCTACGCCCAGCATTTGACGATACACCTGCGTAACCCCTTGTGGCATGTAACAAAGGCATGGTTGAGTGTCAGCTACGCCCAGCATTTGACGATACACCTGCGTAACCCCTTGTGGCATGTAACAAAGGCATGGTTGAGTGTCAGCTACGCCCAGCATTTGACGATACACCTGCGTAACTCCTTGTGGCATGTAACAAAGGCATGGTTGAGTGTCAGCTACGCCCAGCATTTGACGATACACCTGCGTAACTCCTTGTGGCATGTAACAAAGGCATGGTTGAGTGTCAGCTACGCCCAGCATTTGACGATACACCTGCGTAACTCCTTGTGGCATGTAACAAAGGCATGGTTGAGTGTCAGCTACGCCCAGCATTTGACGATACACCTGCGTAACTCCTTGTGGCATGTAACAAAGGCATGGTTGAGTGTCAGCTACGCCCAGCATTTGACGATACACCTGCGTAACTCCTTGTGGCATGTAACAAAGGCATGGTTGAGTGTCAGCTACGCCCAGCATTTGACGATACACCTGCGTAACTCCTTGTGGCATGTAACAAAGGCATGGTTGAGTGTCAGCTACGCCCAGCATTTGACGATACACCTGCGTAACTCCTTGTGGCATGTAACAAAGGCATGATTGAGTGTCAGCTACGCCCAGCATTTGACGATACACCTGCGTAACTCCTTGTGGCATGTAACAAAGGCATGGTTGAGTGTCAGCTACGCCCAGCATTTGACGATACACCTGCGTAACTCCTTGTGGCATGTAACAAAGGCATGATTGAGTGTCAGCTACGCCCAGCATTTGACGATACACCTGCGTAACTCCTTGTGGCATGTAACAAAGGCATGATTGAGTGTCAGCTACGCCCAGCATTTGACGATACACCTGCGTAACTCCTTGTGGCATGTAACAAAGGCATGATTGAGTGTCAGCTACGCCCAGCATTTGACGATACACCTGCGTAACTCCTTGTGGCATGTAACAAAGGCATGGTTGAGTGTCAGCTACGCCCAGCATTTGACGATACACCTGCGTAACTCCTTGTGGCATGTAACAAAGGCATGGTTGAGTGTCAGCTACGCCCAGCATTTGACGATACACCTGCGTAACTCCTTGTGGCATGTAACAAAGGCATGGTTGAGTGTCAGCTACCCCAGCATTTGACGATACACCTGCGTAACTCCTTGTGGCATGTAACAAAGGCATGGTTGAGTGTCAGCTACGCCCAGC
This sequence comes from Oncomelania hupensis, assembly GCA_036898135.1. Taxonomy (NCBI): domain Eukaryota; kingdom Metazoa; phylum Mollusca; class Gastropoda; order Littorinimorpha; family Pomatiopsidae; genus Oncomelania; species Oncomelania hupensis. Next base: position 77,911,204 of record CM072516.1, read on the forward strand.
ATTTGACGATACACCTGCGTAACTCCTTGTGGCATGTAACAAAGGCATGGTTGAGTGTCAGCTACGCCCAGCATTTGACGATACACCTGCGTAACTCCTTGTGGCATGTAACAAAGGCATGGTTGAGTGTCAGCTACGCCCAGCATTTGACGATACACCTGCGTAACTCCTTGTGGCATGTAACAAAGGCATGGTTGAGTGTCAGCTACGCCCAGCATTTGACGATACACCTGCGTAACTCCTTGTGGCATGTAACAAAGGCATGATTGAGTGTCAGCTACGCCCAGCATTTGACGATACACCTGCGTAACTCCTTGTGGCATGTAACAAAGGCATGATTGAGTGTCAGCTACGCCCAGCATTTGACGATACACCTGCGTAACTCCTTGTGGCATGTAACAAAGGCATGATTGAGTGTCAGCTACGCCCAGCATTTGACGATACACCTGCGTAACTCCTTGTGGCATGTAACAAAGGCATGATTGAGTGTCAGCTACGCCCAGCATTTGACGATACACCTGCGTAACTCCTTGTGGCATGTAACAAAGGCATGATTGAGTGTCAGCTACGCCCAGCATTTGACGATACACCTGCGTAACTCCTTGTGGCATGTAACAAAGGCATGGTTGAGTGTCAGCTACGCCCAGCATTTGACGATACACCTGCGTAACTCCTTGTGGCATGTAACAAAGGCATGATTGAGTGTCAGCTACGCCCAGCATTTGACGATACACCTGCGTAACTCCTTGTGGCATGTAACAAAGGCATGATTGAGTGTCAGCTACGCCCAGCATTTGACGATACACCTGCGTAACTCCTTGTGGCATGTAACAAAGGCATGATTGAGTGTCAGCTACGCCCAGCATTTGACGATACACCTGCGTAACTCCTTGTGGCATGTAACAAAGGCATGATTGAGTGTCAGCTACGCCCAGCATTTGACGATACACCTGCGTAACCCCTTGTGGCATGTAACAAAGGCATGATTGAGTGTCAGCTACGCCCAGCATTTGACGATACACCTGCGTAACTCCTTGTGGCATGTAACAAAGGCATGATTGAGTGTCAGCTACGCCCAGCATTTGACGATACACCTGCGTAACTCCTTGTGGCATGTAACAAAGGCATGATTGAATGTCAGCTACGCCCAGCATTTGACGATACACCTGCGTAACTCCTTGTGGCATGTAACAAAGGCATGATTGAATGTCAGCTACGCCCAGCATTTGACGATACACCTGCGTAACTCCTTGTGGCATGTAACAAAGGCATGATTGAATGTCAGCTACGCCCAGCATTTGACGATACACCTGCGTAACTCCTTGTGGCATGTAACAAAGGCATGATTGAGTGTCAGCTACCCCCAGCATTTGACGATACACCTGCGTAACTCCTTGTGGCATGTAACAAAGGCATGATTGAGTGTCAGCTACCCCCAGCATTTGACGATACACCTGCGTAACTCCTTGTGGCATGTAACAAAGGCATGATTGAGTGTCAGCTACGCCCAGCATTTGACGATACACCTGCGTAACTCCTTGTGGCATGTAACAAAGGCATGATTGAGTGTCAGCTACGCCCAGCAAGCACTAGGCCCCTTCTCCCCCATTCTCAGTCACCCAAGACAAAGGCTCAGTTGTCTGGGGGGTGAGATGATGCGCCTAAGGGAGCAACTGCTCGTCTGAGGCAGCTGGAGCTGTATTGGCCCGTGCCTTGTGTTGAGCTGTATTGGCCCGTGCTTTGACCAGCAGTTGTTGAGCTGTATTGGCCCGTGCCTTGACCAGCAGTTGTTGAGCTGTATTGGCCCGTGCCTTGACCAGCAGTTGTTGAGCTGTATTGGCCCGTGCCTTGACCAGCAGTTGTTGAGCTGTATTGGCCTGTGCCTAGACCAGCAGTTGTTGAGCTGTATTGGCCCGTGCCTAGACCAGCAGTTGTTGAGCTGTATTGGCCCGTGCCTTGACCAGCAGTTGTTGAGCTGTATTGGCCTGTGCCTAGACCAGCAGTTGTTGAGCTGTATTGGCCCGTGCCTAGACCAGCAGTTGTTGAGCTGTATTGGCCCGTGCCTAGACCAGCAGTTGTTGAGCTGTATTGGCCCGTGCCTTGACCAGCAGTTGTTGAGCTGTATTGGCCTGTGCCTAGACCAGCAGTTGTTGAGCTGTATTGGCCCGTGCCTAGACCAGCAGTTGTTGAGCTGTATTGGCCCGTGCCTAGACCAGCAGTTGTTGAGCTGTATTGGCCCGTGCCTTGACCAGCAGTTGTTGAGCTGTATTGGCCTGTGCCTAGACCAGCAGTTGTTGAGCTGTATTGGCCGTGCCTTGACCAGCAGTTGTTGAGCTGTATTGGCCCGTGCCTTGACCAGCAGTTGTTGAGCTGTATTGGCCTGTGCCTAGACCAGCAGTTGTTGAGCTGTATTGGCCCGTGCCTTGACCAGCAGTTGTTGAGCTGTATTGGCCCGTGCCTTGACCAGCAGTTGTTGAGCTGTATTGGCCCGTGCCTTGACCAGCAGTTGTTGAGCTGTATTGGCCTGTGCCTAGACCAGCAGTTGTTGAGCTGTATTGGCCTGTGCCTAGACCAGCAGTTGTTGAGCTGTATTGGCCCGTGCCTAGACCAGCAGTTGTTGAGCTGTATTGGCCCGTGCCTTGACCAGCAGTTGTTGAGCTGTATTGGCCTGTGCCTAGACCAGCAGTTGTTGAGCTGTATTGGCCTGTGCCTAGACCAGCAGTTGTTGAGCTGTATTGGCCCGTGCCTTGACCAGCAATTCTTGAGCTGGGAAAGAGCTCTAAAACACTACAAAAAAAAATTGGCCAAAAAATTAAAAAACACACCCAAAAAACAACAGAACCATTGAGGGACTGACCATAATCGGTGATGCTGTGGCGACATCCACTAAAGTTCAACGAGCGGAGCGTGGGTGGCATGTGAGAGCACAAGTACGCCACACACTCCCGAGTCATGTTGACCCAGGCAAAGTTGACATGCTGTAGGCTGCACAAAGTTTTAACAAAAGCAAGTAGATCATTCTATTTATTTATATGTAAATCCCTTATTAAGTTTTGATTTATGAGAACAGCATTTTATGTTTTGGGAAAACTCGTGAAATTATTGCTTCACGTTTCTCCCTTTTTCACTCTTTAAATTTCAAACTTGCATTAAAAAAATGACATCAGATACTCACAAAATGAAAGCACTTTGACTCCTAACTAAAGATTAGGATAAAATGACAATATGTGAAAGTGGTAATTATGTTGGGAGGGCAGTTGGCTCAGTGGTGTACACAGTGTAGTCCTACGATAAAATGACAATATCTGAAAGTGCTAATTATGTTGGGAGGGCAATTGGCTCAGTAGTGTACACAGTGTAGTCCTACAATAAAATGACAATATCTGAAAGTGGTAATTATGTTGGGAGGGCCATTAGCTGCTCAGTGGTGTACACAGTGTAGTCCTACGATAAAATGACAATATCTGAAAGTGGTAATTATGTTGGGAGGGCCATTAGCTCAGTGGTGTACACAGGGTAGTCCAATGTCAGGCCATAACATCGCCGCCTGTACAGGCAGTAGTTCATACCCCCTTGATGGCCGCAGTAAAATAATAATAATAAAAATATATAAATAAATACAATTTAAAAACAAACAAAACAGACACTGCGCCCTATTCCTTTGCATGAGAGTATAAGCCGAGGTCTAGTCTGTGTACGCACGCACTCCATCGCATGGACTTTAAAGATCCAGATGCTCATGTCCTAGATGGGCGAGCATCGGCTACACAAATACACCCAGCACACACTAGGTCCCTTCTCCCCATCCCCGGTCCGCCCAGGATTTTTGCTCCAGTTGTCTGGGTGTCAGACTATGCGCCCAAAAATTGCAGGTGGGCGTCTTGAGTTAGACCCTTTATCGACCAGCACCTTAAGCAGCTCTTGAGGTTTTTTTAAAAAGTGTTATATAAGATGGTTAAATACAAAAATTAATCTGTTTACGTTTTTAATCACATATTATTTTTCAGAACCTTTCCAGCGATCTGCACAAATATTGTTGGACCGTCCAACAAATTCTTCAAAAATCGTTTTTTTTAAAAAGAAAAATAAATTACAACAACGATGACAACCACAACGACAGCAATGGCTGTTTCCTCCACCAAAATGAGGGTGCATTTCCCTCAGGCTTCCTGAACACTACCAGCAAATAAAAACTGGGGCACTAGGGATTTTTAACATAAACAATTTAGGTTAAGAAGAAGAAAAGACAAAAAGGAGCAGGAAGAACAAGAAGAGGAACATGAAGATAGAAAACGGAAGAAGTAAAAAGTGACATACCATGGACACTGCATAATCAAAGGTCGTAAATCCACGTTGGACTGACAGTTTTGATAGCACATGGCAAGATTGACAGTCTCCAGCTCACTGTTTTGAGCAAGAGCTCTGCAAATACAAAAAAGATAGATAAATATTCAGTGCTTATAGGGTCCAGCGGACCTGCAAATACAAAAAGATGATGAACTGTCAAGATACACAGAACAACCTTCCTCATAATTGGCTCTCCTGTCATTTTGTTTGGTATTTTAACCCACTTCCTTTCTCATCATAAAACACTTCCAATCCTAAAAAAAATTGTTTCAAAGTACAACAGTTTCAAGTCCTTGCCATCAACTGGGGTGCCCTGGTAGCTCCGTGGACAGTGAGCAGCTTTCATATGCAGGTCATGGGTACCAACCCTGCGTGAGATGAACTTACTCCACATAGTTTCAAGATTTTTCTGTACACCAGGGTTTTCTCCGTGTACTCTGGTTTCCTTCCTCCCTTTAAGAATGGTATTGGGCCAGGCTAGGGGGGTTCAGATGGACCCAAATCATGATTTTTTCAGATTTGGGTTTATTGAATATTTTGCTTCTCTAAACTATCAATTTCAACCTAGTAAAAAAAAAAATCCCCCAAACACATTCCTTTTGTGCAAAAATCGACCTCAAACAATGCTACCCTGCTAAAATTTGTGCACAACTTTTTGTCTGTGTTGAGAAATCGGTCATTTTCAGCCCATAGATACGATGATTTGTAGCAGACGAAACAGGGCATGCCGCATACCAAAATAAACCGGAAAATCTCATTAACATTTTCACGTCATTTCCGATAGGAAACCCCCATTCATGAAGTGTGGATTGGCCTTGTTTTGAGAGGGAGGTATATGACATCAGTTACTAAATTTAGCACAAGTTTGGGAAACCTTGATGTTCATTGGTCAGTTGCTGAATCAGGTTTCAGTTTTTGCGTGAGCGCATGCGTAATGACTTCTCGTACCTGCATTTCCGCTTCACTACAACGCTTCGCCGATTCAATTTCGTGTCAACTTCTAGCTAAAATCATGCCTCATAAGCATCATACATCGATTGCCTTCAAAGCAAAAGCTTCATCACAACGTCGTAAACAACTAGCAGCCGCTAGAAGTGAAGGAAAACGAAAAAAAAAAAAAAAAGACTGGCTGTACAAAGGTTCATAACTTTCAACGGCCGATTTCTCAAATCTGCATTTTTGCTCCATGTTGCCGCAGAAATAATTGATTTATTCTGGTTCTAATAAACAATGACATAATTCTTTTTTAATTTTGTTCAGAAAACTATCCTCTGTGAAGTGACAGAGCCATGTGCCTGTTTTTGTTCCTGGTTATTTTGTTTATATTTATTTAGTCTAGGGGTCCCCCTAAATATTTACCACAGAAATCTCCATGCTGAGAAAAAAAAACGAAGTCAGATTGGAGTAAAATCTCTTTGTAACTTCACACAGGTGATATTGCAGTTTGTAAATAAACCAGTATTTTTGTGAAGAGCGTTTGTTGTTCTGTGTAAAATTGGGTGTGAGTACTGTACCGTTTTGTGTGTTTTTGTCTATAATATGCCTGCCGGAGTACCAAAACGTTTTTTGCAGCACTTGAGAAAGTAATTTCGAACATTTTTGGATCTCAAAGAATTAAAAAATCCATAACATTTTCATCCCACTATTGGTCTTGTTAAACTCCCCTAGTCTGGCCTTAAAAATGTATTTTGCATTCCAATAGGTAGTCAAAAGCCATTTTTAAAAAATGATTTCCTCATCACAAAACTGACATAGATTTAAAGAGCTTTTCATTCTGAACACAGTGGTATATTTTTTTCCTTCATAGGACAAATAGGTAAAAAGTTATTAATGTTTGAAAATGCCGAATGTTGGTGTTTTTTTGGCAACGTTTTGGAATTGAAGAAATTGACAACTTTGGAGTCTCAAAGTGAAGCCAATATTGATACCAGAAAGCTGATTTTTGACAGGTAACCCCTTCATATGTTATACTCCAAGCCCAATTTTCTTCAGGCCTATCCCATGTAATGTTCAGCCGTTTTGGTGCTTCAAAGTTGGGAAATCATCAAATTCGCAGTGCGTGCCGGCAAAGTATAGGCCTACTGGTGTGCTACTACGCTCAGCACTCGTGTCGCAGAATAGGCAACCCGAACACCGTTTGGGTACACTTTTCTACAGCAAAGCGCTCCGCGATACAGTAATGCACAAATTAATAAATACCCTAGTTTTATAAAGGAAAGTCTGCTCTTTATTTCTTGCTAAGTTTTAAACTTCTAGTTAAAACCAAACTTACATCAAAACCGCTTTATCCACTTTGTTCGGCTCATAACAAAACTTTTACACAGGAGAGCCCCACAATACTTATATGTAAATGAAGCTAAGTATCCGAACTTCTCATTGGTTCTTATTTTTAGGCCATCCAATGAAGTATCGCAAAGCGCTTAGACTTTGAAACGAGCCACCTCTCAGCAAACGACGATGACAACTTTTTCGCAGCGGCATTCAGCGTTCGGATAGGGGCGTATTCAAAAGCTGTTTTCTCGGAATCTTTCGCATAAACATGCATTAAAAACAACACAGATGTAAAGATAAAGCTTTCAATTTTTATTTGAATACAGCCACTGTTCGTTTTGATGCAGTTTTACATTAATAATAAGTGTTGAAAGTGAAGTGAAAACTGAGTCAAAACTGCCGACCGGACAAGAGCCAATGAAGGGCTTGGAGTACCTAATTCCAACTTCTGTAATACCAATCTTTCAGATCGCCGCGCTTTGAGTTGGATTGAACAAAAAGCTGATGATAGCATTCCTGGTATTATTATAATGTTTGTAGAGAAAGGGAAGAAATAGTGACAGAAGGACAAGGGTGCTAAAAGTACTTGTCCAGCCATAAAACATCCACACAGACCACTTCAAACTTGCAGTCCATTCCACCCAAGGTCAACCCATTTTTTTACTCATCTCTTCCCCCACTTCACATCTGACCATTCTTTCATCACTGAATGACACTTTCCCTTCTTAGGTGCCGACTAATTTAGTTTAATTTTGGGCGACGACTGTCAATGGGTTACAGCTTGTCTTAATTGGAAGGTTCGTGCCCCTGTTTTTCCCAGATTCCCACGTCCTGAACCTAGGTTTGGACAAAAGATTCAGGAACCTAGGTTTGGATAAAAGATTCAGGAACCTAGGTTTGGATAAAAGATTCAGGAACCTAGGTTTGGATAAAAGATTCAGGAACCTAGGTTTGGATAAAAGATTCAGGAACCTAGGTTTGGATAAAAGATTCAGGAACCTAGGTTTGGATAAAAGATTCAGGAACCTAGGTTTGGATAAAAGATTCAGGAACCTAGGTTTGGATAAAAGATTCAGGAACCTAGGTTTGGATAAAAGATTCAGGAACCTAGGTTTGGATAAAAGATTCAGGAACCTAGGTTCGGGATCTGAGAACATCAAAAAAAGTTTCAGCAACCTCCATAAACCTAATTTTAGACAGACCATTGGGAACATTCCGGCAAAAACTGGCCTTGGCTGGGTGAGGGTTTGGTGGACGTACTAAAAATTCTGGCTTTTAATGCCCGTGGACAAGTTAAAAAAACAAACACCTTTTCTCAAAACCAGCTTTTGGTTGAAAAAACGATGACCAACAAAGGTGAGCACTTACTGTATGATGGCGTCATTGACTTGCAGACTCTCCATACTAATCTTGCGCAGCATGCGGCAGTGGATCAACAGGTCGTGAAGCATGGTCACCTGTATGGTGACACAACTGAGATCCAGATAGCGAAGACCACTGATGCTGTAACACACCAATACAACCACTTTATTTCACAGCTGTACATAGCAGGCAACTGTTATGCCTACATTGTGCATTTGGTTTAAGAGCCCTGCGCATTTGCAAAAGGTACTCCTGTGACCGAGGTATATCAACCATTTTGAACTGCAGCTAACATTCTTTTAATTATCCCCCTCCCTACCTCCATATAAACCTGTCAAACCTTGGATCTGGATATTATTGGAGCAGAAGAACTGGCATGCGCTGGGAACCTAAAGACTTCAGGGTACTATGCTTTATCACGCTGTTCTATTATAGTGCGCCATGGAGGATGACAGCTCTTTTAAGCATGAAACAACGCCTGAAAACAACCATTTACCCCTTCCTGTTTTCTTCTCCTACGCAAGTTGGTGGCTTACCTCGGTAACTCTGGTATTCCGGCTCCACATATCTGAAATAACAAACTCAAAGATAATGTTGGAACTATCAGGGTTGCACAATCCAACGAATGAACGTTGCAGGTCAATGTCTATACCACACTACAGACAGGGCTTACCATTCCATGAAAGAGGGGTGCAGGACCTAAATCATTGCTGAACCACCAGAGCAACCATAGTGCTAAGATGGGCAGTGAAAATGGACACCATAATATTACCTACCACAGGATTTGAACCTAGGTCACTGTTGTGCCAGGCAAATGCTATGCCACCGAGCTGCACAGGTGGGTGGCACAATTGAAAGGCAAGGATTATATACAGGGAGTATTGATACAAGGAAATTGATACAGGAAGTATTGATACAGGGAGTATTGATACAAGGAAATTGATACAGGAAGTATTGATACAGGGAGTATTGATACAAGGAAATTGATACAGGAAGTATTGATACAGGGAGTATTGATACAGGGAGTATTGATACAGGAAGTATTTACCAACTTATAATTCATAGAAAAAAAAAAGCAATCTACATATAAAGGTTTCCAGTTATGATGACGATGAAATATGCTGGTGCTGATGTGAAAGTTGATGGCGAGGATCATGATGAAAAAGACGACGATATGTGGACTATTATTACAACACACTTCTCCATCCATGCCCAAGTGCTTACAAAGGCTCTGAACAGGCGGAGGTAGGCTGTTCTTTTGGTGATGAGGAATTCCATGGTCTTGGGCTGAACGGTCTTCTGGGCCAAATCTATCTTCTTCCACAAAGACTCGTCCAATCTGAAATGGCAGAAATAACGCTGAATTGACACAAGACAGGCATGGGAATAGGAAATAAGCAAAACGGAGGAAATTATGGCTGGGGGTACAGTCCAGGAGCAGGAGGAGGTGAAGGGGCAAGTGCTCCTTGAAGCCCAGTCATGTTTACATTTCCCACACCTCATTTTTGTTACATTTCCCACACCTCATTTTTGTTACATTTCCCACACCTCATTTTTGTTACATTTCCCACACCTCATTTTGTTACATTTCCCACACCTCATTTTTGTTACATTTCCCACACCTTATTTTGTTACATTTCCCACACCTCATTTTTGTTACATTTCCCACACCTCATTTTTGTTACATTTCCCACACCTCATTTTTGTTACATTTCCCACACCTCATTTTGTTACATTTCCCACACCTCATTTTTGTTACATTTCCCACACCTCATTTTTGTTACATTTCCCACACCTTATTTTGTTACATTTCCCACACCTCATTTTTGTTACATTTCCCACACCTCATTTTGTTACATTTCCCACACCTCATTTTTGTTACATTTCCCACACCTCATTTTGTTACATTTCCCACACCTCATTTTTGTTACATCTAATTTTGTTACATTTCCCACACCTAATTTTTGTTACATTTCCCACACCTAATTTTTATTACATTCCCCACACCTAATTTTTGTTACATTTCCCACACCTAATTTTCGTTACATTTCCCACATCTAATTTTTGCACCTGAACACATCACAACTTCACCAAACAGTGCACTTCAAGCTGCAGTCATTTGTCACCAATGTGCTCAACTTTAAATCCCAATGGAAACACTGACTTACCAACTGTTTATCTGCATGCAGTAACGATCTCCATGAAGTCACTAAACCATACTTTCACAACAATTAATCAGAAACCACGTTTAAAAAAAACAAAACAACAACCTCAGAACAGTTGCAATGGACTGATGTCGTGATAATAAATGATGAATGCTTGGACATAAAGATATTGAATCCTCCTAACTCCAAGATGCTCATGGGTTCTACAAGGAATGTTCACACTGTTACATTGTTAGAGCTATTGAAACAGAGGAAATGATCTCTCAAATGATAATGAATATGTCTGCAAAGTTTTAGAACATTCAGACTCCATCTTATCCATATTTCAGCTTATCACAACACCAGTCGCAGTATGCCTGACTAGGCAAGTTGATTTGGTAGATCGAGTCGTGAACAGGTAACCTCATTTTGTGTTCTTTTTTGTCTTTGCCTGTCGTCAACCAGACTGAGGTGTTCACTCTCTTCAAGCTAACCAAAATTTCATTTAGTTTTCACATTTGAGTCAATTTTGGCCGCTACGGCCATATCGCCTTTTGTATTTTGTCGATATATGGCACAGCTGTTCACTCCTCCGGTTTGACCGGATTTTCTCCGTTTTGACTGTAAAAATCCGCTTATCCGTTTTGAAAACAAAAATTCCGGTTTCAAACGCGAGCGATGAAACAAAAAAATTGTATAGCTTTTTTCGTTAGAAAGACGCTTTTTCTTCTGTTTCGTAAGTTTTCCGTAATAAGACAAAAACTGGAATTTCCTGTACAAGTTTCGATTTCTGACTCTCGCACTTTCTTTCGTGTGTGATCGAGCATTTGTGCACGTTTTCAAAGTGACTAGTCTGTTCGCGATGCAGAAAATAAAAAACGCAGAAGATGGTGGACAAACACCACCCAAAAAGAAGATGCTTTACACGCAGAAGTGGAATGCTTCTTATTCAGAACTGCATAAGTGCTTAACGAGCTCCGAAAGGTCTGAAAACTATGCTTACTGCAAAATTTGCAAACTTGACTTCAGCATTGCGGACGGCGGTAGAAATGCCATTGAAAGGCACGTGAACTGTGGTAGACACAAGCAGTTGCAACAAGAGCAGGCTAACCAATGCACAATAAGCTCGTTTATTGCTAAAGCAATAAATAAGTGAATGCTTTTTCAAATTTACTTTTTAATGTGTTTTTGTAGTAAATTTAACTGTCTTTTTGTTTGTTTTTTTCTCAATCTCTCAAAAAATGTATTCCAGTACTGTACTCCTGACAGATGAAACTCCTGACAGTCTGCTTACTCCTGACTGGCATTGGTAGGGGTGAACAGGTCTGATATGGTGACCAAATTAGCGTGCGGCCTCGAAACTGCATGATCTTTAAAAACAAAGAGTCTGAAAATCTTTGGCCCATTCCGGAACCAGAAAACCACTTGCTCAGCTCTGTCCGACTGAATTCTTATCATCCTTAGGTTCTTCTCAGCAAATTTCATACAAACTGCATCCAGTCCAAATAAGAATACTCCAAATGAGAATAAACTATCACCCTCTTCAGCAATGGAATCTGTCACGCGGACGCATGTGCCATGCCCTCTCTCCGCCCTCTCTCCTCCCCCTCCCCCCCCCCCAATGTTATCAACGGATTTAGACCGTTCTTAAAAATGATCATAGGACTCGTCTATAAAGGCCGTTTTCCACCAATAGCTGAAACAACATTCATGCCTGACAACAGGAAGGGCAGGAGAAAGTAATTTTGTAAAGGGTCCAGTGGACTATAAAGAGGCAAATTAGGAAGGAGGAGGAAGAGGAAGAGGAGAAAGGTGGGATGAAGGGACAACAGTTAGGGTCATAATAATTAATAATAATTCACAATGGATTCCATCACAATTGATTGATTGATTGTTGCTTTAGGTCCAGCGGACTCTGCCGAGCCAAATCAGGACCGGACAACCCCCAATCCGCATAAAAGATCGGCCGAAACAACCCTAGTGGGAAAATTGAATGCCCTCCACCGGCCAGTCACTTTACAATAAAGACATCCCACGCAGGGGACGGCTGAGGCTTTACCCCAACTACTCGAACCCCCCGGTTACAAAAACAAAATAGAATACAAACATCATTATAAATCATCAACAAAACACATACATATAAAATGCCTATAGTGCTAAATAATATCATAGGAAGCCCTAGTGACCACCCGGCAGAAACAACACTCCCAAGCTGATCCAACAGACCTCATACACAAACAAGGAGTCTTGTCCAGGAAGAGTTTTCAAGAAAAAAGGTAGGTCATTGATCTAGCGTAGAAGAAGATAGTATAGCAGAGTGATAGGACAGATCAGGAAAGGGAAAGAGCAAATGAGGAAGACAGCGACAGTGGGAATTTAAAGCACTAAATTTCCAGAAAGTGGGGATACTATTTATACTGAAACCCCCGGCACTCCAACGGGGGTATTGTTGCCGCAGTGAATCAGTCATGCCTACAAAGGCAAGACAGGTTTTCAACTGGGGCTTTCACTTTTCCCTTTATAGGTTAGAACAATCTACAGTGGCAAGATTGCTCATGACCCCAAGGGGTAATTGGTGCAAGGCCAAATGAGATATTTAAACCTGAAATACAATGACCTGACAGCGGGATAAAAGCTGGTGATTATTGTTATTACCTTATTAACATTTTAAAAGAAAAACATAGGTGATATATTTAAGTAACTTCCTATCCTATCCGGTCCCGTAACCCGGAGGTCGTAGGGGCACCACAGATGATCGTTTAACCAGCATACTCCATCTTTCTCTGTCCTCAGCAGCCCTGATGGCTTCGCTCAGCGTCAAACCAGTCCATTCTCGAATGTTGTCCTCCCACCTTTTTTTTTTTTTAAAGTAACTTAGAAGTAAGAAATTTATTCGTCCAAGTGTTCACAATGAAAAAAATTGTTTCCGGCCATGCAATACAAAAATAGTTAGAATAAACAATGACGACAATTTGAAATGACAGGATGTGAAAGATTCAATGCAATCTATTTCTGCGAGTTATAGAAGCTATGAGGCAGATGTTTAAAAAAAAATAAAGTCAAGTTCTCAGTTACAAACAATGAAATGAAAAAAAAAAGAAGACCCGATGCTATGGGTTGAATAAGCAGATAACACTCTCACCCAATGCGATGCCATCGTTTGCAGATTCTCAAGCATTTGGCCAAGGACCGGCGAGTCAGCCATGAGAAGATCATTAGTACCATCTCATCAGAAATGCGTGTAAAGTGGTCTGAAATCAAAGAAAAATCAAAACATCTGTTTCTACCTTTGTCTACAGTGGGTTCATTAAGTTTCACTAAATTATGCACACATGCAGGGACTGCCAAATCCCATTTCCAAGTTCCCGCGGCAAGTCAAAAAGTGGCCGGAAAAGACAAAGTCATGAAAGCCATGTGCCCAGGGTAAGTAAAAAGCTGTGAACGTAAAACACCACAACCTGATCATCGGCATCGAATCACGTTTACTTTGATCTGCCTAGTAGACTGTGGACACTTCATTTTTCCATGAGAAACAAGGTACTGGAAGTGTACGTGTTTTCATTGCTTTATATATGTACATGCACAGATTGTCTGTGCTTGTCTGTATTGGGTGTTTTTTTTAGTTTTTTTTTTGTTTGTTGCTTTCACTATGTGGGAAATACACTTTTGAGTGGGAAAGACATTGTTTTGAGTGGGAAAGTGACATGTTGCTTACCCAGGGCAAGCTCTTGTTGATAAAAATTGGCAAACCTTGACGTGGTCTGTCCTTGTTAACACATTTGATGTATTTGGATTTTGCTCTATTCTTCTAGGTCTATGCGATGATGAAAGTCTAGGTTAGGCTAACACTTGGTGTCACAGGGCAGCCCGTGAAGAAAGCCATGTAGTCCGTGTGTGAAGAGTATAGGGGCGGGGGGTGGTACTGCGTGTTGCCGTATTCGTGATTATTGTTGTCTCGGGAGCGTGCAAAGCATGGTAAACAGCATACGCCGGTTAGGCCAGGTTAGGAATTTGCTCACTATCGTCAGAACGTGTTTGTCAGCAGTACAGTGTAGACGATGTTTGTCTAGTGCTCTGTGGTTTTTGCTGTGTTCTGGAATTAGGGTGGGACGGGTATTAACGAATAATAATATCTGGTTCCGAGAAGGATACTAGTTTAAAGATTGCAAATTTCTGAAGTGATACGCTCAGTTGGAGTGCAGCTGTAGAAAAGCAAGTCTGTGGTAGTGTGGTAGGTAGTATCGAGGTATTGTCTACTACGGGAACTACACACTACCGGATTACCCTAATTGGATGTACTTTCGTAGGAGGACAGTGGAGAAGGGCTACGGGGTGCAATTTCATGCGAACCGTTGGGTGAGTGAATGGTGGTTTTTCCTTACTGTGCCAATAACCAAGGGCCGGCTGTTGGGGTGTTGAATGATAGCTGGTACGTAAGGGTAAGGAAGGATGAGAAAGGTTGCACTGAGGAGAGGCAGAAGAAAGGAAGAGTGCGACTGAAGAAGGGAGAATGAGGGAGAAGAAAGGGGGTGGAGTGTGATGAAGGTAGGATGGAAGTGGTTGCTGTTGTTGTCGTTGGGGATGCTTGATATGAATAATGTGTTGATGGTTACATGTATTCATTGCAGCATCGTTCATTCCATGCATTCATTATTTCATTGAATTGTATGATATGTAATTGTTTCCAGTGACGATAACAGTAGAAAGCGAGAGAGAGTCAAGGACAGGGGAAATAGACTGCAGTTGGACCCCTCAAGTGGCAGAAGTTTAGTGGAGTAGCTAGTGAGAGTGGGGGGGGGGGGGGTAAGTGTGATGGAGGGAGGGGGACAGAATCGAGAACATGACATTTACGATGCGGCAAGCATGTTACAGGTTCGTCGAGGATTGTCGTTGAGGATTGAATTCGAGTTCGAAGTTCGCAGCTCAACGTTCGTCAATCCGCCAGTTCGTCGCTGGAAAACGTAAGGCAGCAACGACGACGACACTTGGTCAAGTGGACCAAACATCATCAGCATCGCCATCTGTTATCGTCCACGCGTCCCCTGTTATCAGCGCCATCATCATCACTTCAACATCATCGTCAGTGGCGACCACGGGTGGCAACGCTCCTTCGTTTGGACGTCAACGGAAGGGGGCGAGCACGTTGGAGGAGACTTTACGAGAGACTGCATTTCTCCAGGTGGGCCCGTTTTGTGTTGTCCCTCTCCTTCACACCCCCCCTGTCTGTTTGTGAACACGTGCCTCGGACTTTGGCTGTGCACGTTCGATTTGAGGACGTTGGTCGATTAGCGACCCCCGATCACCCACGAACCATTGCATCGTTCCATTGACCCATTGATTGTTTCATTACCATTTCTTCGTTTCATGTGTAAATGTTGTATGTGTATGAGTGTGTGGTATGAATGAATAAATAGCTTGAAAGTTGTATATTATTTGTTGTGTTTTTCATCACTTCCGTCTGCGGGAAATCGTCATTCTTTCTGGGTTGTCTGCGTGCGGAAGTTGTTTGTTTGTGGCGTCTGCCCAGGGGGAGTCGTGGCGGTGACATATGGTGGAGATGCAGGGTATGTGTGAGTGTGCCCAGACGTGAAGTTGTCTCGTAATTGTCTTGTGGTGTCCGTGTGTGTGAGGCGTGATTCGGTGAGAGTGTGCACCCCAGCGGGTGGTTGGAGGGAGTCAGGTCGCTGTTTAGCGGAGGCTCACAGCCGGCCTGGGTTCGACCACACGTGAGGGGAAGCTGCCGTTGCACTCTCCATCCGGTTCGCTACCTCGCGGGCCAGTTTCCACTGTTTGAGTGGGAGGAGGTGGGTGATAGGTAAGGAAGATAGCTTAGATAGGTAGGTTAGTATCTAAGGCTAGGCTAGGTTAGGTAGGGTTGTAGGACTGTTGACTTGTTGTTTTTGGTGGTGTTGTTGCTTTCCTTAAGCAGGATGGCATCGATCGAGGAGACTGAAGGAGTGTCACCGATCGCGGCTCGTACGCGTTCTCGCGTGGGTGTCACGATGGATGAGCGCACGGCGGCAGCAGCTGATACGGGAGTCATCGATTTACCTTCTGCGATCGAGCAACGGAGATCGCCGGTCAGGTCATCGCGTCGTGGGTCAGTAGACGAGGAGTTGACGACGTTCGAAGCCAGAGGCACAGTGAGTGATCCTTTTGTGACGGGATTTGGCGCGACTGGCGGGATGTCAGCAGGCACCGACTTCTACGGGGACCAGGATCGTCTGAGCGACGCAACGAGGCCGAAGAGGTTCGAGACCAATCCTTACCGTTCGGTCTACAAGGTCGAGGCGGCACCGACGCCGAGGACAGGATTGTTTCCGGGCGAGACGCCGGTGGAGAGGATCTTGAGGCTCGCCAAGCGCGAAGGATTGAAAGGTCAGGCAGCGTTGGACTACGCGATAGACCAAGCGGCTAGGGAGGAAGACGCAGACCGGAGAGTGAGGGAGAGGGAGATAGAGCTGCAGGCGAGCCGGCAAGATGCAGACCGGAGAGAGAGAGAGATAGCGTTGAGGGACAGAGAGATGGCACACGAACTAGCGATGGCGCAGCTGACGTTGCAAGGCGCCGGGAACCGCAGGAATCGTCAAACCGAGTTCGAGACGGTCAAGCTCAGGTTACCGTTCTTCGAGGACAAGGACGACCTAGAGACCTACTTGTGTCAGTTTGAGCGATTCGCCAAGGCTCAAGACTGGAACAAGGACACGTGGGCTATTCGCTTGGGGACCTTGTTGAAGGGGAAGGCGAGGGAAGTTTACGTTGGCTTGAACGAGGACGACTCTGCCGACTATGAGATCCTGAAGGCAGCGTTGTTGGTGCGTTTCAACCTGACGGCCGAGACATATCGGAGGAAGTTTCGCCAGCTACGAAGGGAGCCACCAGAGACTTTCAAACAGTATCTGCGGAAGTCAGAGTTGTTCCTGGAGCGCTGGATGGGACTAGCGAACAAGAAGGCCACGTATGCGGATTTACTTGACCTAGTGCTGATGGAGCAGATGGTCAACGGTTTGACGCCAGAGCTGGTCACGTTCGTGCGCGAGCGCAACCCAGCAACGGTGGAGGAGGCCGCGACGTTAGCACAGCAGTACGTCGACGCCAGGGCGGGAACCAACCTACGTTTCCCACCACGTCAACCCTTTACACCCAGGGATAAGAGCGAGGGTCGCAAGCCAGCGGGACCACGACCCAACTCACCGGACAAGCGGGAATGCTACAGTTGCGGGCAGAAAGGGCATCTGAAGCGGAATTGCCCGAAACGCAGCGAGAGAGCTGGAGCAGCGTTGCGCGTCTTGGAGGAGAAGGAGGCAGGCAAGAGGGGAGACTCGCGTTTCCAGAGCCAAGTGATAGTGGAAGGGGTTCCGCTGACGGCCATGAGGGACACGGGAGCCGATCTGATATGCTTGCGGGAAGGAGAGGTTGCCAACCTCAAGTACACGGGACGCACGCGGCGCGTAGGATTCGCCATTCGCCAGTTGTCCAAGTCGCTACCGACAGCGTGGGTGCAGTTGGAATCACCATTCTACACCGGGGAAGTGGAGGTAGTGGTGGTACCAGACTTGACTTACCCAGTGGTGATCGGCAACTGGGCGAGGACGGAACAGCAAGGTGACACAGCACTGCCGGTGTTCGTCGAGGGAGCCACAGAGTGTTGCGCGGTGCAAACCAGAGCGCAGGCAGCCAAGGAGCAGGTTGCTGCAGAACCATTGGTGGTCGGACCGAGCAAGAGCGTCGTCGCGACGCCGAAGGAGATTCGTCAACTGCAGTTGGAAGACGGCGAGCTTGCGAAAGTACGACAGCTAGAAGACCGGAAGGCAGGAAAGGAGAAGCGAGGCAAGGGGCAAGTGGCATTTGTCTGGAAGCGGGGCCTGTTGTACCGCGAGTATACAGGACAGGACAAAGTGGATCACAGCCAGTTGGTGGTGCCAGCCAAGCTTCGATCGGAGGTACTGCGCATGGGACACGACACACCCATGGCTGGACATCTGGGAGCCAAGCGGACCCAAGATCGAGTGTGGGCTGAGTTCTACTGGCCTGGGATGTGCCGTGACGTCAGGAGGTACTGCGCGTCGTGCGACGCGTGCCAGCGGACGACGCCGAAGGGGAGAGTCAGGAAGGTGCCACTAGGGCGGATGCCAGTGATGGAGGTACCATTTCAGAGAGTGGGCATCGACCTGATTGGACCCATTCGACCAGCGTCTGAAAGGGGGCACCAGTACGTCTTGGTTACGGTGGACTTTGCTACACGGTACCCGGAGGCAATACCGTTGAAGAGGATCGACACGCCGCACGTAGCAGAAGCGTTGTGGGAAACCTGGACACGGGTGGGCATTCCGGAGGAAGTACTGTCAGACAACGGGACTCAGTTCGTCAGCGACGTGATGAAGCAAGTACACCACCTGCTATCCGTCAAGGGGATTCGGACGACGCCGTTTCACGCCCAGTGCAACGGGTTAGTCGAACGGTTCAACGGGACGCTGAAGTCGATGCTACGACGACTATGCCAGGAGCAGCCGCGCGAGTGGGACAGGTACATCCCCGCACTGCTGTTCGCGTACCGGGAGGTGCCGCAGGAGTCACTTGGTTTTTCACCCTTCGAGTTGCTCTACGGACGAACGGTGCGAGGACCAATGCAGGTGTTGCGACAGCTGTGGACGAAAGAAGGACAGGACCCGGAGATGCGTACCACGGCAGAGTACGTCGTGGATCTGAGGAACCGGTTGGAGGATACTTGCCAGCTAGCCCAGGAGCATTTGCGCAAGGCGACAACCAGGTACGCAGCGCAGTTCAACAGGAAGGCCGTGGACAGAACGTTCAAGGCGGGAGACAAAGTACTGGTACTGCTTTCCAGTAAGGCCAACAAGCTCGAGGTGGCGTGGAGAGGACCGTATGCGGTGCTGGAGCGCGTGGGCTCTTGCGACTACCGCGTCCAAGTCGGCAGGAACAGGAAGTTGTACCACGCCAACCTTCTGAAGCGCTATGTGGAACGCCGAGGCGAACCAGAGACGACGGTAGCAGTGGTGATTGACCAGGCCGAAACGGAGGGGATGTCGGACATCAGCTACCAGGGTACGGTACCACTGATACCGCTACGAGCGAGCGAAGGGCGTGTGGATGTACAGATAGACACGGAGCTGTCTGCACTACACGAGAGAGCGTTGCCGCTAACCAACCTGGACGAGTGCGAGGTGGTGTCAACCGACGACGACCCCGTTCGTGTACATCAGCATCCGCTACCATTTTCACAGATGGAAGTCGCCAAGAGTGAAGTGGAACCGATGCTGGAGTTGGGGGTCATCGAGTCGTGTACATCGCCGTACAGAGCACCGATCGTGCGGGTAAGGAAGAAGGGAGAGGTCAACAGGACGGATGACTGCCAGAAAGCTTTCGATGACGTGAAGAGAGCGCTGACAAGTGAGCCAGTGGTAAAGCTACCAGTATTGGACGAGGAGTTCATCCCGAGAACGGACGCACCTCAACAGTGCCAGACTCACTCGGTGGGCTATGCAGTTGCAGGCGTACGTCTTCACAGTGCGACCAATTCCAGGGAGAGACAACATTGAAGCGGATTTCCTCAGCAGATCTGACCCTGTGGAAGTTTAAGTTTTGAACTCTCCGTAGGTTCGTCTTGGGAGGGGGGTGTGTCACAGGGCAGCCCGTGAAGAAAGCCATGTAGTCCGTGTGTGAAGAGTATAGGGGCGGGGGGTGGTACTGCGTGTTGCCGTATTCGTGATTGTTGTCTCGGGAGCGTGCAAAGCATGGTAAACAGCATACGCCGGTTAGGCCAGGTTAGGAATTTGCTCACTATCGTCAGAACGTGTTTGTCAGCAGTACAGTGTAGACGATGTTTGTCTAGTGCTCTGTGGTTTTTGCTGTGTTCTGGAATTAGGGTGGGACGGGTATTAACGAATAATAATATCTGGTTCCGAGAAGGATACTAGTTTAAAGATTGCAAATTTCTGAAGTGATACGCTCAGTTGGAGTGCAGCTGTAGAAAAGCAAGTCTGTGGTAGTGTGGTAGGTAGTATTGAGGTATTGTCTACTACGGGAACTACACACTACCGGATTACCCTAATTGGATGTACTTTCGTAGGAGGACAGTGGAGAAGGGCTACAGGGTGCAATTTCATGCGAACCGTTGGGTGAGTGAATGGTGGTTTTTCCTTACTGTGCCAATAACCAAGGGCCGGCTGTTGGGGTGTTGAATGATAGCTGGTACGTAAGGGTAAGGAAGGATGAGAAAGGTTGCACTGAGGAGAGGCAGAAGAAAGGAAGAGTGCGACTGAAGAAGGGAGAATGAGGGAGAAGAAAGGGGGTGGAGTGTGATGAAGGTAGGATGGAAGTGGTTGCTGTTGTTGTCGTTGGGGATGCTTGATATGAATAATGTGTTGATGGTTACATGTATTCATTGCAGCATCGTTCATTCCATGCATTCATTATTTCATTGAATTGTATGATATGTAATTGTTTCCAGTGACGATAACAGTAGAAAGCGAGAGAGAGTCAAGGACAGGGGAAATAGACTGCAGTTGGACCCCTCAAGTGGCAGAAGTTTAGTGGAGTAGCTAGTGAGAGTGGGGGGGGGGGTAAGTGTGATGGAGGGAGGGGGACAGAATCGAGAACATGACATTTACGATGCGGCAAGCATGTTACAGGTTCGTCGAGGATTGTCGTTGAGGATTGAATTCGAGTTCGAAGTTCGCAGCTCAACGTTCGTCAATCCGCCAGTTCGTCGCTGGAAAACGTAAGGCAGCAACGACGACGACACTTGGTCAAGTGGACCAAACATCATCAGCATCGCCATCTGTTATCGTCCACGCGTCCCCTGTTATCAGCGCCATCATCATCACTTCAACATCATCGTCAGTGGCGACCACGGGTGGCAACGCTCCTTCGTTTGGACGTCAACGGAAGGGGGCGAGCACGTTGGAGGAGACTTTACGAGAGACTGCATTTCGCCAGGTGGGCCCGTTTTGTGTTGTCCCTCTCCTTCACACCCCCCCTGTCTGTTTGTGAACACGTGCCTCGGACTTTGGCTGTGCACGTTCGATTTGAGGACGTTGGTCGATTAGCGACCCCCGATCACCCACGAACCATTGCATCGTTCCATTGACCCATTGATTGTTTCATTACCATTTCTTCGTTTCATGTGTAAATGTTGTATGTGTATGAGTGTGTGGTATGAATGAATAAATAGCTTGAAAGTTGTATATTATTTGTTGTGTTTTTCATCACTTCCGTCTGCGGGAAATCGTCATTCTTTCTGGGTTGTCTGCGTGCGGAAGTTGTTTGTTTGTGGCGTCTGCCCAGGGAGAGTCGTGGCGGCGACACTTGGAAACAAGCGGCATCCACAGTGACAAAACGTGTATGTTATACAAGCAAAATACTACAATTAGTCATTTAGTTTCTTTCAACAAAAAAAAGTGAGAAAGAACTGGTGTTTAAATATCACCAGATAGATCCCAATCTATAATAAATATTTGGGGCAGAGCAATAGTGTCTATCAGAGCTTATTCTAGGATTTTGAAGAAGTGGGGGCAGGCCCCCCTTCCTTGAAAAAAAGGGGGGGATTAGGCCCCCCTCTGACCAAAACAGAGGGGGCGTCTTCTCGGCATATATAGGGTGTACACACAAATATCCATATCTGTTTTCTCCCGTGATGTTCCCGGATAAACTGTGAAACAGTCAAGTGTCGCATTCTCTCCAAACAGGAAGTACACACAAATCGCAGACAAAATATATCACAAACTGGTATCTGTAACCTTGCTTTCACAACTGTTGCATAAAAGCTCTGTTATTTTAGAAGATCAGTCATGGGAAAACAGTGTGACTGTTTTCTTCACAGTTCCTCCACTGAATTCGAAGTCGAAAAGCGTGCGCTTTTTCGAAGCCATTCTGATTCTGATTGTAAACCAGTTCCAACCGGTTTCCACAGCGACACACCAGCACTCAAAACTACCAATGACTTTATTTGGCATTGTGTGTATATCATCTTACACACAGGGCAAACACAATGTAAGCACTACCTCCCACCCCTGAAGCTTCCATGCTTTCAATAAGGCAAATTATAGGAATTTATGACTGAAATAACTAAGCCAAACTGTGCGCAATCAATACATTACCAGGTCCAGTGGGCTCCCAGGTTTTTCTCCGCTGCTTGATGGTGAATGGTGCTGTGAGCCCGCTTTGTATATTGGGCATGACGGCAAGGGATGGCGTGGCACCGTGCTGATGCAGACATCTTGTTCTCACAACCCCTGCTTCAGTATTGTGAAGTTGACTGTTGGCCAACACCCTTGGAGGTATCTGTCAATCATGTAACTGTAATTAATTTATGGATCTGTACACTGCACACAAACGATATAAATCTAAAAACCATTCCTTGGCAGGATTTGTCTGCACTTTACAAACATTGCAATTCCAACGTGGGGTTGAAATTGGTCTCTGAAGCTTGCCCGACATGACCAGAAAACAAGGCAGACAAGGAAAGTAGCACGCACCGACATGCAAAAGGCCGGTTTTTACTAAACAGGTAATGTTGATGCAAGCCGAGTGTGGGAGATCTATCAGGCCAAAGTTGTGTGTAGGCCTACGCCCTTAACAGCCTCTGACCCTCGCATTGGGGTCAATGTCGCTTTTGGGTAGACTGCCTTTATTACCTTAGGCTTAGTAACAGGAAAAGTACAATTTTGTGATACATACATTATTAAAAAAAAAAAAGCAAATGTTTGCAACACGGATGCACAACGTTTTTAAGAGTAAATCCTGCACTAAACAATCGGTGCACGCCTCACCTCTCTGCCTGGAGCGTCCATCAAAGCTGGATCGTCTATCAACACTTTGCCACTACCAGGCGTGATCAAGCACTGACTTGGCAAAGTCCCATTGTCCCTGTGCTGCACACGTGATGACAAAGTCAATGCCTTGTCAGACACATTGTGCACAAACTGGCCATCTCCTTCATCGTCACACAGTTCTTTCACGCCGATCTTTTCGGTCCAGCAACTGGAGCTGCAGGTGTCGTCAGACGATGTGGAGGTGTACGAGGTAGTGGGTTCCAAAAGGTTAATTTTGTGCACCTTGAAGTCTGAGCTGCTGGCTGAATTTTCATTTACTGTGTGTGGTCTTTTGTAGCCACTCTTAGGCAGGCTTTAAAGAAAACAACAAAGAAAAAAAATCGCCATTTATTATTAATTATAACATAATAATAATGGATGCTATACGTGTTGGTAAATAAACAATTCCAGGATTCATAAACAGTCCAGACTTCCAGGACTTTTCCATGCCCAAATTATAGAACCACTCTACACACACCCACAAATACATGAACTAAATACCCCTCAAGTCCATTCATTTTGTGTGTGTATGTGTGTGATAGAGCGTTTCAGAACACTGGTGATCATGTAGAAAGGAACTAACATTACAATTCAGTTTTCCACATGAAGAAAGCGTATGAAACTTTTATTGAATTATTCTCTTCTCCAACATACACACAGCTTTAAAGTATTACTGTTAAAAAACCCTGAAACATTTAGAATTTCATTTGGAATATTTAATCAGTATTGGTGTAAAATAATGCAAAATTCAAAAATATTCAGAATTCCATGGCATGTGTAACACGTGTACAACAGAAATTAGTGCGTCGGTGTTCAAATCCTTAAAACCCTAAACTTACTAAAACTTTTAATAATACTCGCAAATTTAACAATTATTTTACTAATAGAGTGGTAACCCCTTGGAATAACCTGACTGCCGAGGCTGTGGATGCTGGATCACTTAATGTGTTAAAGAATAGTCTGGACAAATTATTTAGGGATAGCATCTACTCCACCAATTTGGAGGCTAAAAAAAAATCTAAATTGGTAGGCACTGATGCCAGGGGGTGGGTCTTGGGACCTTCATTAAGATCAATTATGAGGGCCAAAGGCTTTTTAGCCTGCATGCTGTATTTGCTATGTTATGCTTGCTATGCTATGCTGGTGACTCTGGTCTAAACAGAAGTGCATGAAGTTGGATTCTGTCAGTCATAATTATGCTTACATCTGTGCATGATAATTAATTGTTACTTAGAGAATATAAACCATGCCGAAAATGCTGTAAATGTAATAGAAAAATCTATTTCCTTCAATTCTAGTTCTACATTAATTATGAAGTCCATGTGCTGCAAAAATGTGTGGATATGTTGCCCCCAAATGCAATAGTGCCAATACCCTTATTATAACCATATTCAAGGACATAAAATGCAGATATTTAAAATGTAATTCTATTTGTACATGAAGGTCTATCACTCTAGCCCATGACATGGTCACCTACTACTCAAATTCTTAAAAAAATAAAATAATCAAAACTCAACAGTCATTGCTAATGCCACTCAAAAGTGCAACAATTTTTTTTAAAGTATTTCAACAAACAATAGGCCAAAAGTTACAGTCATAAAGGAAACTGATTAATGAAATGAAATTATCCTATGCCGCACAGACTCTCATTTTCCTCCTCGAAACAAAGTTCTCAAAATGATTGAAAATCCAGTTATGGCGGTCACCTGCAGGCAGCAGGTGTATGGGTTCAAACGAATTTCTTTGCTTACCACGTCTCCCAATATCTGAAATACACTTAAAATTAAAAGCAGGAACCCTGCATTACCTTTGGTGAGGGTAATTTTCTTTTGAACCATCCAGGGCGTCATTTCTGTTGCTTCTTATTTTAGGCATTTTTGTAACTTGCGCCTCCCTTAGCCGCCCTCACTCGACTGAGAGTGCTTCTGCCCCAATTGGAATAAAGCCAAGTTTGGATACGAGAGCACCATACCAATTTGGGAATATCCTCTCGCTTTCTTAACACGACTGGCACGTGGTGATTTTATTTGTCTGTTCGTGTTTAACATTATCGCACATTCTTTTATAACTCAGCGCATTTTCATAGTGCTTTTAACTTAAGTTTTTAATAGGATCACATCTGAGCTTGGCTCATCCATCCAGACCTTCTTCAATGCCCACAATCAAGGTATTGATTACTCGGGCACGTGGGGGTTGTTGCTGCTGTTTCAAGCTTGCTTTGTCTCTGATCGCTGTAATGGGGCAGTGTGGAGGGGCGGGAGGGGTGGAGGGAGTTGGGATAAGGGGAACTTTGGTTAGAGGCCCGCCACACGAAAGTGTCAACAGTATCGGTCTCCACCACCACTTGTAGAGAGTTCCAGTCCTTGATTCTCCGTGGCAAAAATGACAAGCCTCTGTACTGGGTACTGGTGATGCTAAATTGTTGGTCATGGCTGCTAGTTAGTTAGATTGCAAAGATCCGAATCAGGACCACAAAATCAAGAACTTGGCTGAAAGATGACTCACCCCTGATCCGCATAAAAGATCTGCCAAAACGACCCCAGTGCTAATACTGAAGACATTCCACCAGTCAAAGTACAATAAAGGCATCCCATGCCGGGAACGCTGAGACTATACTCTAATTTATGGAACCCCCATTTACAAAAACAAAATAGAATACAAACATCATTATAAAATATTAACAAAACACATATAAAATGCCTACATTGCTAAATAATACCATAGGAAGCCCTAATAACCTATCGTATCCTATCCTATCCCGTAACTCAGAGGTCGTAGGGGCACCACAGATGATCGTTTAACCAGCGTACTCCATCTTTCCCTATCCTCAGCAACCCTGATGGTTTCGCTCAGTCTCAAGCCAGTCCATTCTCGACTGTTGTCCTCCCACCTCTTTTTCGGTCTCTTTCTTCTTCTACCTCCTTGCTCTGTGCCTTGCAGGCACACCGATTCAACCAAAGCTTTTTAGTTTTGAGGTTAGGTCAGCCAGGCTAGCTATAAATAGCTTCGCCGATGCTATCTTTCCTTTCCTTTGCACTGGAAGGGAGGGTGCAGGCAAGCTATAAATAGCCCGCAGCCAGCAATATGTGGAGCCACTAAACAGTGCTGCAGACATGTACAGGATGGTCTTTGCAAGACCTGATGATCTTGTGACGTGGCCATACCATCGGAGTTTCCGTTTCTTCACCAGAGCAGGTCATAGTGTTGTCCAATGGCTTGTGTGATGGTCTGTCGGACTTCGTTGTTGGTGATGTGCTGGGTATAGGAAATGCCCAGAAGTCTTCTGTAGCACCTCATCTCCATGCTTTGTGTTCTTTGTTGTAGATCTGCTGTGAGGGTCCATGTTTCGCAAGCATATAGGAAGATGGAGATGACAAGGGAGCGCAGCTGTCTTACCTTGGAATGTAGGCTGATGGTCCTGTCTTTCCAAATTGGCTTCAACCACACCAGGGCAGCAGTTGTTTGTGCGATCCTGTAGAGGACTTCCTGTCGGGACCGATTGTCTGATACAATGGCTCCTAAATATTTGTGTTGAGGGATTGGCCTTAGACTTTGATGTCCATATGTTGATGCCATTGGTGTTGTCGGTCATCATTTGTGACCCTAGTGACCATTTGGCAGAAAGCATCCAATACTCCCAAGCTTATACAACAGACCTTGCACACCAATGAAGAGTTTGATAAGAGTTTTCAAGAAAAAACATAGGTGACTGGTCTAGCAAAGAAGAAGATGGTGTAGTAGATTGATAGGAATTGGACAGAACAAATAAGAAAGACAGCGACAGTGGGAATTAAAATTTATACAGAAACCCCCAGCACACATTACATCTGATGTCTGCTTCGCTTTATTTCGTATCACTCCACTCCTTCCCCCAACCCATTACATGCACAATGAGCATGTCCACTGACGTGGAGAATCACTCTATGCAAGACATCAACATCAAGTACAGCAAATACATAAACACACAAGCGTACCCAAAATACAGGAACAGTCTGTAATAGGTTCAAATTTATTAGGTCAAGACCATGTGCCAGTGATATGGAGCAGAACTTATCCAAAATTCATATAGCACCCAACTATCATTCATTACTAAATAATTTAAATAAAATGCATCATTTACATACATAATTTCATTTAAATAAATAAATCCATTTACATTAGTAACATAATGTAAAATAAATAAATGTTTATAACGTTTATTCAATGTCCACAATAGTGTCGGATAGCGCAGTGGTTGGAGCACTCGCTACTGTGTCGCAAGTTAAGGTGACAGGTATACACACAGATAATGAAAAATGTGGGATTTGGGTATATCCTTAGTTTTTTTGTTACATTCTATAGAAAATCATATAAAACTTCTTACCAAATATGAAAATTGTTAAAAAATTACAAAAATTGACTTTGACGCACATTTTTCATGAAAAAACGTATAAATATTTTGAAAACAAACTACATAAAAACTAATTAACACACACACTTTCTGTTTTTTTTTAATTTATTCTGATTAATTGTTTAACATGATGATGTATGGATAATATGATTCTAATGAAAATAAAAAAGTTTGTGTATTAGTAAAAATCGTGTTCATCAGGATACGAGTAATTCAGGGGACTGGTCTCAAACATAAGACTGTAAATAGACAACTATTTCAGCTAGTGCAAAGTAAATGCATCATCATAAAGTACAGTGAGTGTGCTCCATCTGTGCCAAATTACAAGTCTCAATGATGAACGGTTCTTGCAATGTTTGTTTCGATAGGACACAACTTGTGTCGAAAATGCGATTTTGAAAAAAACGACCAAAAACACACACAAAGATTAGAAATTCACAACACCTTACTTTTTATATAGCCAAAGTAATTTGTTTCACACCTACAGCATACCAGGACCATATGTTTGCCCTTCTTCAGCTTCCTGAGTCTGTATAGTGGTCTTTTTTGCTGCACCTTTGTCCTTGCGGGACCGCTTCCGAACAGGCTCAGCCTGGCGTTCAGCCTGCAGTAGTCTTTTCTGGTCTTGTTTGCCCCCATACTCTTTCAGCTGAGTAGTAGTTGTTATTTGTAGCTGTTGCATGACTTGGGGCAAGTGAGCAGAGCCCTGATTGAAGTGGCTCACAGCTGATGCCACTGCAGCTTTGACTCGAGTGGCACTGACATGCACAGTCTTTGGACACCGAGCCCAAATTGTTCCGTTCAGGCATTCATTCGAGTTCTGTGTTCTGCCATGCTGTATCCTCTCAAGCAGATCAGGGTCAGACATCCTTTGGTAGATGGGTGCAATGGCTCTGGCCACATCAGCAGACAGTGGGGTGCCAATACTGTCCTTGTGTGGCGGTGGGCGCTGTCCAACGGCGAGGTTTCGCTTGAAAAAGCACCATGACTCAGCACCATCTGGGCAATAGTCATGTTGAGGCATGTCATCTGTGGATGCACAGTGCTTGAAGGAGGCATTGATGGCCCGCCGCATGCCTTCTGGATCACCAAGGTTCTTCATGATGGCATTCCTATAGTAGGATTGTAGCGTTGTGCAGGCCTTCGCTGTCAGAGCACCATGGCGATGCCCTCCCAGGTGTTCTTCCTTCGCCTTTTTTCGCAGAGCAGTTCCGAACCGTTTATCACAATGGTTCACACACTCCAGCTTGCGCACTGGATATATGTTGGCGTCACATACAGCTTTGTAGGCGACTGAATCACCATCAGACAGCATACTTGTGTAGCGCATATTGTTCTTCTCGATAGAACGACGCCACATCCTCACAGCTGCTTCTTTCTCCATCGCTTTGGACGACCCCTCGTAGTTCTTCTCACAGAAAGGTGTGTGGTCTCTCTGCCATTCAAAACGTTCCAGTACAGTCATTTGTCTTTTTTCACTCTTGGCACAGCCGAGGCAAAACTTAGACAAAACTTCAAAATCCAGAACAAGACCAGTGGCGACATCAATGACAATGCCCACACCATAGAGTGACGTAAACCCACGTTTATGCCAGGTTCCATCGAATGACACCATCACATCATTCACACCATTAGCGACAGCATTGTTGTCCTCATGAACAGAACGATGAGATACACTACTATCACTGTTTTCACAAACACCATCAGCATCATTGTCACCAGAATCTTCACCGTCATCACTGCCACTGTTTTCACAGTCGCCATCAACATCACTGTCAAAAGAATCTTCACCGTCATCACCATCACTGTCACTATGATCTTCATCTTCATCACTAGGATCTTCATGGTCTCCACCATCACTGTCACAATTTACATCATTATTATCATCACCATAGGTCTTATGGACTGCACATGCAGCAGCCCTAAGTGCGCTTGCTGCCACTTCACTGTTTGCGGCACTCACTTTCTTTGCCAGGCGTTTGTAAGTCCTGCTTGCCATCCCTGGAATCCCCATTATAGCTGAAAATTTAGTCATGGCTGCTAGGCCACACCCAAGTTCATTGAAGCAGAGGATCATGGAGCAGTTGACATCGAAACCGGTTGTCACACTGTTTTTTCCACCTTGGCGGCCACAGGAGTACTGCTGATGGGTGAATGCGCAGCGCTAAAACACACAAAAAAAAATACTAATCAGACTGTGAAAATGTATATATGAATCAAACATAGTAACACACACACACAATCAAAATTATACACATTTAGGCCTATATATATTCATACACATATTCATACACACATGCATACACACTGTGACACTACACTGACTGTACACAACAATATAGGAGACACACACTGACACAGTGACACACCTCCCTGAACAAAAATACACCAAACACGCTGCTTCTTTAGCCTTGACATAATGTGTAGCTAAAAATAAACAAACCACCAATCACACGCACAGTTTGTATATGTGACATACCTTGCAGGCAAGTTTGATCTGTCTAGAGTATCCCATTTTGTCTCCAAATGTAACATCAAGTGTTCCAATGTTGCCACAACCACTGCACACAACAGATGAAAATAACGAACGTAGGGCTGAAAGTTCGGTGAAGCACCTTTGCCTGCCATCGTCATTTTCGGCACGAGTTGCTTCATTTACATGCTCCTGCATGAGTCGAAATTTTCTACTGGCTGCACACGTGTCGGCCTGTATCTGTTCATTTTCTTGCCCGGTTTGCAGATCTGAAGTCGACCGCTGTGTAGCGTCACCACCTTCGCCGGCTTCGGCAACATGAACATGCACACGAACATCGTCGTTGATCTTGCCACTTCGCTTCGACTTCCAGCGAACTTCGGCAGCTTTTCGGCTGTGGAGCCGTCGAGACCGCTTCCCACCTCCTAAGGGTGTCCTTGTGCTATTTACTGTCCTCGTAATTTCTTGTATTTGCTCCATTTTCTGAAGGCAGGCAAATGATAGTGTTTTGAATCGGATTCGAAAGGAGCATGGCCGACGGGGTCACATGCTAAGTGTCAGCCAATCGGATCACTCGGTTTTCACGCTGTGCCCATATATGGACATTTCCGTATGTCTCGTCGCTTCGGTTCATGTCGGAAAGCGAAAACTGTGTGAGTGTAAGCCGTTTTCATTCGTTGAAGACTTTATGAATGGATAGGGGAGGTAATAACGATTCGGCACGTATACAATACTACGGGGTTTGAGCGCGGAAAATTGAAGTTGCTAGGGTGCAAACAAAGGGTTTTGGGGGCTTCGAATTGCAATTAGCAACAATTATTATAAATAGTGGGTTTCAAAAACAGTTTTATTTTGCATAATAAACACGTTTTTGAACCAAATAATTGACAGTACCTGATAGAACATAGGTAAATGAGAGCATTTCTGCTAAAATCTCAAAATCCCCCAAAACACAATTTATTCGTGATTTTCTGTGTACTATGTTACCTTAAGCACCCTTCAGTGCGGTTAGCACTTGGATGGGTGACCGCAAAACGTGAAGCGACAAATAACAACACCCCCAGTTGACTCAACTGTGACTGAGTACCTACTCTCTTAAGGGTGGGGAAGGTAAAGCAGCCTGCAAGGCACAGTGCAAGGAGGTAAAAGAAGAGGGAGACCGAAAAAGAGGTGGGAGGACAACATTCGAGAATGGACTGGTTTTACACTGAACGAAACAATCAGGGTTGCTGAGGGCAGAGAAAGATGGAGTACGCTGGTTAAACGAAAATCTGTGGTGCCCCTATGACCTCCGAGTTACTGGATAGAATATGATTATTATTATTTCTTTATTTTATAAAGCGCGATTCCACACAACTGTTTGGTCAAAGTGCTCACCTGCACGCACACTCTGGTAGGTTAACATCAAAATCTTAAAATATGCATTATAAACAGAGTGGTGGGGGCGGTGTGACAGTACAAAATGTAAACACGCACGCTATGGTAAAACACCAGACAAAAATTTATCAGTTAGCGCAAAATAGGTACAGCGGTTACAAATACAACATATAAATCACACAAGCTAACAAATAACTGATTGTAAATATGAGTCACAAAAGCAAACCATACACACAATCAATTGTATGAAAACAAAAACAAAAATGTATTAAAAAAAACTATTCCTTCACAATAGCAAGCTCTTTACTTGTAGCAAAATGTAACTCCATTGTAAAACCATTCATATTCCTAAATGTCAACATTGATTGGTTCCAGGTATAGAATGATACATGTTAATCCCTGCAATCAAGGTATGATTCAACAAAGGGTTGATATAATAAACAAAAGAAGTGGAAAATATGGTAGTGACAGATGACTGATACGTCTGAGCTGTGAATCACACACACTGGTCATAATCTCTTTCACCCCACTGAAAACCTTTCATCATCTCTTATTTCTTATCAGCCTTCATCTTTCTTTGATCCTTTCATTGTCATTACACTGTTACAATGACAGATAGTCCACATTTGAAAGGCATCGCTATCAGCAATATTATTATGTACAATTTATTTACCATGTACAATTTATTTTCAACATTCAGATAGTATCAGTTAATGAATGAACCCATCAAAACTAACACCTGCAAACACACTAATAGTTATAACACCTGCAAACAGTCAACACCTGCAAACACTGGAACAAATAGTCAACACCTGGACACACAGAGGTCAACACAGTACTTATAGTAAACTAAGTAACTGCTGGCCAGTGCAAACACAGAGGTCAACACAGTACTTATAGTAAACTAAGTAACTGCTGGCCAGTAGTAGTATAAACAAGTTTTCAAAATTATCGAGATGGCAACTCCAGATTTTAGAAATATTTTAGGCTATGAATTCTCTTTCAAACAGGTTACTTCCAATTTCTGTTGCCAGCCAACTAACCAACCAACCAGCCAGCCAACCAACCAATCAGTCAATTTGTGGATATTTTTTCACATGAAAATGTGGGTTTTTTTCCCCGAGAACTTCCTTTAGGCATCTTTTTATGCTATAGGAAATCTGTCAATTGGTTTTGAGCAAGCCCAGCTGGCACAGTGAGGAGCTGAGAACACATGCAAATGGCCATTGTATCTATGGCAACATTCCACACACTCAAACCACGGGCAGCAGAGAAGGGGAGATAAATATTTTCTATGGTTTCCTTATTTCCCAAAGGGTAGCATATAATATGGATTATGTGCAACATGCGGTCATTGGATTCCAGTCCAAACAACTACTGCCGGTGTTTGCCACACACTGTTTGTCTCCCTAACATATTACTGCTGCATCAGCTCCATCTTTAAAGGCCCAAACTTCTCTGCTAACTACAACTCCGTAGTAGGTTTTCAATGAAGATTTCTTCTCTTCCACTAGTTGTGTCCCTTGTGCTTCCAGTAAGCTACAGAACCATAATCTGCATTGGCCTGACACAGCTGACTGCTTCAATCTAGCCGTTGTCCCTTTTCTTACCTTGGAGTCTAATGTACCTGTAATATCCATACTAACTGGGCAGGAGCATGCTCAGTGCAGTAATGGGCAACACTATACACAACAATAAATATAGTTTATATGAAAGACCAAAGATCACTCCACTTTGAGCTAAGTTTTTACAGTCAAACAAGCACAAGTTACTTTACGCCAAACACCTACATCACAGATATATTTTGCCATTGTGTGGAATATACCATCTATGGCTAAAATGTTTAAAGTCATTGAAAAAAATGAATATACTTTAAATAAAATAACTGAACCAGCTATGGCACTCTCTACAACCCAGCAAAGGCAGTCACTGGTGTATTGTAACAGGACCACAACTAATAAATAAATAAATACAAAGTGTATTTGCCACTGCCTGACATAGTGCTCTCTGAGTAAACAAATGTTAGCTTGCTGGTGTAAATCAGGCTCACTGAAGGTTAGTAACTATTGTACATTTCACCCAAATCACTTGACAATGCCATAATTGCATTGCATCATATTGCATTGTATTAAATTGTATTGTATTGCTATGAGCATTCTTCTAAACCTTTCATTGCACTGCATTGTATTAAATTGTATTGTATTACATTGTATTGCTATGAGCACTCTTCTAAACCTTTCTTCTAATGCATTAAATGTTTAGTTTTCAGTCATCTTCTTATTCTCACTGAAATCAGCCAAATGATTTTCTGCAAGTTCAGCAAATACACTGACAAGCTTTAGAACTCAGAGCCAAATGGCCGTCTGTATCTATGGCACAATTGTACAAATACAAACCACTGGCTTCACAGAAGGGGAGATGGATATTTCCCATCAGTCTCTGATTTCTGAGAATAGCATCTTATCAGGCTGATACCCAACATGCTGCAATTTAACTGCAGTTCCATTTCTTTAGGTGAAACCACAACTACCTGTGTATGACACAACCCTCTTGTCTCCTGCAGGAAATCAAATGTTCACTCACACCCCTCAAAACCACAAAAAATAACCCTCAAAAGACAAAGGCCGCTGCTTCACAACGTCCGGTTTGCAGCTTGGGCAGAAAGGTCCAGGTGCCGGTCAAAGGGTTGTAGCACTCCACAGAGTCCAGCGTCAAAGGGGCCGCACACTGTCCGGCATGACTGCGGCCGCCTATCACAAACAGCATGCCACTGACCACCACGCATGACGGCCCCGCTCGACTGACTGTCATAGGGGGCAGCTCCATCCACTTATCCTGTAGCAAAAGAAAGAAGAATTCCTCCCATCAGGCAGATTGGCTACATGCATTTCAACATGAGTGGAGTGTGAAATCATGGCTAAGCAATGACAACTAAGTGAGAGAGTGAGAGAGTGAGAGAGAGAGAGAGAGAGTGAGAGAGAGAGAGAGAGAAAGCAAGAAAAGAGTTACATATTATTTGAGATGTCCTGCGTTGTTAGGCTTTTACCATCTGTTGCTGTTGTACTTTAAACTGCTTTCTTTCAATGTTTTATATGCCTCATGTTGCCAAATGACTGAGAAATGAAATGTTCTGAATGTGATTTGTGGCCAAATGACTGAGATATGTTGTTTTTAATGTGATTGCTGGCCAAATGTCTTCCTGTTTGGCTGTACATCACTTGGCAATAACGATTGTGAATGTGGACATGCTGATAGAGGTTGCAATCATCTAGGCAGACTTGCCTACCTGAAAAACTTGTTGACAGTACTCCAGGCAGCTCAAAACCACATTTTGGAATCTTTGATCAGATTTTTTGCGTAATGGATTTTTTTGTCTTCTGGTAACATATTATTATTGACCTTGTGCACAAAGCCATAGAAATGCATGCTTCCTAAGCAAATAATATTGCAAAGTATAAAATGAAAGGACAAGGGAAGAGTTCAAGTCAACGTTTTGCAGAAGAGGTCAATTAAATTTCTTTTACTAAGCAACACATCACACATACTTCAGGTTACAATGTATGCATGTTTTTGGCACCAGCGGTTTTCGTCTGCATCTGGAAAAGGCTTTTGATGGATGTGTGGCCTTTAGCA
Source organism: Oncomelania hupensis (assembly GCA_036898135.1). Taxonomy (NCBI): domain Eukaryota; kingdom Metazoa; phylum Mollusca; class Gastropoda; order Littorinimorpha; family Pomatiopsidae; genus Oncomelania; species Oncomelania hupensis. The sequence continues at coordinate 77,946,034 of CM072516.1, forward strand.
GCGTAATCAAATTTTTCATGTGATTTTGATAATACGCACTTTTTCGGTTGTTGCTGACCACCATGTGCAGCGGTGGCCCTTTGGGAGATGTAGTCAGACAAGGCCACTTTTCGTTGTAGACTTTCAAAAAAGCTTTTTTTCTGGCCTGCTGTTTACCTTTTGGTTCATTCTTATTCGGATCGGGAGAATGGCCTGCATCACGGTTTCACTTCATTTTTCGCGCTAGTACACAGCACTGAGCAGAGTGGAGGACAGCGGAACACAAGTGCTGCAAATTTACGGTATGTGCGCACGCTCCACATCAGTAAGGAAAGTAACTATACTGCGCATCTTTTTACTGGAATAAAATTAAAATTAAATTAAAAAATTAAACGACCGTATTTTTAGCAAGCTGACCAGATGACAGTACTTCAAGACTAAATTGCGTACGGATATGGCGAATGACCGTATGGTAGGCAAATCTGCCTAGTGTGCCAATAACACGACCCTCATACTCAGGCAGCACAGTACTACCCCATCTCTTTGGGATGAGAGTATAAACCAAGGTTTTGTCTGTATATGCATGCATGCTATTGCCATTGTGCCAAAAAATAACTTGCAGAAATCGTCACTATTTCTACAGCAATGAGTAATGTTCAAAGTAGCAGCTTTGCTTATTTAGCCAAACACTCGCCCACCTACACATACATACATGCCCAAACGATAGTAGACAAATAATGTCAGTACCTAATTTGCTACACACACAACCACACACAAACAGATCAAGTAGTGACAGTACCTATTTTGCTACACACACATACACACACAAACAGATAAGTAGTGGCAGTACTTATTTTGCTACACACAAACAATATCAGACCAAGTAGGGGCAGCATTCGCTTTGCCAAACACTGGTCCACACACATACATGCCAAACACTGGTCAACACACATACATGCCAAACACTTGTCCACACACATACATGCCAAACACTGGTCCACACACATACATGCCAAACACTGGTCAACACACATACATGCCAAACAATTGTCCACACACATACATGCCAAACACTGGTCCACACACATACATGCCAAACACTGGTCCACACACATACATGCCAAACACTGGATGCCAAACACTGGTCCACACACATACATGCCAAACACTAGTCCACACACATACATGCCAAACACTGGTCCACACACATACATGCCAAACACTGGTCCACACACATACATGCACAAACACCATTGCCATAACTCACCTCCTCAATGGAATATCGTTCAGCTGAAGACAGAGCGCCGTCATGCTCGTTCCATCCTCCGATGACGTAGATGTAGTTCTCTAGACCCGCCACTCCTACGTGAGCACGCCGCTCATTCATAGGGCAGAGGGTCTGCCATTCCTGAGTCACGGGGTTGAAACTCTCCAGAATTTTCATTTCCAGCCCCATGTCATTGAGACCGCCCACCACGTACACCAGACCTAACCCCCAGACATACAAAAGTAGTCAGTTCTTGCATTATCTGATGATTTTTTCTCTCTCTCCTTGTTGGGTTATAATGGTTTCAATTTCACTGATTTTTATTTAACTCCCCTCCCTCCCTCCCCCTACTCTCCAACTCTTTTTTTTACTGGGGACCGTTTGGTAAATTTTATCTTATTTTCATTGTCTGTTGAATCGTTATAGTTTATGCATTTTTTAAATCAAGGGACTGAATGTCTTTTAAAACTGCATACACACTTTTTTGAAAACTTTCACCTCAATCAGGTGGATGAATAAACTCTTCTATGATCAAACTGTTTAGTAGTAGTAGTAGTCGTAGCAGTAGTCGTAGCAGTAGAAGTATTCTAAGTAGTAGTAGTAGTAGTCGTAGCAGTAGAAGTATTCTAAGTAGTAGTAGTAGTAGAAGTATTAGTAGTAGTAGAAGCAGTAGTAGTAGAAGCAGTAGTAGTAGAAGCAGTAGTAGTAGTAGTAGAAATAGTAGTAGTAGTAAAGTAGTAGTAGTAGTAGTAAAGTAGTGGCTACATTTGGCTTACATTTTACTGCTTATTTATTGGGTTATGAGATTTTTCACTGACCAGAATTTTGACAGTTGTCCATACCTTATGAGTTTAGTGGCCATATTTGGCTTACGTTTTATGGCTTATGCATTGGATCGTAGGTAGTGGCGCTATGTTTATCACGTCCCGGTTCAAATTTATAAACGTGTGTACCTGTGTAATTTCACTACAACAAGGCATTTTTTCATGACGATGTAATGTATTCTTTCATGTTTTTTGACTATAATATGAAACAGGTTTACTAAGATCGACATGCAACAAGTGAATTCAACTGCCTGAACTCGCCAAGTCGTGTGTAGCAGACAACCTATGTTGTGTGTAATCATGGGTGTGGGAGGAGTTTAAGTTGACCTCTAAACTCGTGACGTCACACTCTCACTTTTGATTAGTCCTCGTATGCCCTGCTTACGTATTTTTGTAGTAGAAATCAAACATGCATCATCCTTGTGAAATGTTACGTTAGCCAATATTCAAAGAAATACATAAGAAATTTATAAGCGTGTAATACAAGAGTGGCCGGACTGTAATGGAAAGTTTTAAATTCTGTTAAGCTTGTCCTGCATCCCATCTTTGATAAACGTTAAATGACTTGGGTCTGATATGCATGCAATTTACTTAACATTTAAAATTATTCATCATAGCAGTAATATAAATCTTGAAAGCTCGCCCAACTGATTTTTGAAGTGGTTAATTGTTGGTGCTTTTTAAAAAAAGTGTTAATGGTAATTTGTTCCAATGCAATGCAACTGTTAGAAAATTGAAATTTATCAAGTCAGTATTATAGTGCTGTACAAAACTTTTACCATCTGAATTTCTTGTTTTATCGCAGTAAGTCCAATGAAAATGTCTGTGCATCATATGTCCTCAGAGTTGTTAAAAATTCGGTATGCTTGAATCAAATCTCCTCGAAGAGAGAGAGAGCAAAAAGTTTAGCATTAATGTATGAGAGAAAAAAAATAAAAAGACCTCAGTAATTTACTAGAAAATATCTTCAACTAGAACAGCAAAGCCCATGTGACTCACATGCTCCTTATGGAACTCGCAGTATTTAACATGAAAATGAGTGCCCAGAAAAAACAAAATGAAACGGTGGCATTAAAATGCAAAGCAATACATAGTTTGATCTTTCCAAGCTCTTGACCTGAAGATGACCTTGACCTCTAGCTCCAAATACACTCAAGAATTATGAAATAAAATACAGCAAAAGTTGTATTATGCCAAAGAACAGTGGTCATGGGATGACATTGACCTTCAGGTGACCTTTCTTGCTTGTATGATCAAATAACCCAGTGTTATGGGCATATTATGGGTTAAATATACAGCCATTCCACTGTACTATGACCTATTTTTTGTATGTTTTTACAAGGCCTAAAATGACTTTGACCTTCAAGATCAATGCAAAAAACTGAATAAATAAGAAAGATCAATCTATCATCTCTAAACACAACACGTTTGGACTTTATATCTCTTATAGTTTAGGGTCAAGGTCACTCCAAAGTACCTATACTAATTGACTTTGGACAGCTCCAGTGACCTTAACCTTGGATTGAGGCTGACCAAATTTGTATAGTATGTGTGTCTCATTGATATCTATTATGTTTCAAAGAATCATAAGTTTAATATTAATAACATAGAAAAAAAAGGTGAAATTTTGTTATTTATTCATTGTTTATAGGGGGTCCGTCGGACTGCAAAAAGCTGAATCAGGACCACATGAAATTTTGTGAAAAATTGTCATTTGTTGCTAACATTTGTTGACCCTGTGACCTAGACCTTGAAGTGAAGTCATTCATTCACTGACCATTTATGAGGCCTCGTGGGTATACACCATCTTACCAAGTTTGGTTGTGATAGTTATTTTCAAAGTGGTGTACAAAAGTCTGATGGGATGGCATACTCGCGTCCAACAAAGAGTTACTGCTTACTTGAATTGTTTAATACTTTGCAATATTCCTTTGGGTCCTCAAACACACATCAAGGATTTGAACAAAGAAGAAAAGGGGAAAGGAGACATGAGAAGCCGACTTTACCAGTACCTTCGTGCTGCACCACTCCCATGGCAAACCTTGGCGTTGGCATGTGGCCCACCATGCACCATGTGTTGGTCTCTGGGTCATAGCGTTCTAAAGAGTTTCCGATCTCCGCTCCAATCCACCCCCCAAAGGCATACAGGTGTCCCCCATGTGCACACAAACCCAAGCCGTACCTCGGTAGTACCATGTTCTGCACCTGAAAATGGAAATACGCATTTTTTAATTAAATGGCTGATTGATTAATTGGCTGATGTATGGATGGATAGCATATTACCCCACTCTCTGCAGGTCCCCACTCACACTCTCCCCTAAGAAAACAAGTGTCCTTTGACCGCAAACATTGTCTAGGCTTGCTTCCCCTTAATATCCTCGTCTAAAATCACTGGATGAATAGACATTAAATGAAATAAACAAATAAACTACGTTGCATGTTGAGTGACAGTGATGGTGAGAACTACAGATCGAATAATGATACATCAATATAATGTTAGTATTACCTGTGACCATGTGTTGATAACAGGGTCAATGTAATGTTAGTATTACCTGTGACCATGTGTTGATAACAGGGTCAATGTAATGTTAGTATTACCTGTGACCATGTGTTGATAACAGGGTCAATGTAATGTTAGTATTACCTGTGACCATGTGTTGATAACAGGGTCAATGTAATGTTAGTATTACCTGTGACCATGTGTTGGTGACAGGATCGATGTAGAGTTAGTACTACCTGTAACCATGTGTTGGTGACAGGACCAATATAGAGTTAGTATTACCTGTGACCATGTGTTGGTGACAGGACCAAGGTAGTGTTAGTATTACCTGTGACCATGTGTTGATAACAGGGTCAATGTAGTGTTAGTATTACCTGTGACCATGTGTTGATAACAGGGTCAATGTAGTGTTAGTATTACCTGTGACCATGTGTTGGTGACAGGACCAATGTAATGTTAGTATTACCTGTGACCATGTGTTGATAACAGGGTCAATGTAATGTTAGTATTACCTGTGACCATGTGTTGATAACAGGGTCAATGTAATGTTAGTATTACCTGTGACCATGTGTTGGTGACAGGGTCGATGTAGTGTTAGTACTACCTGTAACCATGTGTTGGTGACAGGACCAATATAGAGTTAGTATTACCTGTGACCATGTGTTGGTGACAGGACCAATATAGAGTTAGTACTACCTGTGACCATGTGTTGGTGACAGGGTCAATGTAGTGTTAGTATTACCTGTGACCATGTGTTGATGACAGGGTCAATATAGAGTTAGTACTACCTGTGACCATGTGTTGGTGACAGGGTCAATGTAGTGTTAGTATTACCTGTGACCATGTGTTGATGACAGGGTCAATATAGTGTTAGTATTACCTGTGACCATGTGTTGGTGACAGGGTCAATGTAGTGTTAGTATTACCTGTGACCATGTGTTGATAACAGGGTCAATGTAATGTTAGTATTACCTGTGACCATGTGTTGATAACAGGGTCAATGTAATGTTAGTATTACCTGTGACCATGTGTTGGTGACAGGGTCGATGTTGTGTTAGTACTACCTGTAACCATGTGTTGGTGACAGGACCAATATAGAGTTAGTATTACCTGTGACCATGTGTTGGTGACAGGACCAATATAGAGTTAGTACTACCTGTGACCATGTGTTGGTGACAGGGTCAATGTAGTGTTAGTATTACCTGTGACCATGTGTTGATGACAGGGTCAATATAGAGTTAGTACTACCTGTGACCATGTGTTGGTGACAGGGTCAATGTAGTGTTAGTATTACCTGTGACCATGTGTTGATGACAGGGTCAATATAGTGTTAGTATTACCTGTGACCATGTGTTGGTGACAGGGTCAATGTAGTGTTAGTATTACCTGTGACCATGTGTTGATAACAGGGTCAATGTAATGTTAGTATTACCTGTGACCATGTGTTGATAACAGGGTCAATGTAATGTTAGTATTACCTGTGACCATGTGTTGGTGACAGGGTCGATGTAGTGTTAGTACTACCTGTAACCATGTGTTGGTGACAGGACCAATATAGAGTTAGTATTACCTGTGACCATGTGTTGGTGACAGGGTCAAAGCGTTCCACTGTGTCATAGATCATGCAGTCACTCTCTCCCCCTGCCACATACACACAGCGGTCTAGCACAGCCACGCCATGACTGCTGCGAGGGTACTTCATGGTGGACACGGTGTGCCAGTGCTGGTAGAAAGTGTCATATTTCTCCACCGAGGCTAGAGTCTGGGTGTCCGTCCAGCGGTAGCCACGCGTGCGGCAGTAGCCGCCTAACACAAAGACGTACTTGCGCGCTGATTTGCGGGGGTGGAGGAGATAGGGACGAAGGTGGAACAGCTTCAGTTCGCTGCCCATGCGCTGATCCAAGGCGAGACTCCTGCACCACCTGCATCACCACCTCTCGCAGGTTCTCGTCATCAATGTCCTCCACCAACGAGTCCACGTCTTTCTGGGGGATGAGGGGAAAGCGGACGGGCTTCAGCACGTCGCTAGCCTGCGCGATACGTGTGGGCAAGTCGCACTTCAGCCAGGTTAGCGCTGCCCGCAGCACCTGCAGTTCACAGTCCACCTTCAGCAGTTCGCTGTGCAGGAGGTGGATGACATGACGCCACTCCAACTTCTGGAACTCACCTTCCGTCACCACCTGCAGGAAGTGGTTCTCGATGAAGCGCTCAGCTGCCTCCTGCACATCTTGCAGCTGGTGCAGCTCCGCCAACAGGAAGATGCCTGAAAACACACACAGTCCTGTGGTTTTCATAATGATTACACCCAGCAGGAAGGTCAATGGGGAAAAGACAGTTTGCAAAGCTGAAACATCTTCCCACGATTATAGAGCTGTAAATGTGCAAGTTTCCTAACCGTTCCCAATTTTGCTCAATGGCATCTTCGTACATCATTTTAGATATAAAAAATATAGGGAAAAAAAAAAGGAACTGATACATTGCATCCTTTCTTTGGATGAGAATATAAACCGAGGTCTAATCTGTGCATGCACGCACGCATTCCATCGCATGGACTTTAAAGATCCTGATGCTCATGTCCTACACAGGTGAGTGTCGGCTACACAAATAAACCCAGCATGCACTAGGTCCCTTCTCCCTCATACCCAGTCATCCAGGATTGTGCTCAGTAGGCTGAGCGCCATACAATGCACCCAAAGGTTGCAGGTGAGCACCTCAGGCAGCTTTAGTTAGATCCTGTATACTATCAGACAGTACCTTGAGCCGGTCTTGAGCTAAAAAAGCGCTATATAAGAATGATCCAATAAATATGTCATTTAGCAATTATAGCCATTGTAGTGGTCACAAGGCTAAAATGATGTCATTTTACAGTTCCATTTTAAAAATATAAATGTAACAGAGATATTTGGTTGGGGTCAGAACGCTGGATGAGGTCTTAGTTGTAGACATAGTTTGTGCATTGTAGACTTCCACAACAGCTGTTACTTTGTATGTTTCATCTGTCTATATCACAATGGTTCTTGACAATCGTTGGTAGTCTTTGTGCTGGCATCTTCCAAAGGCTACAATAGGGCCAAACAACAGCTTTATTTATGGTTGTACGGCAACACTTGTCCAGCTCAAGAGCTGTTGAAGGCACTGGCCAACAAAGGATCTAGCTACCGCAGGCAACCTCTTGCTGACTTAGGCACCACAGACAACTGAGCACAATCCTGGTCAATCAGGGATGGGAAGGGGATAGGGGGAGGGGACCTAACATTTTCTGTTCAACAATGATCCTTTTTGCTGATTGCAAATTGAACTGAAAGCAGTTTTGTCATCGGCCTGTGACAAGCTGGTGTAGGAAAAATGATTACGCAGTTTGATCTTTGGAGTTTCATCACATGCATATCATCACTATGTCCCCGGTTTGAAATAATGAAAAAAAAAAAAAGGTCATTTTGAAATCAGCTTATTATGATAAGTAGAAAGGTAAACTGCTTCCCTCAAGAAATACTGTCGCTACTTTCAGCACAGTCTTCACACACCGCACCGCTTGCTTCTTCAACCCTGTTACGCCCACTGACTTCACCTACAGTTCAATCACTTAAATTGCTACATTTTTAAAGTCTTTGTACATTAAAAAAAAAATAATTTTCATCAGCCGTGTCAGCGCAACTGGGTTTAGCTTAAGCAATAGCACTACAGTGCCAGCCAGACTAAGGGAAGCAGCACTCTATTTGTTCTTACCCACACAGTTGTCAGGGGCCAGCTGGTGGATAAGAAACTGTCTACAGATGGAGACCACAGGTATCAACTGCAGCATGTCCGCAGCAGCCAAGATCTCCTGGCAAGTCTCCCCGCACACCTGGATATGACCTAAAGACACATCATGTTATTTTATTTATTTAGTTCTTTCTTTCCTTCCTTATCTATTTTACTTACTAATGCAGTTAATTTTTTAAGGTGACCTCCAGAAATTTTCTCTAGCATTTTTTTGGTTCACTGAGCATGCACGCTGTAATGTCGTAATAATGAAAGTGAAAGTGACTTCATGTTTAGAGTGATCTCCCCTTATCAGATCGGGGAGTGAGAGACGCCATTTTGATACGACCGGTGCTGATGTAACAGTGTCTGAAATAAACCAAACTTACCACCTTACACACGTGTTGTGTTAGAACTGATTGTACACAAGACAACGACACTATACACGCCCTATCTTTTCACCGCTACCACTGCTAAGTATACCCTTCACTCACCAGAGTACACAAAGTTCAACAGCTGTTCAAAGATGATCGGTGAAATGTCGTGCAGCGGGACAGTCTTCATCTTCACCTCGGTCAGTCCACACATAAACATGGCCTTGAAGAAGGGGCTTGCCGCAGCAAGTATCAGTCTATGAGCAGGGAACTCTCGCTGACCGACAGACAGACGGACATCGCAGAAACAGTCCTCCTGCCACAGACTGCTCAGATTCTTCAGCAGGCTTGAGGGGAACTCATGAGCCACTTTCTTCTCCACATCCTCCATCCTGGCTTTGTGTTTGACCTGCACAGGCTTTCAGCACCTACATCCTGAAAAAAACCGTACAAACTAGTTTATACTATTTAATCAATTGAGATCTACGACAACTTTGCAAAATGGCCTACCCTAATCCGCTTACCTAACTAGAACTATAATGTCAAAACTCCACTCATTAAAAGTTATGCAAACAAAGAGGAGGAGCGAGGTGAAAATTGAAACTTAGAAGGATTGACAGTTCCGCGGTATTTCTATTTCTCTTACTAAAAGTATTACTCGCAAAGTTCTGACGTCTGGACTGGTTTATTTCGATGGCCGCTATCCGTTAGTTCCCAGGCCAAACTTCCCTGCTCTGGCAAACATTTTGTTATATAATCAATTGCAGAAATATATTCACACCAACAGTACCATACATCATTGGAAAATATGGTACAACTCCCCCAAACTGCAAATTACAAACAATGTTTACGTACTCAATAGCTGTTTATCAGCCATACTTGACGTCTTAGCAAGTGAGAGTTAATTTCCCTTTGTTTTGGACCTGGAACCAAAAGCGGCCATTTCGAAATTAATTTTTTAGGTATCCTACGTATTAGCTTTATTAAACGATTTGAGGCGATACTTTGTAAGTTTTGAAATAAATGTGTAACAAAAGTATATTTTGGTAACTAATTTATTTTAATTCTCTGAGTTTTTGTGTTGAACGGCTTACACAGGTGCTTCCAAAATTGGAACATACCGCCTAAACCGGAATACCGTTTAAGATTAATCGTCTCTTATTCCATTTTGAGGATACCGCCTTTACAACAAAGTAACGTAATAAATAACATTAAATACAATAACGTACAATTTAAAAAAAAAGAAAACAATAAACAAACAAACAAATAAATAAATAAATAAATAAAACTGCGGTTTCCCAACCATTTTGCGTAAGAGAGTGGAGAAAAGAAGATTGATAGTAGTAGTAGTAGTAGTAGTAGTAAGAGAGTGGGGGCAAAACAGTCCGCGAAGCCTTTGTAAAACGTCTCTTCCTCAACTTGGCGGAAGGGTCGGTTGAGCATGTAATTTTCCTAACCATTTTATTCTTATTCCTATTCTATCCCGTAACTCGAAGGTCGTTGAGACACCACAGATGATCGTTTAACCAGCGTAATCCATCTTTGTATGTCCTCAGAAAACCTCATGGCTTCGCTCAGTGTCAAGCCAGTCCATTCTCGAATGTTGTCCTCCCACCTCTTTTTCTGTTTCCCTCTTCTTCTGCCTCCTTGCACCGTGCCTTGCAGGATGGTCTTTGCAAGGCCTGATGCTCTGGTGACGTGGCCATACCATCAGAGTTTTCGTTTCTTCACCACTGTGAGCATGTCATCGTGATGTCCAATGGCTTAATTGTGGGATGGTCTGTCGGATTTCGTTGTGGTGATGTGCTGGGTATAGGAAATGCCCAGAAGTCTTCTGTAGCACCTCATCTCCATGCTTTGTATTCTTCTTTGTGTAACCCAGATTCGCACACATTTAAGTCAAAAGACAACAGACCCAAGATTAAAATTTCTGTCAAATTTAATCAATGCTAGAATCAAACCAGCGCATAAGTTTCATAACTTCGACATAAAGAATAGGATGATCGGACGATCGGTTTACAGGCAGGACAAATGGTAAAGAACTGAACAATGGGAAAAATAAAGGGGAGAGAAAACAAAAAGGCACTGAATTAGCACGAATTCTTCTCTTCCCCTGGGGAAAGGCGGCTGCCCGGCCAAACAACAATGGCGGCAAAGGGAAAGAACCCGAAAAAAGCCTAATTACCTAAAATTAAATACATCATAACTAATTACTGCAACATGCACTTAAATTTACGTTTTAGTACTAAAATAAATCTCAACAATTAATTTTATCAATTATTAACCTGTATGCAGGTTACAGTCACCCCTCCTAAAAGGAAACATGCTTTCGTACCTCAGAAAGGCCACACAAGCATGTTGGAGCAACAAACAACAACATAGCATGAAATTCGCATACGAAAACATAAAAACAGAAATACAATTGAAAATTAAACTTTAAATCAATTACTTGATAACAGTGTGACAAGTACTCTGAGCACTTGCTCAATGGCACCACAACGTCCAAAGTCTAACTGATCATTTGTGATTAGATCCAAGTTGTCTCTAACTCTATCAAGTAGGCTACTATCCAACTGCCTTTTATTTAGAGCAACATGGGTCAAATTTAGTCTGTCTACAGGTTTCCTTTCCCTGAGAGATCTTCTCGGGGTAGGGGTAGGAGCTGGGGCTACAACGATAGATTCTGATTCTTCTGGATCGGAAAAATCCCCCACTTCAGATACAATACTTGAATCCTCTGAAAACAAGCTCTCCCTACTTGGTTCCCGTTGACCAGACAGATCAACAAAACTATCAGTGACTGTGTCCTGATCCATTTCACACCTATCCGAGCCTTTGTCTGCCCCCGAATCACATTCCCTAGCAGGTAAACCCTGGATAACAGACATAGGATGGAACTCCGCAGCATCGGCCCTCAATTGGCTCCGGACAGGGGCCATGGGCAAAATATCAATTATGCAATCTGGGGAGTCCTCGCTCTCAACAGAATCTGGTAAAGGGTCAGACTTTACAACAGACCTTGGTGGAACTGTCGGTTTTTTAGTTGCTACCACTGCTGGATCGATCAACCCTATAGGAAGCAAGTAGTTCCTATGCAGTGTTCGCCTCGGCCCTGCATTAGCTTCATCTTGAACTGTATAGACTGGTAAGCCATCCTTCTTAGCCACCACCACATAAACAGGTCTCTCCCAAGTATCACTTAACTTAGAATCGAGCCTGGGCCCTAACTTGCGAACTAGAACTCTGTCCCCAATATCTAGTTCAGCTGCCTTTGCAGCAAGGTCATATCTAGCTTTGTTCTTAGCGTTTGACTTTGCCATAGAATCAGTAGCCTTCTGGTAAGCGGTTGCTAACCTTTTCTTGAGTTCTTGGATGTAAAGAGAGGGTGATCCTTGCCTCTTGGGGCAGATGTCAATTCCGAATGCTAGATCTATTGGCAATCTGGGATGGCGACCAAAGAACAGAAAATACGGGGAGTGGCCTGTGCTCTGGTGAAAACAACAGTTGTAAGCATGCACAACCTCAGGGAGGGTCTTTTGCAGGTTGATTGTTTGGGTATCGTCTATGCTCCTCAGCATGCTCAACAATGTTCTATTCCATCTCTCCACAGGGTTCCCTGATGGGTGATACGGGGTAGTTCTGCACTTCTGAATGCCAGCAATCATACACAATTCCTTCACTAGCTTGGACTCAAAATCCCTACCCTGGTCAGATAGAATTCGACTGGGGAAACCATATATCATGAAGAATTCCTTCCAAAGCGTCCTAGCCACAGTTTTAGCAGTCTGATCTTTTGTACAGACAGCATGGCCAAACTTGGTAAAATGGTCCATCATGACAAGAATGTTTTGTTTCCGACCACCTACATCGATTGTAAGGAAATCAATAGAAAGAAGTTCAAGAGGATACGTGGTGACAATGGATGACATTGGGGCTTTCTGGCATTTAGCTCCCTTCCTAATGCATCTGGAACAACTTTTAATCTTAGCCTCTAAATCTCTAGCCATGTGGGGCCAAAAGAACCTCAGTCTTAGTTGCTCAATACCATTCTCAAAATGAGTGTGAAATAAATCCTCATGAACACCTCTTAGGGCAGCTTTTCTGTATGGTATAGGCAAGACTAACTGGAAACGTGGGGCTCCTTCTTCCTCAATCTTCCTATATAGAACGCCCTGTTTCAAAACCAATTTCTTTTGTTCTCGAGCATAGACCTTTAGCTCCAAACTATCTGCCTCTGAGACGTTCAACAATTTACCACTTTCTAAACATCTGATCACAAACGAAAGGTGCTTGTCTGCCAACTGAATCCTCCTCCAATCTGTGACTGTGTCTATGGACCCAGGATCAACTTTTGGATCCAATATATCATCAGGTAACAGGTTGGGGTCAATCATCAACTGTTCGACAGCAGGAGTGATACCCTGATCCCCTTGAACAACCTCTAAAGGGACCTGTCCTGAAGCTACACTCTGCCCTTGGAGTACCTGAATATGATGAGACTGGAGTATAGCCTGAACTGATCCTGATGGGACAGAAATGAAACTCTCCAGTTGAGTTACATCAAACGACTTTGCCTTCTCAATCAAAAACGCTATATTATCCAATGATTTCACATACTCCCCATCTGCACAAGGTTCAGAATGAGGTAGCCTGGACAGAGCATCTGCATCTGTGTGAGTAAGTCCCTTTTTGTACCTCAAGTCAAAATCAAACATAGAAAGTGAGGAGAGCCACCTATGACTTGTTGCATCTAATTTTGCGTTTTTCAAGATGTAGCAAAGTGGGTTGTTATCTGTGACAATGGTAACTTTGGTACCCAATATGTAATCCCGAAATTTATCACACATGGCCCACTTAAGAGCGAGAAATTCACGCTTATGAGCAGGGTAATTTTGTTCAGATTTGTTCAATCCGCGACTGGCATAAGCAATGACTTTACTTTTCCCCTCAAACTCTTGGTAAAGTATCGCGCCTAGACCAACACCACTTGCATCACAATGGATGATAAAAGGCTTGGACTGGTCAGCCAAACCTAACACCAGATCACTAGTAAGTGCAAAAATTAGTGATCTAAATGACTTTTCTTGGGCCTCTCCCCAGGAATCAGAAATGGACGAAGAGAGGGTCAACTGACCTTGCTTTCTACCCGACTTGGATCGCCCCCCTGGAGCATAACCTACCGTAAGGTCATTAAGGGGTTTAGCGATGGTAGAGAAGTTGGGAATGAAACGACGATAAAAGCCTGCAAATCCAATGAAACTCTTAACGTCTTTCACTGTTGTTGGTCTGGGCCAATTTTTGACAGCTGCTATTTTGTCTGGGTCAGGGCGGATGGTGCCTTCAGATATGACATAGCCTAGATGTTTGACTTGTGTTGCACCAAAAATACATTTCTCTGGGTCAAGCTTTAAATTAAATTTTACAAGCCTCTCTAGCACTCTAATGGTACGCCCTTCCAATTCCTCAAGAGTCCTAGCATGAATCAGAATGTCATCAAGAAAGATAATCAATTCAGTCAGATTCATATCACTAAAGACTTTTTCCATGAGCCTTTGGAAACATGCAGGTGCATTGGCTAAGCCTTGACTGAGCCTATCCCACTCAAACAGACCAAACGGGGTGATGAAAGCAGAAAATTTACTTGCCCTGTCAGTCATGGGGACCTGATAGTAAGCCTTACAAAGATCAAGAGTAGTAAAAATCTTTGCCCCATTGAGTGTCAATAAAAGGTCTTCAATTTTGGGGATGGAATAACTATCTTTTATGGTCCTCGCATTTAACTTCCTGTAATCAATGCACATCCTGAGTGCGCCTGTTTTTTTCCTAACCAGTACAATTGGGCTAGCAAAGGGTGAATTTGAAGGACGAATAATCTTGGCATCCAATAATCCCTTAATGTGCTGCCTACACTCTTCAAAGTCTCTTGGAGGGATGGGTCTGGCTCTCTCTCTTATGTCTGGGCCAGGTACTACTTCCATATCAAACAAATCCCCTGTTTCTGCTCTCCCTATGTCAAACTCATTTGTGACAAAAGCCCCTTTTAAAGATATCAGCTTTTGTTCAAACTGCCTACACCACTCCGGGTGGGTATTTTCAGTTTCACCAAAATTGAACTTTAGGTCTGACTTTTGACTAGGGTTAGAGTTAGCATGAGCACTGCCTGAAAAGATGGATTTCTCAGAGTTGGGTGAGTGAGAACTCAGGTTAGACACTACGTCCTGAACGTCATATTCATGGTTGTATACAAATATGTCAGCTATGACTTGGTTCTTTTTGATCTTGATTGGGTTGTCAGATTCATTCAACACTACCACCTTAACATCCCAGATGCAATCAGCAGGGACTTTACAGCCAACAACTTTGAGGCCACTAGGCAGAGAAGTTCCAGTGGGTTCCTGAATAATGACAGCATCCCTAGTCTATGGCATATTTGCTGTAATATTGCATTTGATTTCCATACTCTCCCCAGCCGGGATCCAAATTTTCTCTGTGCGAACTCTGGCAGAACCCACTTTTCCATCATCTGCACCAGCAACATCTTGGTACATAAAGGCAATAGTTGGACAAACATTCAATGAGCTGACAAAATGCGAGCCAAACAGTTGTTTACATAGATCAGCAAAATTTCTCAAAATGTTTGTACCAACAATTACTGGTACTCTTCTAGAGAAATCCGTATCAGGACACACCAACATCAAGGCATGCACTCCATCTTTAACACCCATAACATCTGGCATGCAAACATTTACACGCACAAATCCCAAGTACGGTACAGAAAAACCACCCGCTCCCACAACATTAAGGTGACTCAGGTTTTCTAAGGTCAAGTGAGACAAATTAGTCCTATAAAATGTTTCTGACATAATGCTCACTTGCGAACCACTGTCAATCAAGCAGCTAGCTTTGATGTTTTCAATAATCATGTCTGCCTCTAAACTAGGGCCTACTAGAGCTTGCAAGTCTATGTTTTCTGTTGATGAATGTAGCTCTGCAAACACAGTCCTATGGTCTAAACTAACAGGGTTTCTACCATTATTATGCAACAGTACTACAATATTGTTACTGTCTAAATGAACATCTACACTAAGTCCTGGTGGTAACAGTTCTGCTGGTCTCTGAAGGACTTTAACAGTGGATAATGTATCTCCAGAAACTGATACGTTCCCTGCGAGTGTCATTTTTGGCCTGGTTGTAAGGTAACTACAAGGGGACTCCTAAGAGATACCCCACGTACATGAAGACCCTGCTCTAGGCACTCAATGGCGGTGTTCAGGACTTGAGCAGTTCGGGCCGAAGAGGCAGCAGGTGCCATTAAAGTTGCCGATTCCCCCTCATCAGCAACCGCTGGTCGTTTAAATGATGGTGTGCTCTCTTGGCCTGTGCTACTTTTGCCGGATTTGGTGGATTTGTGCAGTCACGTTTGTAGTGGCTGCCGACCTCACCACATCGAAAACAGGGACCTTTCGGAACACGATGTGGCTGTCCTTGAGCATTCTGGTTAAGTTGCCCCTGACGAATTATCTTTTCTGCCACCAATGTTGCCAGACGATCGTAATCTATTTCAGCCGAAATAGATGCAGCAACCGGTGTAGACTTCTGGGATTGCTGTTGATCTCCTGTCCTGTCACAAAGTTCTCTTAGTCGTCTCAGAACTTTAACTGGGTCAGGTGATTCAATGCCTGGTGCACCGAACTCAGTGCGTACTTCCATTATGAGGAGGCGGTCCACGTATGTTGCATTTGACATAAAAGTGTGATAAACTTTCATGTTAGCCTCACTGTTGGAATATTTCTCGTTGGTGTTAAGTTCTGTAAATGCAGACCATACGTGACCGAAAAAGTCTGCTGCGTTTTCCTTCCTGTCCATTTGCAGCTTTACGAACTTTGCGTACAAGTCCTCTGGCGTACTGAGGTTACCATATATTGACCTCAGTGTCTTGATGATGGACTCCCCCGTCGTGCAGTCTTTGACTTGTTCGCAGGCTATACCCCGTAAGCTGGCTTTAATTCGACGGAAGGCCTCTCCATCATCGCTTGCCTCATGGAGGTACTGACCGGCCCTCTCACTCCATTCACTGAATGAGGCTTCCCCCCCACAAGATGGTGTTACACTCAGTTTGATGTTGGTATTTTCTATCAGTAGTGGATTCAGCCCCAATGCTGAAGTACTGATGAGTGTAGCTCAGATTCGTTTATTCACGCAACCCGCTCAAACAGCATACAAGTCACAAAGTCGACGTATGAAGTTTTCCACTTTTATTCAGCACACATCAACAACTGCATACAATCGCTCAATCGCCTTTCCACTCTCAAATTTACTTTCCAACTCACTATCAACAACAACTCAACTTTTTTAACAGTGCGGCGCTTATATAGTCTCTACATACACGGGAACAAACGAGAAAAATCCTACATAAAACACCACAACCAATCAAAATTAATTTCATCATCACGTGACTCACGTCATACAACCTCATTTGGAATGGAAGCTTCCATGGTAACCAACAGAATAATCCACACGCTTTCGATCGATAGTAAACAACTGATTCCCGAAAATTCTCAAACAATATCGACCAACTAAAAACACTAACGTTACACAAAGCCTCTACTAATAACAACGCAAAATCAAATCAAAGATAAATACACTCTATTACTGCATGCGTTGCAAAAATAAAACGAACAGATCTATCGCGCGCGTCACACACAAGCCTGCCATTGCACGCGCTTCACACATAACATCGTGCGCATTTCAAACGCACCATTCGCGTTTCAACGTAACATAACCCCCCACTCAAGAAGAAATTTACCTAATTTCTTTCAACAACGTTGAAACGTAATGCACAAACAAAATCAGAAATTAGAACTTATTTCAGTCTTTCTGGATACTGTCATTTTTCTTTACTCACATACTCTGCTGAGAAAGTCCGCACCAAGATTGTCTGATCCTTTGATAGATTCTACTCGCATGTTAAAGTTCTGCAAGTACATAGCCCATCTCATGATGCGACTGTTCACAAACTTGGCAGAGTTCAAGTAAGTTAACGGCTTGTGATCAGTCTGCAGCACGAACTTCACTCCTTGAAGGTACAGTTCGAACTTCCGGATTCCCCATATGATGGCAAGGCACTCTTTCTCCATGGTCGAGTAATTTTTCTCAGCCCTGGACAGCTTCTTGCTGGCGTAACTGACCGGAAATAGTTTCCCTTCGTGTTCTTGCATCAGTATGGCGCCGATGCCTTCGTCCGCTGCGTCTGTTCTTAAGACGAATACCTTGGAAGTGTCGGGCAGTCGTAGCACCGGATCCTTCGAAAGGAGGTCGCGCACAGTCTGGTATGCCTTCTCCTGAGACGGTCCCCACTCCACTTGATTAGGACAGCCTTTCCGCACCAGGTCTGACAAGGGTGCTGTGATGGCGGAGTAATTCGGTACAAACTCCCTGTAATATCCAGCCAACCCCAGGAAAGATCGCACCTGCTTCTTGGTTTGGGGACGTGGAGCATTCAGAATTTTGGTGACGTTTTCTAGCAGAAGCCCCTTTTGTCCTTCTTTCAGCGAATGGCCAATAAAGTCTACGTTGTCAGTTCCCAGAATGCACTTACTGGGTCTCACGGTCAGGTTGGCCTCTTGAAGACGGTGGAACAGCTCCCTCAAGGTCTGCAGATGCTCCTTCCAGGTCTGGGTGTGGACTAGCAGGTCGTCCCAGTAACACACGACGTTGTCCATCCCTTTGAGCATCTTCCTCATACCTCTCTTCAGGGTAGCTCCGCTGTTGACCATGCCAAAAGGCATCCTTAGGCACTCGTACGTCCCATCAGGAGTTATGAAAGCAGTCTTTGGTATGTCCTGTTGACGCACGGGGACTTGCCAATAACCCTTGCTGAGGTCAATTTTTGAGAAGATTTTACTCCCCGATAATTGGCGGAAGAGGTCTGCTGCCGTAGGCATCGGCTCGGGATCGAAGACGGTGATCTTATTAACCTTTCTGTAGTCGATGCATACTCTATTGCTCCCGTCCTTCTTCTTCACGACCACGACAGGGGACGCGTAGGGTGAACTGGACTCCCTGATGATGCCCATCTTCAGCATCTCATCGATGTCTTTCTTCAAGGATTCACGGGCCTTGAAAGGGATCGGGAAGGGTTTTGATCGAACGGGAATATTTGAAGTGAGGTGGACTTCATGTTCGACCAAAGTCGTAGAGCCTGGGACATCGCTGAAGTTAAGGGGAAACTCGCCCATAAGGTCCTTGAGCTCCAACTTTTGACCTTCCGTCAAGCTTGGTCCTAGCTTAACATCATCAATGCCTTCTTTACTGTGGAAGTCTCCAAGTTCCAACAGTTCCTCGCTGTCAAAGCTGTCGTCGATCTCAGCTGCTGTTGCTGCGTGTACAGTCTCTGATGGCCTTTCCACGTACAGCTTAAGGAGGTTGGCGTGGTATATCTTGGAATGCTGGCCGACCTTCACCTTGTAGTCGTTGATTCCCACCACGGTCTCCACTTCGTACGGGCCTTTCCACTGCATCAGCAACTTATTGTGGTCGGTAGGTAGCAGCACCAGCACTTTGTTGCCAGGTTTAAACTTCCTGTTCACAGCCCTACGGTCATAGTAGTGCTTTCCACAGTCCTGGGACTTCTTCAGGTTTTCTCTGGCTATCTCGAGAGTCTGCTCCAGCTTCTCCCGTAGCTCAAACACGTACTGGTATCTGTTCTTCACCTCTGGGGTCTCTACTTCTTTCGTCCACAGTTCTTTCAGGATGTGCATCGGCCCTCGGATGGTTCTTCCGTACAGCAGCTCGAACGGAGAAAAGCCGGTGGACTCCTGCGGTACTTCTCTGTAGGCGAAAAGTAAGGCGTTGATATAGCGATGCCATTGTCTGGGCTGCTCGCTGCACAGTTTCTTCAGGGTGGACTTCAACGTAGCATTGAACTTTTCGACAAGCCCGTTGCACATTGGATGGTAGGGTGTCGTAGTCAAATGCCGGATGCTCAGCAGTCTGTTGACCTCCTTCATGCAGTCAGAGACGAACTGCGTCCCGAGGTCTGTCAGAATTTCTTCGGGCACTCCAAGTCTACTGAACATGTCCACTAGCGCCTCTGCAACAGTTTCAGTGTCAATCTTCTTCAGAGGCACTGCTTCTGGGTACCGAGTCGCATAGTCTACTAAAGTCAGTACCCATCGATGACCTTCTTCACTCGGAGGTCTTATTTCGCCGATTAAGTCTAAGGCCACCCTCTTGAAAGGTCGGTCGATAAAAGGCATTCTCTGCATTGGCACTTTAGGGACCCTTCCTCGAGGTATGGTCTTCTGGCAAATGTCACATGATCGGCAGAAACGGCTGACGTCCGCATGAAGTCCTGGCCAGTAGAACACCGCCTGTATTCTGTCTGACGTCTTCTTGATGCCTAGGTGACCTCCCATGATTGAGTCATGCGCTACTTCCATCACCTGGCGCCTTAGGGGTAACGGTACCAAGACTTGACGTAGTGGTTTACCTCCGTTGACCCTCGGGTGCTGGAAGATTCTGTACAGGATCTTGGCCTTCACCTCAAAATAGACCGTGCCACTGCCCTTGTTCACGTGGTCTTGGCGGTTCCTGTACTTGTTTAAAGTGCTATCAGCTTCCTGGAGCTGGATCAGCTTATCTCTGACCACGATGGCAGCTTTAGAGTTGTCGGCGACCTTCAAGGGCGACCTTAGTGGCGTAGACGTCTTGTCTCTCTTGGCCTGGGCCCTGGTAGTAACAGCACCGACGATCTCTGGTCGGCAGGGCTGAGCCGGAGTAGCCACATTGTCCCGTAGCAGCTCTGAAAGGTCTCCATCGGGAAATGGCAATGGATCCTCCTCCACAACTTCGACGCGTTGGGTTGAGGCAGGACTCCATTCTGGATCGGGGTCGTCGGGTCGTCTCGCGCCGTCGATATTCCCGATCATCAAATCATACAGCGGCTTCTTCAGGCAAACCGCTTCGACTTCGCCTATGTAGAAAGGTGTGCTGACTTGAATTTTTGCAACTGGCGCTTTCACACATTTGCTGTCGGCCATAAGTGTCCATTTTGAATCGCCAGTGAACTGTTCTTTAGCGATTAGGTCTTCTCTGACGATGACCCCACTGCAACCAGAGTCTCTTAAGACAGTCACTTCATGATCTCCAACGCGTCCCCTGGAAACAGGCATGTTCTGGACGGTCATCGCTGCGCTGGCTACGACGGGGATGGATTTCCCGTTGGCAAGGAGAAGTTGGCCATCGGTTATGCACTCTTGCACGTCCGCAGGAGTAGCTGCGCGATCGGTCTCACTCGGAAGAATGACGCTCCCGCCGCACACTTGATGGTCAGATCTACTGGTTTGCCGTTGATTGGAGAAACGTCTCTGTCGGTTGCCCGCCGCTGCATTGTCCGTATTGCTCCGCTGTCCGCTACTTTTGCTTTGAGGACAGTTAGCCGCTCTGTGGTCTGTAGCGTTGCAGGTGAAACAGCCTCTTGAATGCCCTTCCCTGGGAGGAGGCGTGGAGTCCGTCTGTCTCTGGTTCGTCTGGCTCCCCTGGATCTGGTTCACATGGTTTCCAGTCTTCTGAAAATGTTTCGTCGCGCTGGGTGGCCCCAGGGTCTTCCCATGAGCGATGAGATATCTTTCAGCAGCCTCAGTCACATCTTTAAGCGTCTGCAGCTTTTGTTCTTCTAAGTGGGTCGCAAGGTCCTTGTGACAGGCATTGAGAAATTGTTCCTTCACGATCAGGTCATGGAGACTGTCGTAAGACTTCGTTTCGCCTGATAACTCCACCCACTTGTGTAGATATGACGACAGGCGCTCCACAAACTGCTTTGGCGTCTCGTCTGACTTAGGCCGGCATTCACGGAAGCGTTTACGGTAGCCCTTCTCTGTAAAGTTGTAGCACTGCAATAGGACCTCTTTCAAGACGTCATAGTTTTTGGCGTCATCGTTCGACAGTCTGGTGTAAACTTCGAGCGCTTGCCCTGTCAGAAGTGCACTTAGTCGAATCGCCCAGTCTCGAGGTTGCCAGTTGGAGCTTTCGGCGAACCTTTCGAATCTCGCCAGATAGCTGTCGATCTGGTCCTTCCCGTCGACGAAAGCTGACAATTTTGGAGCCGTATGGTCGTTGGTGACTTGTGGCGCATGCTGATTGTTTTGGATACGCGCCAACTCTAGCTGGTACTGACGCTCTCTTTCTTGCTGCTGCTGTTCAATTTCCAGACGCTTCAGTTCAAATTCTCTTTCTTCACGGCGACGCTGCTCTTCTAATTCTCGTTCTTCACGGCGACGCTGCTCTTCCTTTTCTAGACGCTTCTCTTCTAATTCTCTTTCTTCGCGGCGACGCTGCTCTTCTAATTCTCGTTCTTGTATTCTCTCCTGGGATTTGACGTACTCCGTCAGCTGTTTCCCTTTTAGATTCAGTTGAATCCCTTTCTGCCAGAAGTCAGCCATCTTGATGCTTCTGGAAAGTTCTGGAAAGCTCTTTTCTGGAAAGTTCTTGACTGTGCTGTACTTTTCTAGACTGTTCTAGAACAGCACGCTTTCTGCAGTAGCGCTGATGCTTGCCACTAGTCGCTTTCGCTGACGCAGGCCCCGCTGTCCTCGTCGTATGCGACGCTGCACCACGCTGTTGTTGATGTACACGCTCCTGTGCTGAAGTAGACGCGACGTCCGCTTGCCGCTCTCTGTAACACTGGCGATGTAGCTCCGAGACTGTCCCTCGACGTAGTCCTGCGGCAGCCACGTAGTCCCGATCTGTTGTTCGCTCACGAAGCAACTCTTCAGCGACTACACGCCCTTGCAGTCAACCCGAATCTATCGGATGTAGTCCCAGTATGTTGGCCCCTCTCGACGCAACTCGTTGGCGGCTACCCTCGATGACTGCCTCTCGTAACGTTGACTCGCTTGTTGTAGCAGTTGAACCCTTGGCTATGGCGTGAATCGCGGCTTGACCCCCAAAATGTTACACTCAGTTTGATGTTGGTATTTTCTATCAGTAGTGGATTCAGCCCCAATGCTGAAGTACTGATGAGTGTAGCTCAGATTCGTTTATTCACGCAACCCGCTCAAACAGCATACAAGTCACAAAGTCGACGTATGAAGTTTTCCACTTTTATTCAGCACACATCAACAACTGCATACAATCGCTCAATCGCCTTTCCACTCTCAAATTTACTTTCCAACTCACTATCAACAACAACTCAACTTTTTTAACAGTGCGGCGCTTATATAGTCTCTACATACACGGGAACAAACGAGAAAAATCCTACATAAAACACCACAACCAATCAAAATTAATTTCATCATCACGTGACTCACGTCATACAACCTCATTTGGAATGGAAGCTTCCATGGTAACCAACAGAATAATCCACACGCTTCGATCGATAGTAAACAACTGATTCCCGAAAATTCTCAAACAATATCGACCAACTAAAAACACTAACGTTACACAAAGCCTCTACTAATAACAACGCAAAATCAAATCAAAGATAAATACACTCTATTACTGCATGCGTTGCAAAAATAAAACGAACAGATCTATCGCGCGCGTCACACACAAGCCTGCCATTGCACGCGCTTCACACATAACATCGTGCGCATTTCAAACGCACCATTCGCGTTTCAACGTAACAGATGGCTTGAGTCCAGTGAATACGCCCAGCCTTGGGGCAGGTGTCGGAGTGCGGACGTGGACCGTCACTGGTGCTGGGGGTGACGATGTTGCCAGCCTTTCTCTTAAAAGGTTGTTTTCCCTTTGAAGATCTCCCAATAGGAGAAGAGCAGCAGCCAAATCAGGTACGTCACCTTCAGCCCGCTCCGCCGCCATTCCCCTCTCTCCCATGTTCATATCCCCACCAAGTTCAGCCATGTTAACCTGTCCGATCTCCCTTTACTACCAATTAAGAAATTTAATAATTCTTTTTTTTTCTTTCTTTTAAATTACAATTACAATTTAAATCCCGGACGAGCCCCCAAATTTGTAACCCAGATTCGCACACATTTAAGTCAAAAGACAACAGACCCAAGATTAAAATTTCTGTCAAATTTAATCAATGCTAGAATCAAACCAGCGCATAAGTTTCATAACTTCGACATAAAGAATAGGATGATCGGACGATCGGTTTACAGGCAGGACAAATGGTAAAGAACTGAACAATGGGAAAAATAAAGGGGAGAGAAAACAAAAAGGCACTGAATTAGCACCAATTCTTCTCTTCCCCTGGGGAAAGGCGGCTGCCCGGCCAAACAACAATGGCGGCAAAGGGAAAGAACCCGAAAAAAGCCTAATTACCTAAAATTAAATACATCATAACTAAGTACTGCAACATGCACTTAAATTTACGTTTTAGTACTAAAATAAATCTCAACAATTAATTTTATCAATTATTAACCTGTATGCAGGTTACATTTGTAGAAATACTGTGATAGTCCACGTTTCCCAAACGTATAGGAAGATGGAGATGACAAGGGATCGCAGCAATCTTACCTTGGAATGTAGACTGATGGCCCTGTCTTTCCAACAACCAACACTCTTGTCTGTGCATTTGTTCTATCTAAACTTGACTACTGCAACTCTCTCCTCTCTGGCTCCCCTCTCTACCTTCTTGAAAAACTTCAGAAAGTCCAAAACTCTGCCGCCCGCCTTGTTCTTAAAGCTAAAAAACGAGACCATGCCACCCCTCTACTCCGATCTCTTCATTGGCTCCCTGTTCGAGCTCGCATCTTGTACAAGCTCTCAACTATTGTTTTCAAATTCTTCACTGGTTCTGCCCCTTCATACTTTACTGACCTTCTCTCTGTCTACTCTCCTGCAAGACAACTCCGTTCTTCTTCTGATACAAGACTGCTTTCTTTCCCCCGTGTTCACTCAAAGACCTATGGTGAACGATCTTTCTCTTTCTCTGCTGCAACTGCCTGGAACTCACTACCGATGCAACTCCGACATGCTCCATCACTTTCTTCCTTCAAGCGCCAATTAAAGACCCACCTTTTTAACATGCAAACTCAATAATTTTCACTCCCCCTCCCTTCTATCCCCATATGTAATCTTTTACCAAGTCACGTCATCTGTTCATGGATGGTGGCGGCACCGGCTCGGTTCTTGGTATTCATATTATCTGTTGTTTTACATGGCCATGTTTTACTGTAATTATTTAACCATGTGATAAGTCAAGTCAAGTCAAATAATTTTATTGCCAAGATAAAACACCAGGAATATGTCTCAGAATCGAGATAACACGCTCGCACACACACACACACGCACACACACACACACCAGGGGCGGACGAGGGGGGGGGGGGGTTTCCGGGGTTTCCGGAACCACCCCCCCAGCCCAAAAAAAAAAGGAAAAAAATGAAGGAGAGAGAGAAAGAGAGAAAAAGAAGAAAACACTTTAATATATATATATAAAATTATAAAAATTAAAATAAAAAAAAATAATAAACATAAAATAAATAAATAAATAAATTATATATATATATATAATTTATTTATTTATTTATTCATTTTATTTTTATTTTTATTATTTTTTTAAATTTTAGTTTTTTGGGTACGAGTATTTGACCTTTCCAACAATATGCAAGCCCTCGCAATCTTCTCCCTAAAAAACTTAGTGTCAAGCCTCTGTAACAGCTGTTCAAGTTCTTGTTCCTCTCCAGCCAATCCATCAATGTCATCCGCAAAATGAAGGTTGGAGATTGCTCTTCCCCCATATGCTGACTGTGCCTTCGTGGTCTGCAAGGTCATCTGACATGATGCGCTCTTAAGAGTGTTGGATAGAGTAGGCATCCCTAACACACACCGATTGTTGTTCTAAACCAGTTTCTGATGGCGCTGTTGTGGAGGACTGCACTGGCAGCCTTGTCATACAGGCTTTTGATGACTTCAACAATTTTAGGGCTGATGTTGTACACTCTCGTGGTTGCCCACAGAGCTGCATGCCAGATTCGGTCAAACGCCTTTTTGATGTCTACGAACACATGATATAGATGTTGGTGCTGTAGATATTTTGCACAGATTGTTCTGAGGTTGAAAATCTGTTCAGTGGTACTTCGCGCTGCCCTAAATCCTGCTTGCTCTTCGGCTATGATTTGTTCAGCTTGGGGTTTCAACCTGTTGAGTATTATATTTCAGGAGGACCTTGCTGGGATGGCTGATGAGGCTGATGGTGCGGTAATTTTCACGTTCCTGAAGGTTACCTTTTTTGGAAAGAGTGATGACAAGCGACTAGGTCCATGGTGTAGGCCACTCCCCACTCTGCCACATCTTGTTACACATAATGGTGAGTGCGTCGACCATCGCTTCTCCTCCTGCTTGAAGCAGTTCCGTTGTCCACTCCCGCTGACTTCCCCTTCTTCAGCGATTGCACTGCTGCCTCAACTTCTTCTCGGAGAATTGGGAGGATTTCTTCTTCTTCCCTGTTCTCTGGACATGCTAGAACTGATGGGTCTCCGTTTGGTTTGTGGTTGAAAAGGTCAGAGCAGCACTCTGTCCATCTGTCCAAGCCACTTGCTTTGGATCGTGGAGACCTTGTGCTGTTTAATACTTGTCAGCGGCTTCACAGTCTGGTAGGCCTTCTTGCTGTTGTTCTTGTTCAGACTGTTATCTATTTCCTGGCATTCAGCTTCTATCCAGTTCTCCTTTGCTGTGCGCATGCCTTTTCGGATGTCATTGTTGATTTTTCGGTAGGCATCAGCTCCCTGTCAGGTGTTCCTTTTCTTTTTCATCTCTCTTCGTTTATCACAAAGGTCCAAAAGTTCAGGTGTGATCCACAGCTTCTTCTTTGACCGGTGCTTTCCAAGGATCTCCGTGGCGGCATCTGTCACAGCTAAGTTGAAGGTGGTGGTCATGGTGTTGACATCTACTTCACCAGCTCTTAAAATGAGCAGTGGTGCAATTTTCCCTCCAATTGTGGCCTGAAATATTTCTGTCACCTCCGGGTCTTGCAGTTTGTCCAGGTCAAACTTCAGTCTAGTGCACTTTGCTGTGTTTACTCTCTTCAAGTGAAGCCGGAAAGACATCATCACAAGATTGTGGTCACTTCCGATGTCTGCTCCTGGAAAAGTGCGTGTCCTGCCAATGTTGATGCTTGATCTGAAGCGTTTCTTGACCATCATTAAAATTTACCGAGTAAGTCCCTTTAATAGAATTTTGGAAACCCTCCCCCAAAAACTAACTGATCCGCTCCTGCACACACCTACACACCCACACACGTGTGTAGCAAGCTAAGACAGTCACTTGAACTGTATTTCTGTAGCCCACTGCCTATGTTACTATACAACTTATCTAAAAATTATACGAGATTTCCCTTAAAACGCACATCTATAATAGGCCAGAACCCAAAAGCTTTCGCACACACACGCACGCACACCCCTCCCCACACACACACCCACCCACCTACACACACACACAGTTCGCACACGAGCCAACATACTGCATGCAAGCAGGACAGACAGAACCATACCCATGAGCCACCGCGAAAACCGTATGCAGAGGTTGAGGTCGAGGGGTCAAGGCCAAAGGTCGCTCTGTCCATGGCTAGCAGTACACACAAACACACGTTTGACGGTGTAGTTCGATGTAAAACCGAAGAATTTGTTGTATAGTTGCGTATAGTTGTTCTGTGTGTGTGTGTGTGTGTGTGTGTGTGTGTGTGTGTGTGTGTGTGATTGCACGTGTGTTGTCAAGCGCGGCGAGCTCGCTTTCCTTACCGTTTGCGAGGTACCGCGCGATACAAATGTACTGTATTATTATTATTATTAAATGGGCTTCAACCTTGTCAGAGCAGCAATTGTTTGTGCGATCCTGATGAGGACTTCCTGTCGGGACCCATTGTCTGATACCTATTTATTATATCCTATCCTATCCGGTAACTCGAAGGTTGTTGGGGCAACCACAGATGATCGTTTAACTAGCGAACTCCATCTTTCTCTGTCCTCAGCAACCCTCATGGCTTCGCTCAATGTCAAGCCAGTCAATTCTCGAATGTTGTCCTTCCACCTCTTTTTCTGTCTCCCTCTTCTTCTGCCTCCTTGCAACGTGCTTTGCAGGATGGTCTCTGCAAGGCCTGATGCTCTGGTGATGTGGCCATACCATCGGAGTTTCCGTTTCTTCACCACTGTGAGCATGTCATCATGTTGTCCAATGGCTTGTATGATGGTCTGTCGGACTTCTTCGAGTAGCCACACTGTACGCGAAAATCCAAAAAGTTTTTGATATCCATAATATATAGTACATTCATCAGAAAACATATCAATTTTGCACTAACGATAAAAAATACATTCAGAAAATGTATCAAAATGTATATGAATGATTTTGTAGATCAGTACACATCAAATTGTCATATTAGAATTGGCTGCCATTTTGGAATTGAGGTAAAACACGTGATTCACATGTACCCATGAAAATTACTCTCACAGCAAAAATACTAGGTTATACTGTTAAATACTTGGTTTTACATGTAAAGGGAGGTAATAAACCAATTAGGAATTATTAGTCTTGCTCCTAGTTGTCATATCCTATCCTGTCCCGTAACTCGGAGGTCGTAGGGGCACCACAGATGATTGTTTAACCAGCATACTCCATCTTTCGCTGTCCTCAGCAACCCTGATGGCTTCGCTCAGTGTCAAACCAGTCCATTCTCGGATGTTGTCCTCCCACCTCTTTTTTGGTCTCCCTCTTCTTCTACCTCCTTGCACTGTGCCTTGCAGAATGGTCTTTGCAAAGCCTGATGACCTGGTGACGTGGCCATACCATCGGAGTTTCCGTTTCTTCACCACTGTGAGCATGTCATCATGTTGTCCAATGGCTTATGTGATGGTCTGTCGGACTTCATCGTTGGTGATGTGTTGGGTATAGGAAATGCCCAGAAGTCTTCTGTAGCTCCTCATCTTCACGCTTTGTATTCTTCATTGTAGATCTGCTGTGAGGGGCCATGCTTCGCAAGCATATAGGAAGATGGAGATGACAAGGGAGCGCAGCAGTCTTACTTTGGAATGTAGACTGATGGTCCTGTCTTTCCAAATGGGCTTCAACCTTGTTAGGGCAGCAGTTGTTTGTGAGATCCTGGAGAGGACTTCCTGTCGTGACCCATTGTCTGATACAATGGCTCCTAAATATTTGAAGCTATGCACTGTGTTGAGGGATTGGCCTTGGACTTTGATGTCCGTGTTGATGCCATTGGTGTTGTTGGTCATCACTTTGGTCTTCTCTGCACTTATTTCCATTCCATAGGCTCTGGAGATGGTGTCAAGCCTCTGTAGTACTACCAGCTGTTCAAGTTCTTGTTCCTCTCCAGCCCAATTGTACTCTTCCTTTAGCAGTTGGGTTGCTGGTAACAGATGCTACTGATCAGTCTTCCTAAGACGTGCTGCGCTACATTACATTACATGATTATTGCTTTAGGTCCAGCGGACTCTTCCGAGCTAAATCAGGACCGGACAACCCCCAAGCCGCATAAAAGATCTGCTGAAACAACCCTAGTGGTAAAACTGAAAGCTCTCCACAAGCCAGTCACATTACAATAAAGACATCCCACGCAAGGGACGCTGAGGCTATACTCTAAATTATCGAACCCCCGTTTACAAAAACAAAATAGAATACAAACATCATTATAAAAATTCAACAAAACACATACATATAAAATGCCTACATTGCTAATAAATATCATGGGAAGCCATAGTGACCTCCTGGCACAAAGCGTCCAATATCCCCAAGCTGATCCAACAGACCTCATACACAAATTAAGGAGTCTTGTCCCGGAAGAGTTTTCAAGAAAAAAGGTAGGCGACTGGTCTAGTGAAGAAGAAGATAGTATAGCAGATTGATAGAACAGAGCAGGAATGAGAAAGAGCAAATGAGAAAGACAGCGACAGTGGGAATTTAAAGCACCACATTTCCAGAAAGTGGGGATACTATTTATACTGAAACCCCCGGCACTCCAACGGGGGACGTGCTGCGCTGGCAACCATACAAACGAATCGCACACCCTATGACGCGCATCGCCGGCAATGAGTTAAACAATTATAAACAATTATCTGTGGTGCCCCAACGACTTCCGAGTTACTGGATAGGATAGGATAGGATAGGATAGGATAGGATAGTTAATTCTATCCTATCCTACCCCGTAACTCGGAGGTCGTTGGGACACCACAGGTGATCGTTTAACCAGCGAACTCCATCTTTCTCTATCCTCAGCAACCATCATGGCTTCGCTCAGTGTCAAACCAGTCCATTCTCGAATGTTGTCCTCCCACCTCTTTTTCGGTCTCCTTCTTCTTCTACCTCCTTGCAATGTGCCTTGCAGGATGGTCTTTGCAAGGCCTGATGATCTGGTGACGTGGCTAATACCATCGGAGTTTCCGTTTCTTCACCACTGTGAGCATGTCATCGTGTTGTCCAATGGCTTGTGTAATGGTGTGTCGGACTTTGTCGTTGATGATGTGTTGGGTATAGGAAATGCCCAGAAGTCTTCTGTAGCACCTCATCTCCATGCTTTGTGTTCTTCGTTATAGATGTGCTGTGAGGATCCATGTTTCGCAAGCGTATAGGAAGATGAGATGACAAGGGAGCACAGCAGTCTTACCTTGGAATTTAGACTGATGGTACTGTCTTTTCAAATGGGCTTCAACCATTCCAGGGCAGCAGTTGTTTGTGCGATCCTGGAGAGGACTTCCTGTCGGGGCCCATTGTCTGATACAATGGCTCCTAAATATTTGAAATTATGCACTGTGTTGAGGGATTGGCCTTGGACTTTGATGTCCATGTTAATGCCATTGGTGTTGTTGGTTATCAATTTGGTCTTCTCTGCACTTATTTCCATTCCATAGGCTCTGGAGGTGGTGTCAAGCCTCTGTACCAGCTGTTCAAGTTCTTGTTCTTCTCCAGCCAATCTATCAATGTCATCCGCAAAACGAAGGTTGGAGATTGCTCTAACCCCTATACTGGCTGTACCTTCGGGATCTGCAAGGGCATCTGACATGATGCGCTCTAGGAAGATGTTAAAGAGTGTTGGAGAGTGTAGGTATCCTTGACGCACACCGATTGTTGTTCTGAACCAGTTTCCGATGGCGCTGTTAAGGGGGACTGCACTGGTAGCCTTGTTTTACAGGCTTTTGATGACTTAAATAATTTTAGGGCTGATGTTGTACACTCTCATGGTAGCCCACAGAGCTGCATGTCAGACTCGGTCAAACGCCTTCTTGAAGTCTTTGTACGCATGATATAGATGTTATTGGTGCTGTAGGTATTTCTCGCAGATTATTCTGAGGTTGAAAATCTTTTCAGTGGTACTTCGCCCTGCCCTGAATCCTGCTTGTTCTTCAGCTATGACTTGTTCAGCTTGGGGTTTCAACCTGTTGAGTATTATTTTCAGGAAGACCTTTATTGGGATGGCTGATGAGGCTGATGGTGTGGTAATTTTCACACTCCTGAAGGTTACTTTTTTAGAAGAGTGATGACAAGCGACTGGATCCATGGTGTAGGCCATCCCCCACTCTGCCAAATCTTGTTACAGATAATGGTGAGAGCGTCAATCATCGCTTCTTTTCCTGCTTGAAGCAGTTCGGCGGGTATGTTGCCCACTCCCGGTGACTTCCCTTTCTTAAGCGATTGCACTGCTGGCTCAACTTCTTCTCGGAGAATTGGGAGGATGGATTTCTTCTTCTACTCTGTTCTCGGGACATGATAGAACTGATGGGTCTCCGTTTGGTGTATGGTTGTAAAGGTCAGAGCAGTACTCTGTCCATCTGTCCAAGACTGATAGATAATCCCTGTAGCATTTTGATCTTTGGGGAGGAAAGCGTTTGGAATCTCCCATTTTTCAAGGCCAGCTTAATGAGGGCGGCGCCTTTCTCCTCTCTCTCGCTGCTTTACCTTCCCCGGTGGTTTATAAGATGGAGGTACCCGTTCACAGCTGGGTGGCCTGGGCTGTGTCATGCGCTTGTTTCATTCTTTTTGTTTTTGGTGGTTTCCTTCCAAGCAAGGTCATTCATCTAAATATGACCCTTCCCGACGTTGCTAAACATCAAACTTGGCGAGAGAGAGAGAGAGAGAGGGAGAGAGAGGGAGAGAGAGGGAGAGAGAGGGAGAGAGAGAGAGAGAGAGAGAGAGAGAGAGAGAGAGAGAGAGAGAGGAGAGAGAGAATAATCAAAACAACTTAAATCATCATGAATAAACTTTGTAACTTTTAATATTTATGGTATTTATAATACATTCGGTGATTAATTTATTAAAAAAAAATATAAATACAAAACTACATACACGACAATATAACATATTTCGATACAGTACATCATGCCAATTGCATATACGCACTAAAAAGACATTAAGATTGAACATACAATATTAATATCCAATTAAGACACCAGTAAACAAACATAAGGTCAATTTTAGGTATCAGTCATTTGTAGACAAAACCCAGTAATGGACACCTAATTGTTGGACTATGTTTCTTTCTCTTTCACAATGTGGCAGACTTGCCTAGTCAAACAACAAATCAACTGCGGCTAGAGCAACCCGTGTATTAAAAAGATTAGTATTTTATTTGTCCTGTTTTATTTTTATTGCATTGTATTTATTTGATGTAATTAATTAATTTAGTTTTATTTTCTTCAGTTATTTTAATGTTATTTTATAATATGATTTATTTTATGAAATATGAAGAAACCCATGCGGTGCATTTTAAGTTTTAAGGATTTACTTAATTCATCATCACCATCACCACCACCTCCACCACCATCATCATCATCGTCAGCATCATCATCATCATCGTCAGCATCATTATCATCGTCAGCATCATCATCATCATCATCATCATCATCATCATCATCATCATCATCATCATCATCATCATTATCATCACATGAATGAAAAGTTTTAACAAAAAAAAATAATGCCACATGTCATGTCATTTCAACGATCATCACATTTCGGGTAGCTGCAATTTTACAGTGTAATATTAGTTATAACTTTTGTTTTGCGTCTTTCCGTGTTTTATTAGTTTATTTATTTTGTATGCTTTTGTATTGTTACTTTATGAATTATTTTTGTTTTATCCTCCGTGTATAACATTGTTTTTTTTTTTTAACTTCTCAGGACTACCATTTAAAAAAATGATATAGCATTTCGAAACAAGGGAAGTAAATGTTGCCTCCTTCCTAAGGATGCATTCGAATCGCATTGACTTCCCCTTACTGACTTGCGTGATGCCATCTTTCCGAATAACTATACAAATTCATGGGTTAATTCATGATAATTATGCTCGTATTATGCTTGATGTACAATTAAACTAAATAAATAAAATCAATTGAAAATAAAATCAAATTATACACGATTATATGAAATCTCTGAATTATCCTTCTGACTAGGTTTGTCGGAACCCCTACCTCTTTCTTTCTGTCAGTACATCAGCCTCTTTCTCCCCTTCATTTCTATCAGAATCTCTTTCTTTGTCTCCAATTTTTCTGTACTTTCTGTCTGTATGTCAATCTGTCTCTCTCTCTTGTCTGTCTCTCTGCCTGCCTCTCGCTTTCTCTGTCTGTCTGTCTCTGTCTGTCTGTCTCTGTCTGTCTCTGTCTGTCTCTGTCTCTCTCTGTCTTTCTCTCTCTCTCTCTCTCTCTCTCTCTCTCTCTCTCTCTCTCTCTCTCTCTCTCTCTCTCTCTCTCTCTCTCTCTCTGTCTCTGTC
>CM072516.1:77984393-77986893 GCA_036898135.1 Oncomelania hupensis
GAGCTACTAAAGACAATCTTAATATTCCACCTAACAGAGCTACTAAAGAAAATCTTAACATTCCACATACTAGAGCTACTAAAGACAATCTTAACATTCCACCTAACAGAGCTACTAAAGACAATCTTAACATTCCACCTAACAGAGCTACTAAAGACAATCTTAACATTCCACCTAACAGAGCTACTAAAGACAATCTTAACATTCCACCTAACAGAGCTACTAAAGACAATCTTAACATTCCACCTAAC
This sequence comes from Oncomelania hupensis, assembly GCA_036898135.1. Taxonomy (NCBI): domain Eukaryota; kingdom Metazoa; phylum Mollusca; class Gastropoda; order Littorinimorpha; family Pomatiopsidae; genus Oncomelania; species Oncomelania hupensis. The sequence continues at coordinate 77,984,645 of CM072516.1, forward strand.
AGAGCTACTAAAGACAATCTTAACATACCACATACTAGAGCTACTAAAGACAATCTTAACATTCCACCTAACAGAGCTACTAAAGACAATCTTAACATTCCACCTAACAGAGCTACTAAAGACAATCTTAACATTCCACCTAACAGAGCTACTAAAGACAATCTTAACATTCCACTTAACAGAGCTACTAAAGACAATCTTAACATTCCACATACTAGAGCTACTAAAGACAATCTTAACATTCCACATACTAGAGCTACTAAAGACAATCTTAACATTCCACCTAACAGAGCTACTAAAGACAATCTTAACATTCCACCTAACAGAGCTACTAAAGACAATCCTATCATTCCACTTAACAGAGCTACTAAAGACAATCTTAACATTCCACTTAACAGAGCTACTAAAGACAATCTTAACATTCCACCTAACAGAGCTACTAAAGACAATCTTAACATTCCACATACTAGAGCTACTAAAGACAATCTTAACATTCCACCTAACAGAGCTACTAAAGACAATCTTAACATACCACATACTAGAGCTACTAAAGACAATCTTAACATTCCACCTTACAGAGCTACTAAAGACAATCTTAACATTCCACCTAACAGAGCTACTAAAGACAATCTTAACATTCCACCTAACAGAGCTACTAAAGACAATCTTAACATTCCACCTAACAGAGCTACTAAAGACAATCTTAACATTCCACCTAACAGAGCTACTAAAGACAATCTTAACATTCCACTTACTAGAGCTACTAAAGACAATCTTAACATACCACCTAACAGAGCTACTAAAGACAATCTTAACATACCACCTAACAGAGCTACTAAAGACAATCTTAACATTCCACCTAACAGAGCTACTAAAGACAATCTTAACATTCCACATACTAGAGCTACTAAAGACAATCTTAACATTCCACCTAACAGAGCTACTAAAGACAATCTTAACATTCCACCTAACAGAGCTACTAAAGACAATCTTAACATACCACATACTAGAGCTACTAAAGACAATCTTAACATTCCACCTAACAGAGCTACTAAAGACAATCTTAACATTCCACCTAACAGAGCTACTAAAGACAATCTTAACATTCCACCTAACAGAGCTACTAAAGACAATCTTAACATACCACATACTAGAGCTACTAAAGACAATCTTAACATTCCACCTAACAGAGCTACTAAAGACAATCTTAACATTCCACCTAACAGAGCTACTAAAGACAATCTTAACATTCCACCTAACAGAGTTACTAAAGACAATCTTAACATTCCACTTAACAGAGCTACTAAAGACAATCTTAACATTCCACATACTAGAGCTACTAAAGACAATCTTAACATTCCACCTAACAGAGCTACTAAAGACAATCTTAACATTCCACCTAACAGAGCTACTAAAGACAATCTTAACATTCCACCTAACAGAGCTACTAAAGACAATCTTAACATTCCACCTAACAGAGCTACTAAAGACAATCTTAACATTCCACTTAACAGAGCTACTAAAGACAATCTTAACATTCCACATACTAGAGCTACTAAAGACAATCTTAACATTCCACCTAACAGAGCTACTAAAGACAATCTTAACATTCCACCTTACAGAGCTACTAAAGACAATCTTAACATTCCACATACTAGAGCTACTAAAGACAATCTTAACATTCCACTTAACAGAGCTACTAAAGACAATCTTAACATTCCACCTAACAGAGCTACTAAAGACAATCTTAACATTCCACCTAACAGAGCTACTAAAGACAATCTTAACATTCCACTTAACAGAGCTACTAAAGACAATCTTAACATTCCACCTAACAGAGCTACTAAAGACAATCTCAACATTCCACCTAACAGAGCTACTAAAGACAATCTTAACATTCCACCTAACAGAGCTACTAAAGACAATCTTAACATTCCACCTAACAGAGCTACTAAAGACAATCTCAACATTCCACCTAACAGAGCTACTAAAGACAATCTTAACATACCACTTAACAGAGCTACTAAAGACAATCTTAACATTCCACCTAACAGAACTACTAAAGACAATCTTAACATTCCACCTAACAGAGCTACTAAAGACAATCTTAAAATTCCACCTAACAGAGCTACTAAAGACAATCTTAACATTCCACCTAACAGAGCTACTAAAGACAATCTTAACATTCCACCTAACAGAGCTACTAAAGACAATCTTAACATTCCACCTAACACAGCTACTAAAGACCA
>CM072516.1:77991893-77996893 GCA_036898135.1 Oncomelania hupensis
CATCCTGCAAGGCACGGTGCAAGGAGGCAGAAGAAGAGGGAGACAGAAAAAGAGGTGGGAGGACAACATTCGAGAATGGACTGGCTTGACACTGAACGAAGCCATGAGGGTTGGTGAGAACAGTGAAAGATGGAGTACGCTGGTTAAACGATCATCTGTGGTGCCCCAACGACCTTTGAGTTACGGGATAGGATAGCATAGGATAGGATAGGATAGGATAGGATAGGATAGGACTACCCTGGTCAGCGTTCTAGGAGATCATCTCGGGTTTTTCATCCTAAACCTAAGCTATCACGGTTTGCCATTTGTATGCGCCTTGAGTCATTTTTCCTCTGAAAGATAATTATGTGCGTTATATATTGCTGTCCCTTCCCCACCCTTCCCCCACCTCTATCGTTTACGTCTTCAGATGATGGTATAAACCCAGTTCTAGTCTGTGCGCACACGCCAATTCCATGGCACGGGACTTTAAAGATCCTGACGCTCATGCCCTAGACCCACCCAGCAAGCATTAGGGTCCCCTCAACCCCCATCCCCCGCAATCCCTGATCGTCCAGTATGGTGGTCAGTGGTCTGTGGCGTCAGGAGATACGCCTAAGGCAGCAATAACGCCTGTTGTCCTGGGGTCACTTCCTGTAGCGGCCAGCATTTTGAGCCGCTCTTGAGTGGGAAAAGTGCTCTAAAATTTTTTAAGAACGATATAATACATTAAATAACATAACCCTCTCTCTCTCTCTCTCTCTCTCTCTCTCTCTCTCTCTCTCTCTCTCTCTCTCGTATCAGTTAGTTATTCATTGCTTACAGGGTCCAGCGGACTGCAAAGAGCCGAATCATGACCACAAAATCAAGACCACAACTTGGCTCAAAGAGGACTCACCCCTGATCCGCATAAAAGATCTGATGAAACAACCCCAGTTACATTACATTACATGATTATTGCTTTAGGTCCAGCGGCCTCTTCCGAGACAAATCAGGACCGGACAACCCCTGATCCGCATAAAAGATCTGCTGAAACAACCCTAGTGGTAAAACTGAAAGCTCTCCACCAGCCAGTCACTTTACAATAAAGACATCCCACGTAGGGGACGCTGAGGCCGCACTCTAATCTATCGAACCCCCGCTTACAAAAACAAAATAGAATACAAACATCATTATAAATTATCAACAAAACACACACATATAAAATGCCTACATTGCTAAATAATAAGAAAGCGTCCAATATTCCCAAGCTGATCCAACAGACCTCATACACAAATAAGGAGTCTTGTACCGGAAGAATTTTAAAGAAAAAAGGTAGATGACTGGTCTAGCGAAGAAGAAGATAGTATAGCAGATTGATAGAACAGAGCAGGAATGAGAAAGAGCAAATGAGAAAGACAGCGACAGTGGGAATTTAAAGCACTAAATTTCCAGAAAGTGGGGATACTATTTATACTGAAACCCCCTGCACCCCAACGGGGTGGCAACAGTGAAGGTACTCCACCAACCGGTCACAGTACAATAAAGTCATCCCACGCCGGGGACGCTGAGGCTATAGGCTTATTTATCGGACCCCCGTTTACAAAAGCAAAATAGAATACAAATATCATTATAAAATATCAACAAAACGCTTACATATAAAATGCCTACATTGCTAAATAATAACATCATAGGAAGCCCTAGTGACCATTTGGCAGAAAGCGTCCAATATTCCCAAGCTGATACAACAGACCTCACACACAAATGAGTTTTGTCCCGGAAGAGTTTTGAAGAAAAAAAGGTAGGTGACTGGTCTTGCGAAGAAGAAGATAGTATAGTAGATTGATAGAACAGAGTAGGAATGATAAAGAACAAAAAAGAAAGAAAGCGACAGTGGGAATTTAAAGCACTACATTTGCAGAAAGTGGGGATACTATTTATACAGTGTCGTCGTTTCATTTTGTGTGCTTGGGGGAAACGTTTTTTGAGACTTTGAATTCAAGGATTTTTTCAGGTCTTAAAGCTTTTTGTCAATTTTCCAAGAGATTGTCCATTATTGGTAGGCCGTCGGGTGGCGTGGTGTGTTTGATAAATGATGAAATAATGCCTTTTGTCAAGCAAGTGAACGTAACTGTTGGTAATTTTCTGTTGTTCATTATTGATACAAGTTTGTTTGGATTGCCAAAAGATGTGTGATGAAGATGAACCTGAAGGTTCTACATACTATGCTCATGTGGGGGCTGATGGGGATGGGATGGCTATGCTTGACAATTGTTTGTTTGATAATGCTTAAGTAGTTAATGATTATTTTGTTATTGCGTCTGGTGATTTGAATAGTAGATCTGCCAACGTGTTATAGCTTGCGACAGCTGACAGCGATTTTTAAAAAAATACAATGCATGTAAGGGATAATGTTAACGTTCGTAGACATTCTCAAGATATAGTTTTACATGGATTTGGAAAGTCACTGTTGGATATGTGTACTACTTAAAAATGGTCAATTTCGAATGGTATATGTCATGGTGACCTTGATAGTCGCTATACGTACTTTTGTGACTTTGGATGCAGCGTAAATTATTATTTTTTTTATGTCCAGTGATCTTCTTGCTTCTCTATGGGATGATTGTGTTTTGTCTGTTTTGGATCGTATTGAATCTAATCATATGCATATAAACCTATTTCTACAAGATACAAATGTTTTGGTTTCTGATAATGTTGTTGTCATTGAAAAGTTTGCTTGGAAGCCTGATAATTTAGAACAATTTAAAGAAGCAATCCTATCCTATCCTATCCTATCCCCTAACTCGGAGGCCGTATGGGCACCACAGATGATCGTTTAACCAGCGTACTCCATCTTTCCCTGTCCTCAGCAACCCTGATTGTTTCGCTCAGTGTCAAACCAGTCCATTCTCGAATGTTGTCCTCCCACCTCTTTTTCGGTCTCCCTCTTCTTCTACCCCCTTGCACTGTGCCTTGCAGGATGGTCTGTGCAAGACCTGATGATCTGGTGACGTGGCCATACCATCGGAGTTTACGTTTTTTCACCACTGTGAGCAGGTCATCGTGTTGTCCAATGACTTGTGTGATGGTCTGTCGGACTTCGTCGTTGGTGAACAATAGATTGTGACAATGCACGTATGATGTTAGAAAGCGTTATACAGTTGACTGATGTTGATGTAAATATGGCATTAGATAGGTTTAACCAGCGCATGGAATAGATTGCTCTGGGTATGAAGAAAGGGGTTGTGCTAGGCGGAAGAAGAAATTTGGTCTGGTTTGACAGTGAATGTATGTAAAACTTTAAAAAGATTAGTGAGAAGACTGTTAAAGAAATTCCGTCATACTTTACGTGAAGAGAGAAAATTATTGTAAGGTAAGACGGGAGCATAAGAACGTTTTATTTCGTAAGAAAAAGCAGTTCAATGTTGATGTGATAAATAACTCGTAGCTTTTATTCATAGTCAAACGGAGTTTTGGGAAAATGTGCATAATGTTGTTCCTAAAAAAATATAACTTGATATCATGAGCGTGTATATTGGTACAGATCGCCGCGCTTTGAGCCTGATTGATTTGGGGAAAGGCGCGTATATAGCATCAAGTATTATTATTATTATTATTATTATTATTATCAAATTACAGTAGAAGACTGGTTCAAGCACTTTAAATTGTTATTAGAAAAAGATGACGTTTTTGCATCCGTTGATGATGGTGATGATATTGAGATAGAAGATGATATGTTTTATAATCAACCTATTACTAAAGAAGACGTTTTGTTAGCATTGCAAAGGTTAAAAGAGAAGAAAGCTGCGGTGCCTGATGGTACACATGGTATTATTGCTTAACTGTTGAAGTATTCCTCTGAATTTATTGTTCCTTTTTTCGTCAGGTATTTTAATGTGCTTTTTGAAAAAAGGTATTTATCCTAAAAACTGGACAAAATCTGTTATACCACCTCTGCATAAGAAAGGTGATGTTAACAAGCCTGATAACTACCGTGGTATCAGTTTGTCTGATGTAAGCAGTACAGTTTTGGGTACAATTATTAATAAGCTTGGGTTGAAGGAAACAATATAAGTGGTGAACATTGGGCAGGATTTAAGAAAGGTTACTCCACTATTTATCAAATGTTCACTTTTTTAGCCTGCGTTCATAAACAGTTCTTTTATAATCATAAACTTTATGTAGCCTTTATTGATTTTGAAAAATGCTTTGATTTTATTAATATGAATTTGCTATGGCATGTCTTACTGAAGAATGGAATTAAGGAACAACTTTTTGGATGTGTCAAAAGTATGTTAATGTTAAAGCTCGTATTAGATGTAGTGCCAGACTCACAGACTATGTAAATTGTTCAGTAGGAGTGAAGCAAATGGACATAAGCCTCCATTGGTTTTCCTATTTTTACTAATGAGCTGGCGTTAGAAGTGATAAATAATGGAAGACACGGTGTAACATTTTTTCCTGATGCTTTTGAATTGTTCATTATGTTGCTCGCTGATGATGTTATTCTGTTATCTGAAACAGTTTTAGGGTTACAAACGCAACTTAATAGTTTACATAGAACAGCTTCCTCTCGTAATTTCAAGATGAATCTGGATAAAAATAGTATACCAACAACCTCATCAACATCATGATAAACAGTACAACTGTTGTTTATTTATTGTAACCTTCTTGTATAGCGCTTCTCCAGCTCAACAGCTGCTCAAGGCGCTGGCCGAGACAGGATCTAACTCAAACCGCCCGAGACGCCCGCTTGCTGCATTAGGCGCACAGTCTGACGCCACAGACCACTGAGCACAATCCTGGGACACCGGGGATCGGGAAGAAGGGACCTAGTGCGTGCTGGGTGTATTTGTGCAGCCGTCACTCACCCCTCTAGGACATGAGCCTCAGGATCTTTACAGTCCGTCCGATGGAATACCTCCGTACACAGACTAGACCTCGGTTTATACTCTCATCCCAACAACTGCAGCAACAACAACGTTACCATCCTCCTCATCCTCATCGTCATCATCATCATCGTCGTCATCATCATAATACTA
>CM072516.1:78001893-78006893 GCA_036898135.1 Oncomelania hupensis
TTTTTTTTTACACGCAAGCGAAAGGCTGTTACCTGAGAGTTGGTCACGCAAACGGTCATGTACAACAAACCCATGAGTGAAATCTCTTTAGGTGGGGGTATATTCCGGGCGCGAGGGGTATGACCTGGCTTAGGCTGATCTATACCCAGGGGGTTAAACCCGCCTAGGCTACATTATACCCAGGGTATAAAGTAGCCAGGGGTATATTCCGGCCTGTTACACCGGCAAAAAAGAAAAACTATATTATTCGATGCTCTGTGTAAAGTGAGAAAGAGGGAAAGTGAAAAGGCGATTGTATGCAGTTGTTGAACCCTGAATAAAGTTTGAAAACTTCATACAACGACTCTGTGCCTTGTTGCTGATTGAACGGGTTGCGTGGATAAACGAATCCGAGTTGCACTTCATCAGGACTTCAGCATTGGGGCTGAATCAACTACTGATAGAAAAACACCATCAAACGAGTGTAACAACCTGTAACATTAGAGAGAGAGAGAAAGAGAGAGAGAGAGAGAGAGAGAGAGAGAGAGAGAGAGAGAGAGAGAGGGAGGGAGAGAGAGAGATGCACGTCACAAAGTGTGAAAAGAGGAGACTATATCACAGAACAGATATTAGTAATACGATCGTTACATAGTAATTTCTCTTGGAGCTGGCGTCACACACCTGCACGCGAACCAACCTTATCTCTCCAGGCTTGTAATAATTTAATTTGGTTGGAGTGAGAGGGGAGGGGGGGAGAGATACGAACATCAGAGTGCAAAAACACACACAAATACGCACATAAATTCACACACGCACAGTCACACACACATACACACCGAGCCAACGGGCGAAATGCTGTAATCCCATAAGTTTTGAAGTAAATGAAGCTAGTAAGTCTCATAAGTCAGATAAGACCCTTCACGTGTACGTAATATGTCAAGATTTATCTGTATTATTGCTGTATAGGTTCGTTTCCTTTACATTTTGTATACTACCTCATTTAGGTTTTTCAGTTGGAATGCTACAGTTTCCGAACAGAGTAGGAGAGAGTGGGGAGGGAATAGGGAAAGAGAAAGAGAGATGGAAGGCAGAGAGAGAGAGAGGGAGAGAGAGGAGGGAGGGGGGCACAGAGAGAAAGAGACAGAGAGATATGGACAGAGAGAGATAGAGACAGAGAGATAGGGGCAGAGAGATAGATAGGGACAGAGAAAAAGACAGAGATATGGACAGAGACAGAGAGATAAGTACAGAGAGAAAGATAGGGACAGAGAAAGATACAGAGAGATAGGGACAGAGAGAGAAAGAGACAGAGAGATAGGGACAGAGATAGAAAAAGACAGAGAGATAGGGACAGAGAGAGAAAGAGACAGAGAGATAGGGACAGAGAGAGAAAGAGACAGAGAGATAGGGACAGAGAGAGAAAGAGACAGAGAGATAGGGACACAGAGAGAGAAAGAGACAGAGAGATAGGGACACAGAGAGAGAAAGAGACAGAGAGATAGGGTCAGAGAAAGAGACAGAGAGATATGGACACAGAGAGAAAGCGATGAGAGATAGGGACAGAGAGAGAAAGATAGAGAGATAGGGACAGAGAGAGAAAGAGACAGAGAGATAGGGACAGAGAGAGAAAGAGACAGAGAGAGAAATAGACAGAGATATAGGGACAGAGAGAAAGAGAGATAGGGGCAGAGAGAGAAAGAGACAGAGAGATAAGGACAGAGAGAAAAAGAGACAGAGAGATAGGGGCAGAGAGAGATAGAGAAAGAGAGAGAGGGGGCATGGACAGAGAGAGAGAGAGAGAGAGAGAGAGAGAGAGAGAGAGAGAGAGAGACAAACACACACAGAAACACCCAGATAGATAGATAGACACAAAAAAGAACAAGAAGAAGGAAGAGGAGGAGGATGAAGAAGAAGACAACCACCACCACAACAACAGCGGTCACAATATAGTACAAGGAAAGATTACCCCTTTCGGCAATTAGTAGTCCAATAGGCCTAGAAGGGCTGAACTACTCACTTTTATAACAGACTTACCTAACAGTTGCCTGTAATACACGAACACCGTATCAAAAGAGCATTACACACTAGTCTCAAACCAGCTTTGCTTCATCCACAAAATGACATGTTAATATTGTCATGATTATATATTTACAACACTTTCACTCCTAATGTCGATGTCAGCAAATGATATCATCATTACTTATCTAGCGTTCATCTCCGGAGTTGGGAGGCTGTCATTTAATCCGCTACAGAGTACTAGGACGTGTAATGCAAGGGATCACCAACGACGTTCTTATACAGCGCATGCAGGACACAGGATCTCAGTCATGCTGTTGGAGGTGTCAACTCGTTGCTTGCTGCTCACCTCATAGTCAATCAACGCCCCAGACAAATCACTGGGCGATACTGAAGGGAAGTTTGTATTGTTGTAAGACCTACAGAGACGGTCCTAGTGTTTGGAATATTAACAGTAGCATTGTGTGGTGACGGTCTGTGGGGTTTAACTTAAAATAACTGGATCACCGTGGTCTGCACCCACTGCGCGACTGACAGCCTGACTACACCATTTGCCCCTGGGGCTGCTCTCTCTAGCTGTGAGGGGCCACACACGCACCCATTACCCCCCACCCACTCCTACATTTTCCCCCCACCCATACTGCCCGCACTTACCATTATAACCCCCTGTTGTACTCACATGACGGTCGAGCTCATACCCAAAAGCACGCGCATACACACACAGCCATAGGGAAGAGAGAGAAAGAGAGAGAGAGAGAGAGAGAGAGAGAGAGAGAGAGAGAGAGGGGTGAGGGGCATGGAGAGACATTGACACGTATACAACATGCTAATACAAGCACGCGCACACACACACACACGCACACAAACTTCCACCCTCCACCCAACTACTTAACTCCCATTCCAGTCCAACCTCCCCCACCGCAAATCCTTTCAACTCCCACCTACCCCCCACCACCACACACACACACCCAGACGCTCATGAAGCTGGGCCTGTAAAAAGCAAAGTTCCTTATTACTTCTAATGTACTAAATCTAAAGTATTTAATATAAATCTAAGGTATTATTAGGGTTTCCCGAAAGTATTCAAACATTGCGAGAAACGTTAATACCATAAGGTTGCAAACATTATTTGCAAAACTCAAAATCGGGCCGCTGGGAGAGTGCAAGAAAGTTGTCCCTGTGAAAAGGGAGATCCACACTGAGTCTTTATTTCATGATATCAAAAGTTACTAAAAAAATAAAAAATAAAAAAAGAACCTGAATGGAAACAATACAAAAACTAAAGCGCGGGAAGTGAGTATAGTCTCGCCTTAGGAAACGGAACAGCTGTAAAAATAAAATTGCAAGTTACACTTGTTGCAAGTTTGTTACTCATCAGTCAAAGATCGTAGATCATTTAAAACAGACTTTCCTACTGTGAGGTGGCTATAGCGAAAACGCAACTGACCACCCGGACAGGCCATGCATAAAGCTACCCGTTATTGCACGACACGGGTAGGAAAGCCAAACGGGCGATTTGCAGTCATGGGCTCGTTAAACACGTTAACGCTGCTGCCGTTCACAGTATCGGAGCTTGCCGCGGCAATACAAAAAAGAAATGAATTGTGCTTACACTTTAAAAGAGTTGCTCATGGCGCTGGTGAAATCAGGATCTAACTGTAAGCGCTCAAGGCGTCCACTTGAACCCTGCTTGGGAACAACTGAGCGACCCTCAGCGATCTAAAATGTGTGCGCCTGTACCAGATCTGCCTGTTGGACACAATGACCTGTTGTTGTTTTTTAACGTGCCGCTGTAGCGACACGGGATTTGAGGAATATCTATTTTGGTGATAGCCTCATCAGTCTCAGCCACTCTGTGCACGCCGGGGTTGGATCACACGCGACAGACCGTGGCCGCCTGACGCGGCATTTGCATGCACTGTAGCTGAGCCAGCTAGGTACTGCACGTTATACGCTGTGGAGCGCAGTTGGCTCAGTGGTTTACGCAGTGTACTCAAATGCCAGGCGATAATACTGCAGCCTGATCAGGCGGCACTGGTTCAAACCCCGTCGGCAGCCTGGAGTAAAATACTACTACTACTTTTAAAAAAAATAAAATAAATTAAAAAATTACACTGAGACACTGTGCCCCTACACCTTTGGATGAGAGTATACACCGAGGTCTAGTCTGTGAACGCAGGCATTCCATCGCACGAGACTTTAAAGATCCTGACACTCATGCATATCCTACACGGGTAAGGGCCGGTTATACACACCCAGCGCCCACTAGATCCTTTCTCCCCGTCCCCCGTCTGGGAGTCAGACTATGCGCCCAAAGGTTGCAGGTGAGCGCCTCGGGCGGGTTGAGTTAGATCCTGTATCGACCAGCGCCTTGAGCAGCTCTTGAGCTGGAAAAGCGCTATATAAAAGTGATAATTAATACGGTAGGTCTAGATCTACTTGGCTTGGTTTACGACCGGCAAAGATAAAGCACCGCAGTCATGAAGCTGGCCTTGAAAAAAAAAGGGAGCTATCTAACGCCTCTCTTCCCAACTACCAGTTCACGGGAAAACCTTTATTTATTTATGTATTTTGTTTACCAACTTACTAAAGTATATCATGTTCCAAACTTTATAATATGACTTCGTCAGTAGTATCTTCGACTCGTTGTCACATTATTCCACAGTGTCATTGTCTTGGAATTGTTAAGTCGTTGTCCAACGTTATATTTCACACTGAAAATTTAAAGATAACTTTTAATGCATAAAATGTATCGCACTACCCTTCACCTCCTCCATCCCTACCCTCTCCCCTCTTATCTCCTCGCCCCTTTTTTGTGTTGTGTTCCCCCCTGTCAGCGTCTGCGCCAGGGTGCGTTGTATTTTTAACTTTAGAAGTTGAAAGATAAAGTTTCATAAAAAAAAGTTGCTCGTCATGCAAGTTAAAATAAAGAAAGTTTACCTTAATAATCAACTGTAGGATATCTACGTGGGTTTGTTTTTCACGAAGAAGAAGAATAAGAAGAA
>CM072516.1:78009393-78036893 GCA_036898135.1 Oncomelania hupensis
ATCGCACAAACAACTGCTGCCCTGGCGAGGTTGAAGCCCATTTGGAAAGACAGGACCATCAGTCTACATTCCAAGATAAGACTGCTGCGCTCCCTTGTCATCTCCATCTTCCTATATGCTTGCGAAACATGGACCCTCACAGAAGATCTACAACGAAGAATACAAAACATGGAGATGAGGTGCTACAGAAGACTTCTGGGCATTTCCTATACCCAGCACATCACCAACGACGACGTCCGACAGACCATCACACAAGCCATTGGACAACACGATGACCTGCTCACAGTGGTGAAAAAACGGAAACTCCGATGGTATGGTCACGTCACCAGATCATCAGGTCTTGCAAAGACCATCCTGCAAGGCACAATGCAAGGAGGTAGAAGAAGAGGGAGACCGAAAAAGAGGTGGGAGGACAACATTCGAGAATGGACTGGTTTGACACTGAGCAAAACAATCAGGGTTGCTGTGGACAGGGAAAGATGGAGTACGCTGGTTAAACGATCATCTGTGGTGCCCCTACGACCTTCGAGTTACGGGATAGGATAGGATAGTAGTAGTAGTAGTAGTAGTAGTAGTAGTAGTAGTAGTAGTAGTAGTAGTAGTAGTAGTAATGGGCCACTCGTACCGTCCTCTAATGCTGCTAGACAGACGTGTGGACGTGGAAAACTGTACAAAGCGTCATTACAATATTCATCGCACGCCCAGGTGAACACTACCCACTTAGACGACGTGGTACCCCAAAGATATTGACAACTGTAACGAAGGGGAGGGGCAGGGGAGGGGTGAGTGGGAGGGAGAGGGGAGAGAGGAGAGGATAGAAAAGGGAGAGAGAAAGGGAGAGACAGAGAGAGGAGGTTAAAAAAAGGTTAAGGTTACGAACAAATACCGCATGCACACTACAACATTCTTGTAAACAAAGCATCTCGCTCAGTCATTATATTGAAAATGAGATTCCCCGAGGGGTGAATAGTTCTCGGCTTTGCAGCCTTCAAATTCCATTATAGTTTATTTGGACCCACCCTTCCTCCAGTAACCTCATACTAGTTTCGCATTATATTGTTCTTTTCTCTTACTTTTTAAACTCTTTTTTTTTCTTTCCTTTTCCATTCTCAGGAAAGAATGCAGCCCATTTTTGGGGTATATGACAGCAGACTGATAGAAAAAAGTAGTGTAGAGACTGCAAGTCACACGTCAGACAACACACATGTGCGACAACATGCACATGTGCAAACATGGAAACAGAGAAAGAGGGAGAGAGAGAGAGAGAGAGAGAGAGAGAGAGAGAGAGAGAGAGAGAGAGAGAGAGAGAGAGAGAGAGAGAGGGAGAGAGAGAATCACACACACACATACACACACACACACACTATTAGGAAATTTAAATACTATACAGTTTGCTTCATAACGTCAACACATTCTTTTAAACTAAACCTGTTCACCGCCAGAAAAATTCGTCGACGAAATGAAGCCCGATAAAAAATATAATCGTCATGACTCAACTACCACCCACAACTCCAAATACCACTGGCTTTTAACTGGTCTAGTTTGGGCGATCGAGTTTAGATCATGGCTACACGAAATCGAAATTTCACAATGGATCATGCTCTGCAAACTAGCATGACCCAAACTAGTCCCTTGTACTAACTGGTCTAGCTTAGGTGGTTAACTTCTATCACGAGGTGACTTGTAGTGCAGTTGTTTACAGCTCTGAGTTTCCAATGACGAAGGTTGCTGGTTCGATCCCAGCCGGTGGACAAAATTATTGACTTACGAGTTATCAGTGAGACAATGTAGACCGCCGAAGTTTTTCTGTTGTTTTTTGTTGTTGTTTTAATTGATAGTATTAATTACAGTTAGATAAATAATTTAGAAAAACTCAGAGTTTCTTTAATTTTTCAATAACAGTGATCTCGTTGGAGATTTATCTTACATCATCTTCCACAAGGACTGGATACTTCTAGCCTTTTTACTTCGTTCTCCCATCTTTGTATTTTATAGGCAAACTCCCTTTAACTACTTTTAACTAACAGGGCAGTTTTTACTTTGGTCGACGTGGTTCGATCGGGTATGCTAGCCCTAACCGTAGGTTTATGCTGTTGAATACCCAGTTCTTCAATAAAAGAGCTTTGGCAAACAAACCATGATCGGGCTATCAGTCTCTTGGCGCCACGGAAGTGGTGACGGAGTGATATACCCAGGCGGTAGCTCTTTGGTGAAAAGAGGGGATATCAGTGTCGCAGTTCCTGTAATCTCCCCTCAATCCCCTCACGGCCTCTGTGCTCGGTGACGACTGACAACCCAAGTTCAATCCATCAATCCACATTAGGTTGACCCAGTAGGCTACTCAATCTGCTTAGCTGTTTGTGAAACCTGTCCTTGAGGCACTTCGTCAATGAAAGTTTGATGAGCACGATCCACGATATTCCTCAGCCGCTCATCTCTATTGGATCTTTTTTTTTTTCGTATCAGAGGGCACACTATAGAGTTGTGCTGGTGCTGTGTCTTGTGGTACAGCAAAGCATGAGGGGGATGCACCCTCATGCTGGTGAATGGAACAATGACTGCTTTTGTTGTTTACAATTATTTGTATGATAATCTTTTTATTAACAAATGATTATTTTCCGAGAATATTCGTCACCTATGTGGACGAAACTGGGCTACGTGTTGCTTTGTGACCAAAAGCGCGACAGCAGCAAGGGCTTGCCCCACCCAGGACGAGGGGAAAAAAGACGCAGTGCCTGGTAGGCTGTTTAAAAAAAAATTTAGTTGGCATTCACTCTCCCAGGACATGAGCGTCAGGATCTTTAATGTCCGTGGGATAAAATGCATGCACGCACAAGCTAAGCCTCGGTTTAGACTCTCATCCGAAGGGGTTGATTTTGTGGCTTCCATCATGCATCAGAGTTAACCTAGTGGCAATCCGCACTTTCGGAAGTGAAGGGGTTGACAGGCTTTTAACACCTTGCTAATTTAAAAATGGGTAATTGAAGCGTTACTTACTCTACGCGGCTCAAGAGACATTACTTACGTTAGCGAGTTTGGTATACGATTGTTGGGCAAGATTTGGCAATAGGCACTAACGAGGGCCCGTGTTCATGACTTATCAGTGCATATATACCTTAATAGTATCCAAGCCTGCTTAGGCTTACGGCGTTGATCGAGTAGGGCGTTTGCCTCAGCACTGAGCTATGCTGTGTGTGTAGACGGCTTTCATCTGACAGTTTTCTTTGGCGCAGTGACGAACTACCGCTAGTTTTGGCTATCTGAAGTCTGACTCTGCAGATAATTAAGGTTGCATTTTGGGAGGCTGAAACCAAGAATGTGTATGTGTTAATTTATCAGCATTTATTTTACGACCTTTCATCTGAGGGTTTCTTTGGGCCCAGGCAAACCCTGTTGCTCGTTTCAATCGCACATGTGCGTTTCCACCGCCGTACCTCAATGGTAGAACTTTCGCCCTGCACACAGCCGTAGCCCAATGGTAGAACGTTCGCCCTGCACACAGCCGTAGCTCAATGGTAGAACGTTCGCCCTGCACACAGCCGTAGCCCAATGGTAGAACGTTCGCCCTGCACACAGCCGTAGCCCAATGGTAGAACGTTCGCCCTGCACAAAGCCGTAGCCCAATGGTAGAACGTTCGCCCTGCACACAGCCGTAGCCCAATGGTAGAACGTTCGCCCTGCACACCGATGACCACGTTCCATTCTCACAGTGAGAACGGAAAAAGTGGCTAATTTTTTCACTGTCCCTCTTAGCAGTATGATTGCTCTGTTGGTTCAGTGTTGAGTGAATATCCTATCATACCTCTCTCTTCCCTGAGTTGGCTATCCCCGTCTGTCAATGGTGTGTGGGAACGTTAAACCTCAATGTTCATTCATGCGTTTGAGACTTTACCTGCATCGCTTAGTTTAACGGCTTCAGTGTTACGTGACTCGCATAAAATCTGTCGCTTGTTTCGCTACATACAGTCTGAGTGGAAGATGTTCCTGAATTTTGTCGCATCAGGACGGATTTGCATGCAATTAGGAAGGCTTCCGTAAAGTAAGATATTTGCCAATCCTGTCATGTTGATAGTTTTGTTAATCTTAAAGTGGACGTTTTCCCACGACCAGCTGACGGGCCCATCATCAATCAACGACCTTACAAATAGCTAGACCACATTACCCATGCAAACATTATTAATTAACACTATTATTTTACAATAAAAACTCATAATTGATGGATTACATTGTCCGTTTTTAAGGTTAGTTATCTGGCTATATACGGCCTCCCTTGGCCAAGAAGCCAGTTCACTATAAACTTCTGTATCATTATTGCTTGTTTACTAAAAAAAAAACAAA
Source organism: Oncomelania hupensis (assembly GCA_036898135.1). Lineage (NCBI taxonomy): Eukaryota > Metazoa > Mollusca > Gastropoda > Littorinimorpha > Pomatiopsidae > Oncomelania > Oncomelania hupensis. The sequence continues at coordinate 78,013,732 of CM072516.1, forward strand.
GTTCCAAACCTTCAACAAAGAAGGGGATGAAGGTTTAACTAAATATGACCAAAACAAAAGAGATGTTAATTGATTATAGGAGAAATGTAACAGATGTGGCGGCACTCCAGCTGAAGGGACAGGTGGTAGAGAGGGTGGAGGAATACAAGTACTTGGGCACAATTGTTGATAACAAATCAAATTTTTCCAGAAATGCCGAGGTTGTCTACAAGAAATGCAGACAAAGAATGTACATCTTGTATCAGCTGAGATCTTTTAAAGTGTCCAGTCATATCATTGAAATGTGTTACCATGCGTTTATTGAGTCTATTCTAACCTTCTCTTTTATCTGTTGGTTCAAGGGAATGAATGTGAAGAGCAAGAATCAGTTGTGTGGAATAGAGAGTGTGTGCAGCAAGATAGTTGGCAAGAAGCAGGCGACTCTGGAACAACTGTTCCACAAAAGAGCCCTCAGCAAGGCAGTCAGAATTCAGAGAGACCCTACCCACCCACTTTCCTGTCTGTTTGAACTTCTTCCATCTAATCGCAGATTCCGCTGTGCACTAATGCGTACACAGCGCTACAAAAACACCTTCATTCCTACTGCCATATCAATGCTAAATGAGGCCAATGCCAGACCCTCAAACAAAAGACTGTCTTGATGTAGGAGTCTCCCAACTATCTCGCTGAGTGTATGTGCATGTTTGTATGAAGGCATGCGCGTGTGCGTGTGTGCATGAGTGTGTTTGTGAGTGTGTGTATAATATATATGTGTGTGTTTACTATGAATGTCTGTAAACCACCTTTTAATATACCATTTACCTGATTTACCTGTATTTCCTGACAACTGTGATAATAAGTCAACAGTATTATTGCTTATGTTGATTATAGTTTGATACAGTTATACATTGTTGACCTACTGAGATTCATATTAAACTGAGATTATTTATCTAGCACTGTTGCAACAAAATATTTTTTTTGGTAAGTCCAAAGTGGTAAATTATGATATACATTATGTCTGTATGTATTTTTGTTATATTTTAACTGTCTAAAAAGGGCATTGACATACGTGTGATAGAACTAGAGTGCGTGGATAGGTGTTTGAAGGAAAAGATGAAGTGTAAGAGTACGCAAGTGATTAGATTTATAGAATGTATATAAATTTAGTATTTATTTTTTTAGCTCTGTTAAATGTTATAACATGACTGTTTTTGCTGTAAAGTTCCTTACGGGATCATAAAGATTTGTTGTATTGTATTGTATTGTATTGTATTAACCGCTGTTTACATTTCCCATGTAACTTATCAGTTATCATCACACTATATATTTATAATAAACATAAATCCCAGAAAGTCTCCTCTCTGAAAATCCTTACCGGGAAGAGAGGGGACTATAAACTGATTAAATAAATAAATAATAATACGTCGGGAAAAAGAGGTGGGAGGACAACATTCGAGAATGGATTGGTTTGACACTGAGCGAAACCATCAGGGTTGCAGAGGACAGGGAAAGATGGAGTACGCTGGTTAAACGATCATCTGTGGTGTCCCTACGACCTCCGAGTTATGGATAGGATAGGATAGGATAACATAAATAAATTAATTAATGTATTCATCCTTCCTATGTAGAGTTTTCCAGCTCAAGAGCTGCTCAAGGCGCTGGCCGATACAGGATCTGACTCGAGCCGCCCGAGGCGCGCACTTGCTGCATTAGGCGCATGGTCTGACACCTCATATAGTTGTGAGCACAATCTTGGGGATGGAGGAGAAAGGACCTAGTGCTTACTGGGAGTACTCATTGTTTAGCTGTTCTCACCTGTCAAGGATCATGTATGTCCGTGCCTATGGAATGCATGCGTGCACAGACTAGACCTCGGTTTATACTCTCATCCCAAGGAGTACAGTTCACGCACTTCATAAATGGTGGATTACAGTGTCGGCTTTTGAGGTCAACCAATGACAGAGAAAACAAAAAGGACGTGACGCGTGCAATAATTACATGATAATTAGGCCATATTACCGATGTAGTTAACTAATTAGCCTACATTCTAAAACCATCAATCCATACCTGACACAGACTGAATTTGTAACTGATAGATTACGTGTGATGCGACTGTTTTGAAGATCAGCTGATGAGGATAGAAGAGGAAGATTAACACACACACACACATTATTAATAATCACCTAAGGCACTTGGGGCAAGGGCGACCTGACACAAGGAAGCACAGAGAAACATCTAGGAAAATTTACTTGTAGAGTGCATTGTACTTCTGTATAACATGCCCAAGGCACACGAGCATACACACACATGCTCGCATAATTACACATGCAGACAGACAGACAGACACACACACACACTTTATGGCAACAACAATGAAAGAAACAAATAAACAAAACATCAAAGACCAAATTACGTTAATATTATTCATTCACTTACACAAAACCACCTCCACCTCCTCTCTCTCTCTCTCTCTCTCTCTCTCTCTCTCTCTCTCTCTCTCTCTCTCTCTCTCTCTCTCCGTAAAACAGAATTAGTAATAATAACATTAAACCGCACTTTACACACAAAATGACCCAGACATTGGCTCCAGTCCTTTCCATTGCGTCAGTAGGCCGCAAAACACACACAAACACACACACACGCACCCAAACACACGCACGCGCGCTCATTCACACAACCTCCAAGCAGTTTACACATTAACAAGATGCATGCGCTTTTCTACAACGTCAGCAGAGCGACACAAGCGTCATTGAAAGCAGACGTCACTGCTTTACTACGCCATTCACATCGAGTGTCTGTCCGCCCCAAGCTGTATGAACGCCGTCACCGCTGCATTACACCTCGTTATCACAAAATAATTATAATTGCAAATCCTTTCTCTTTCCCTACGGCTGTTCGAACTTAGTATGTATGCTGCTAGATCATGTTATTGACACTACAGAACAAGATTTTTTAAAAATATAGATTAAACCTGTTACCTCGCTTCAGAAACATGAGCTGGACGCATTTTACCGACTCCAGTTTATCTTCCGTCCCAGCCCACCCTTGTTCCTATCCTTGTGGGTGATAAAGGTAAAAAGGTGTTCTTTTCTCTGGGCCAGTTTTATGACAGCGGTGCCCATCCCCTCGCCGTAGTTACTTTACTTTCCCAGGTTTTAACAGAGCCAGGGGGTCCAACTCACAGCGGCGTGGACTGCGGCGTTTCATTGTTGGCTTAGGGGTGGCTCTCTTTGTAGTTCAGATGAGCTTGCGTGTAGATTAAATAATATCAATGTTTAATAGTTCTTTTTATGTTATGTTATATTTCCCATCTCTCTCTCTCTCTCTCTCTCTCTCTCTCTCTCTCTCTCTCTCTCTCTCTCTCTCTCTCTCTCTCTTCCTCCCTCCCTCCTTTTCTTCATCTCCAATGGTCATGTGTGTGCAGAATTCAAATAAACCTCTGTTCCCCCGCGGCTTCAAACAGACCGAAATCAGGTGCGATAAAATGCCTACAATTTAATGTGCTTTTTCTATCCTTGGACTGTAGTGGAAAGTAATCAACTGAAAAAGAACATCTTCGCCTGCTTGACTGATAGATAATAAAAACAAAGAAAAGGGTTGGTTTAAACAATGGCTTATTCAGTTATTTTCTGATCTGACAAATACATAACAAATACAGTAACAGGAATACACAAAAGGCGAAGCTTAAGTAAGTGCATGCCTGGACGAGTGACAATAATCTGTGTCAGTTTAGGCGGAATAGTTACATCATTGAGATACAAATACGTTGCCATCAACACAAGAACAGTAACAACGGTAAGGAAAGCGTAATCAAAAACAACATACAAGTGAGTTACGAAAGATATACACAAGTGTAATAACAAATAAATACAGAAACAAATGGAAAAAGATAATGAAATAATAACGAAATAATAGCGAGAGATTCACTAGGAACGAATTGGAGACATTAATTCAATTGTTATAGTGCAGTTCGAGAAAAACACCACAGTTGCAGCAAGGAGTTTGCGGAAGGTAGGTAGGTTCCACGAAAGAAACACAAAAAAACCCCAATATCTTTAAAATACCAGACAAAAAGGCAAGTTAACTAGTTACTATTAAGAAAAGAGTTTGTGGTAGTATGGCGAGACACAGACAGAGAGAGAGAGAGAGAGAGAGAGAGAGAGAGAGAGAGAGAGAGAGAGAGAGAGAGACAGAGACAGAGAGACAGAGAGACAGAGAGAGAGAGAAGGGGGAAGGAGGAAGAGAGAGAGATTGTAACTAGCGGCTAGTAACGCGCCATTACACACTGCTCGTGTCACTGTGAGATGACATCGGACTGAGCAATGACAATGATACCTGTATAAGGATCACAATGCATTCAAGTTCCTGCAAGTGCAATGCTATTGACAACCGTTACAAGCCATGGTCAATAGGGAGTGACTTTTCAACCACCCACTAAACCAGGGACTTGCATTCTCGTAGCACACTAAACTGAATACAGTATTCTCGTTTCGTCCGCACAAAACTAATTAGGATTATCCACAAAAGCTAGCGAAGTAGTTGATCTTGCTGACAAAAGAACAACAACAAAAAAACAAATAATGCGTAGTGTCACATAGTTCAAACAGCTTACAAAGTTCTTATTCAAAGTTCTGCTGCACTGAATGTACTTTTAATGACTGACGGGGAACCATAACACTTCCACCACCTTCTCCTCCCCTTGTCTCCAATTCCTTTCTTTCTTTCTTTCTTTCTTTCTTTCTTTCTTTCTATCTTTCCTTCTTTCTTTCTTTCTTTCTCTTCTTCTTCTTCTTCTTCTTCTTCTTCTTCTTCTTCTTTTTCTTCTTCTTCTTCTTCTTTTCTTCTTGTTCTTGTTTCTCTTGTTCTTGCACTTCTTGTTGTTCTTCTTTATCTTCTTCTACTTCATCATCATCATCATCATCATCATCATCATCATCATCATCATCATCATCATCATCATCATCATCATCATCATCATCATCATCATCTTCATCATCATCATCATCTTCATCATCATCATCATCATCAGCATCATCGTCATCATCATCATCATTATCGTCCTCCTCCTCATCATCATAGTCATCATCATCATCCTTATCATCATCATCATTATCTTCTTCTTCTTTTTATCACTTCATCCTCCTTCTTCATCTTTTGCTTCTTCATCTCCTCCTCCTCCTCCTCCTCCACCCTTACTCCTCATTCTGTTGCTTCTTTTTATTCTTTCAGGAGTTAGATAAATTAGCGTACATCCTCAGCGTCCCTGCATGGGATAACTTTATTGTAAAATGGCCGGCGAGTGAAGTGCCTTCAATGTTACCACTTGGGTTGTTTCGGCTGATCTTTTATACGGATCGGGGTTGAGCCCTCTGTCAACCAAGTTGTGGTCCTGATCCGGTTCTTTGAAGTCCGCGGGAATCTATAAACAATGACTAACAAATTAATCTTGTTTTCAGACATGAACTGCATGATACTCTCTACCTGCGGTTCAGTCGTTGTCCACCGGGCGTTATTTTGTGTCTGTGACCTTGACCTTTTTGACCCTCTTGATCAGTAAGAAACATTATTATTATTGGTGTAAACAGAATTATATTATTTTTAACGAGACACGCAAACAATTTATTATTATTATTGTTATTATTATTATTATTATTATTATTATTATTATTATTATTATTATTATTATTATTATTATTATTATTATTATTATTATTGTTGTTGTTGTTGTTTTTGTTGTTGTTGTTGTTGTTGTTGTTGTTTTTGTTATTATTATTATTATTATTATTATTATTATTATTATTATTATTATTATTATTATTATTATTATTATTATTAAATAAACTGAAATCATAGTCATATAGTTCATGAAATGTATATATTTTTCTATGGTCTTGAACTTCTAATCAACTTAAGGATCGACTAGACTACTGGTGCATATTAAAACGATTAGTTCGTTGTAGGAAGTTACACTGTTGTTTTTTTTTTAATCAGTAGTTGATTCAGCCCCGATGCTTGAATCCTTATAGGTGTAACTCAGATTCGTTTATCCACGCAACCTGTTCACTCAGCAACAAGACAAGAGTCGTCGTATGAAGTTTTCCAACTTTATTCAGCGAACATCAACAACTGCATACAATCGCTTTTTCCACCTTTTTTTTGCTTTTGAAACAGTGCGGCACTTATATAGTCTCTCTATACTCCAGAGAAAGAAAGAACATTCGGGCAAGACACAATTATAACCAATCAGAATAAACTTCGTCATCACTATCTTACGTCATACAACCATATTTAGGCTAAAAGAATCTCTCAGATGTTACTACACCCATCGCGAAACTTCGATCGATAGTAAACAACCAACTCTAGAAAATTCTGAAATAATATCGACCAACTAAATTTACCAACGTTATACAAAGCTTCTTCTAACAACAATGCAAAATCAAATCAAAGGTAAATACACTCTATTATTGCATGCTTTGCAAAATAAAACGATCAGATCTATCGCGCGCGTCTCAAACGTAACACAGAGGATGAACTTACAATTTTTGGATGAACCATATATATGACACATTGCTGAGTGGCGTAGTCCATTAATTTGTCGTTTTATGTATGTGGCCTTGACTTTCTCAACACATAAAGGTCGATTACTGATGCGTATTAAACTGATTAACCAGTTTTGTTGCAGTAACATAGCCCCAACTTGTCGGCAAGACACATTATGATCAAATAATTAGTCGGCATCCCTTTGCTGGGTAATATTTGCTAAGCCATTCCGTTCATCAACTATTTTGTTTGTGAGGCCTTGACCTTAACGGTTGACGTTATATAGTAGCCAGTAGTCGTGCACCGAGCCTCCCTTGTAAGTGTACCAACTGTGACCCTTTAAGACGGTCTGCCTGTTGTTTTGAGCCCCACTGTCAGGTCACGTTAAGTGCACAACTCCTCACTCCGCGAGAGGACAGCGCGTTATGAGTATCAGTGTCTGCGAGAATGATATAGACAACGGTGGTCTCGTCTGCCTTGGATAGTCAGGCTCAGGGCAACGTTCTCATGGATCCGGGTGGAGATAGCAAGATGGGGGAGAAGAAGAAGACGACGAAGACGAAGAGGAAGAAGAAGAAAGAGAGAGAGAGAGAGAGAGAGAGAGAGAGAGAGAGAGAGAGAGAGAGAGAGAGAGAGAGAGAGAGAGAGAAACACATTGTATCTGGTAACACACCTGCTCCAATACCATTTCTATTACATGGGAAATCACAGAAAAATATGCAGAACTACACTGGCCTGCCTTCCTTATTTGAGATTGGAATATATACATACATATAATTACACATCATAAATCGAAGGCACAGGAATGGAATATGCAAAGGGAATAATTACTAATACAGGAAGAAAAGAAGAACAACAACAATATTACGAATAAATTCGGAGACTGCAGTACTTTAATATAAATTCCACAATGAGAAAATAGCATTAGTTCTAATAAGCACATAATTATCGAGATTCCAAATGTCAATGAATATATATAATTATATATCTTACCTCACTTCCATCATGTCAGAAAATAAACAACCAAACTAATACCCTTGCACTGCACAAGAAACCCGAAAACGTATCCTTGTGAAACTGTATCCATTGGTATGGAACTGTAGACTATTTGAAAATGTTTGAAAACAATTTTAGATGAAAGCTCAACGAGTTTTTGTTGAACCCTGTGGTAATGTAGATGAAATTGCTGAAACTGTTATGTTTGATAGCGTTTCGTTATGAAACTGTAGTCTAAGTTTAATAGCGTTTCCTTATGAAACTGTAGTCTATGTTTGACAGCGTTTCGTTATGAAACTGTAGTCTATGTTTGATAGCGTTTCGTTATGAAATTGTAGTCTATGTTTGACAGCGTTTCCTCGTGATACTGTATCCACTTCATGACAGCAACGGTACAATGGACGCTGGTTGAGCGTATCCTTCTAAAACAGTACAATCGTGTCTCCTGATCAGCTGTGTTCAATATTCGACAGCGCACGTCTATGGTCAGACTGTATCACGCATCCCAAAGCAACAGCTGATCAAACTATAGTGTCCCTAGCTGAACGGTGACAGTCTCCACTCAATGCATATATTCCAAGCTATTTACAATCCTATTCTATACCCACTGCTAATGGGTTGCTACTTAAAGAGCATGTATCAGCGTCAACAGATAAAAACATTTTCATATACAGAAAAAGACTGAGCAGATATGGAGCGGAGGAAAAAGTGGTACAAACCCTATCGCTTTACTATGGAAGTGTAATTTACAAGGCAGTGCGATACTGTCAAGTTTGAAGGGAAATATTCGTTGGGAACGTAGTGACTAAGTTATAGTCCATTTCTCTACACGACCACCCAGTGTTCTGTAAGGCACTTTTCCCTACACTTTCCTACACACTTCATTCAAGTTCGGTTTAGGTCACGCAGACATTCACATGGTTCAGATAAATCTAAATTACGACTTCTTTTCTGTTGAAAATATTATACTGATGATAATTCTAGTAATAACATGATACCTGCTTGTTTCACAGGCTGTCATTTTAGGAAGAAATGCAATCGTTTTAATATACTGGCTAAAGGTTTGACGTACTATTGTACAGCCAGAAATGATACAGAACAAGCATAAACGGTTTATATACGAAAGTGAATCTTTTGTTGATAATTTTAAAATGCATACGTCTTGTAATGTATTATAAGTAAAGCTTATACAACACTGTCATCGCAAGACTGTCATCAAGACCATGGTGTTATAGTCAAGTGTATATCAAATATCACATGACGTGCACAAAGAAGAAATCTAAGGCAGTGTGATCCTGTGGCCTTTGACGGGAAAGGTTCATTATGAACACTGCGTTAGTATTTCATAATTTTCTACTTTATCATCAGTGTCTGTAAGCGCTACCTTTTTCTGCATCACAACAAATTACAGGAACTGTTTACCAAGTTACAGAACATACCGGTTTTCATCTTTCGCACCACGCACTGTAATCAGCCACGAGCGCTAGCAAACTTAATAATGATAAAACTTCAGAAAATGTAACAGTGCTTGGATACTAAAGACAGAAAGGCAGGTGTTAACAACCATCTGACTGAACGCCACAACACAACTGAAAGAGCTAGAGAGACGCAGAACAAACCGTGACCCAAAACTAGCGGTCTCTCCCCTTTAAAAGGCCAAATAACGGACAAGCGTGATCGTTTGATCTGCAGTACAGAAGGCTCCTTTACGTTAAAGCATCCCCTGCAGCCATTGTCGTCATCCTCTGCTTAACGGCCGCCATTCACCGTTTTATCAATCCCATAAAATAAAGTTAAAAATGCATACAGCCCTCAGCAATATTAGCGCTTAGCCACTTCAAACCTTTCACCAACTATTGTGTTTAACCTCTCCTGTCCCCAACTTGCTAATCCACATAATAATTATCATTCCGCAAAAAAATGGCGCAGAACGCTAGTTCATTTTCATTAAAAACAAGAAAGCACCCGACTCCCTACCTTTCCCGAAAAGCATGCACCGTTTATTACTAGTTATTAATTTATTTAATCGTTCTTATATAGCGCTTTTGCAGCTCAAGAACAGCTGAAGGCGCTGGCCAATACAGGATCCAGCTTAAGCTGCCCGAGCAGTCCACTTGCTGCCTTAAGCGCATTATGTTACTCCCAGACCACTGAGCACGAAATCCTGAGTTATCTGGAGGGGGGAGGGGAGCGGGGAGCTAGTGCATGTTGTATGTATTTATGTGTATGCATTTATGTGTATGCATTTATGTGTATGTATTTAGGTGTATGTATTTATTTGTATGTATTTATGTGTATGTATTTAGGTGCATGTATTTATGTGTATGTATTTATATGTATGTATTTATGTGTATGTATTTATGTGTATGTATTTATGTGTATGTATTTATGTGTGTATTTATGTGTGTATTTATTGATGTGTATTTATTTGTGTGTATTTATTTGTATGTATTTATGTGTATGTATTTATGTGTATGTATTTATGTGTATGTATTTATGTGTATGTATTTATGTGTATGTATTTATGTGTATGTATTTATTTATATGTATTTATTTATATGTATTTGTTTTTAGTTATTTGTATGTATTTATTTGTGTGTATTTATTTATATGTATTTATTTATATGTATTTGTTTTTATTTATTTGTATGTATTTATTTGTGTGTATTTATTTCTATGTATTTATTGGTATGTATTTATTGGTATGTATTTATTTGTACGTATTTATTTGTATGTATTTATTTGTGTGTATTTAATTGTGTGTATTTATTTGTGTGTATTTATTTTTATACATGTAGAACTTCTTTCCAGCAAAACTGTGTCGGGATAAAACCAGTACAAGTTCATATTTGTGGTGACTCGGCATTGAAAGGGTGAGTGTGTGTGTTAACACTTCTTTTTTTATTAACCCTCCAAATTCCTATTGCCTACTGCTTCACCATCCCTGGTAACCGTCGGCCGATAAAATAACAGTACACGTTCAGGTCTGCCATTTCGGACAGTTTGATAATGAAAGACAATGAACCGTCCAAAAACAACAGATTAATCCATTTGTTTGCATCACAAAAAGAAATTTGTTATTTTAGTGAGGGATGGAGGAGAGAGTTGTGAATTTGTTATGAGAGGATAGAGAAAGAGAGAGAGAGAGAGAGAGAGAGAGAGAGAGAGAGAGAGAGAGTGAAACTGAAAAACGTTTATTACATAAGGATAGTAGCTTTAGGTCCAGAGGTCCTTTCTTCCAGCTAGTCCTTAACACATGCAAATATATAATAGATGTGAGTACATTGTAACAACATACATGAGCTACAAATAAATAGTATGAATACTATCTGGATAACATACGCACACAAGCAATCATACTCACAAAATTGAAATAAAAGTACTATATATATATACAATGTACAACGTATCTCAATACAACTGCACATATACATGAGATATGCGGCATATATACTCACGCATGTGAGAAAGAAAGAATACATAAATCGTGTCTTCGAAATTTTGTTTAGGCATTTTACTTTATAACTAAGTCTGAATTAGGGCAGACAGACGAGCATTAAACGAGGACAGGGATTTTGCATATTTTAAATGTTGTGACAGGGAGTTCCAAAGCGATGCGCCAGAGTAGGAAATGCTAGTTTTAAACAGATCTAACCTGGAGAGAGAGAGAGAGAGAGAGAGAGAGAGAGAGAGAGAGAGAGAGAGAGGGAGAGAGAGAGGCCCACGCACAAATCCCACAAAAACACAAATCTCTCTCTCTCACACACACACAAACATATATACACACACTCAAACATACACATACACCCCACACGCACCCCTAGTTTTTATCCCCACCCCCACTTTCCTTTCCTCCCCACCCTCCACCCCGACCCATCACACACAGTGGACGCAATCAGCACGCATCACCACAATTTTCCCAGACAGACCCAAAATCACCCTAGAAAAATCCCACAAGAAAATGTTAACAAAGATGAGTGCCCAGGTTGGCCTTAACTGTTGCCTTGAGGTCATGATGCTGACGTTGTTTGTCTTGACATAATGCTGTTGGCAGAAACTCCACTTGCCCTATCCATTGTTCGTCGGACCTAATTAAAGCTGACAGAACACCAGCATAGGCAGACAATTTGGCTGCTTAATTCCAAACATAACAACCCCGGGTCATCGTCGTTTTATTGTAGACTTTCATTTGTTTCTTATGCACCAAGCAATAAGCACGTTTTTCATTTTCTCTCTGTTTCGTTATGTCTCTGTCTCTCTTTGTGTGTGTGTGTGTATGCGCGCGCGTGTGTGTGTGTGTGTGTGTGTGTGTAGGTGTGTGTGGGTGCGTTTGGGTGTGTGTGTGTGTGTGTGTGTGTGTGTGTCTCTACCTCTTTATCTCCGCGGTTTATCTTCTCTCTTTCTCTTTCTGAAACCCCCTAATTTGAATCCTCCTCTGTCTATGAGTCTCTCTGTTTATCTCTCCCTGTCTCTGTCTGTCTGACTGTCTGTCTCTCTCTCACTCACTCACACACACCCACACACACTATTTATATCGTTTTGATGATCTGGGGAATGCGTGTTATTTGGTTAATTCATACATCTGAGGGCTTCGCATTCCTTTACGGGTAATTAGGAATGTTAATGCGATATCCATTTTGAAATAATCATTAAATTAAAACGGAGAGAGAGAGAGGGAGTGGGAGAGAGAGAAAAAAAAGGAGATAGTGGGGAGGATGGAAGTGTGATGAGAGATGGGAGTGGAAAGGAGGAAGAGGAGAAACAGACAGTAGGGACATGTAGTAGAAGATGTTGTGCAGCAGAGCAGGGGCATGTAGTACAAGATGTTGTGCAGCAGAGCAGGGGCATGTAGTACAAGATGTTGTGCAGCAGAGCAGGGGCATGTAGTACAAGATGTTGTGCAGCAGAGCAGGGGCATGTAGTACAAGATGTTGTGCAGCAGAGCAGGGGCATGTAGTACAAGATGTTGTGCAGCAGAGCATGGACGTGTAGTACAAGATGTTGTGCAGCAGAGCAGGGACATGTAGTACAAGATGTTGTGCAGCAGAGCATGGACATGTAGTACAAGATGTTGTGCAGCAGAGCAGGGACATGTAGTACAAGATGTTGTGCAGCAGAGCATGGACATGTAGTACAAGATGTTGTGCAGCAGAGCATGGACATGTAGTACAAGATGTTGTGCAGCAGAGCAGGGACGTGTAGTACAAGATGTTGTGCAGCAGAGCAGGGACATGTAGTACAAGATGTTGTGCAGCAGAGCATGGACATGTAGTACAAGATGTTGTGCAGCAGAGCAGGGACATGTAGTACAAGATGTTGTGCAGCAGAGCAGGGACATGTAGTACAAGATGTTGTGCAGCAGAGCATGGACATGTAGTACAAGGTGTTGTGCAGCAGAGCAGGGACATGTAGTACAAGATGTTCTGCAGCAGAGCAGGGACATGTAGTAGATGTTGTGCAGCAGAACAGGGACATGTAGTAGATGTTGTGCAGCAGAACAGGGACATGTAGTAGAAGATGTGCAGCAGAGCAGTGACATGTAGTAGAAGATGTGCAGCAGAGCATGGACATGTAGTACAAGATGTTCTGCAGCAGAGCAGGGACATGTAGTACAAGATGTGCAGCAGAGCAGGGACATGTAGTACAAGATGTGCAGCAGAGCAGGGACATGTAGTACAAGATGTTCTGCAGCAGAGTAGGGACATGTAGTACAAGATGTTCTGCAGCAGAGCAGGGACATGTAGTAGAAAGATGTTGTGCAGCAGAGCAGGGACATGTAGTACAAGATGTTGTGCAGCAGAGCAGGGACATGTAGTACAAGATGTTGTGCAGCAGAGCAGGGACATGTAGTACAAGATGTTGTGCAGCAGAGCAGGGACATGTAGTAGAAGATGTTGTGCAGCAGAGCAGGGACATGTAGTACAAGATGTTCTGCAGCAGAGCAGGGACATGTAGTACAAGATGTTCTGCAGCAGAGCACCACCATTCCAACTTACAACCTTAATAAGTGCCTCTGCTTGTTTACCAGCCTGCAAAATCTTTTTAAATGACGTTTATTACGTGTAGCACAAATATGCATTGATGCTTACCCGGACAAAAGTAAGGAAAAATGAATATTTTATCCTTAATGCCCGTAAAGTTTGGCAGTAGGAGCGTAATAGTTGTTGTTTAGTTTAGGTCCCATGCGCCAGGCACTCAAACCTTTCAGCCCTTTTTAGGATAAAGACGTGGGAATAATCGCGGACACCATGGGGTCGTCGTAATGGCTGCAAACAATGTTACGGTATGATATTTATTTTTTAAAATTATATTTTAAAAAGGGGGAAAAAAGGACGTCATGTCAAACAGCGTATACTAGATCGTAAGAGAAGCCTTTCGTTGGTTTAGTGCACACGATTCAGACTTGACCCATTCCAATCTTCCTTGCGAAAATAGACGTTCTGCCCTGTCCTGCCCTGCCCTGGTTGTCATGCCCTCAAACACACATACGCACTCTCTCTCCAAAATAATTATGCATGTATGCAAGCACGTCCACAATCATGTTACATTACATTACATTACATTACATGATTATTGCTTTAGGTCCAGCGGATTCTTCCGAGCCAAATCAGGACCGGACAACCCCTGATACGCATAAAAGATCTGCTGAAACAACCCTAGTGGTAAAACTAAAGCTCTCCACCAGCCAGTCACTTTACAATAAAGACATCCCACGCAGGGGACGCTGAGGCAGTACTCTAATTTATCGAACCCCCGTTTACAAAAACAAAATAGAATACAAACATCAGTATAAATTATTAACAAAACACATACATATAAAATGCCTACATTGCTAAATAATAACATCATAGGAAGCCCTAGTGACCACCTGGCTGAAAGCGTCCAATATTCCCAAGCTGATCCAAGAGACCTCATACACAAATAAGGAGTCTTGTCCCGGAAGAGTTTTCAAGAAAAAAGGTAGATGACTGGTCTAGCGAAGAAGAAGATATTATAGCAGTGTTACACTCCGTTTGATGTTGGTGTTTTTCTTTATCAGTATTTGATTCAGCCCCGATGCTGAAGTCCTGATAAGGTGTAACTCAGATTCGTTTATTCACACAGCCTGCTCAATCAGCATACAAGTCACAAAGTCGACGTATGAAGTTTTCCACTTTTATTCAGCACACACCAACAACTGCATACAATTCTCAACTCAACTCAACAACTTTCACAGCAACTCTCCAAATCACTATCAACAACTTTACTATCTCAACAGCGACTCGGCTCACGATTAAATAACCTCTCTCTTTTCTGGAACGATTTGGTACGTGGTAGAAATGACGCACTGCCACCAATCGAACTAAAGATCGTCATCACTGACTTACGTCATTCACATTTTCTCTACTTCCGGGAACATTCACGACCTTCGATATCCATCCGGAAATTTCTATCAAGAGTAAACACGCAGATCCAGAAGATTCTCAAATAATATCGACTAACGCAAATTATCAACGTTATACAAAGCCTCTCCTAACAACAATGCAAACTCAAATCAAAGGTAAATAAACACCATTATTGAATACTTTGCAAAACGAAACGATTAGATCTATCGTACACGCTTCAGCCATACTATCATTCGCGTTTCAACGTAACATAACCCCCCACTCAAGAAGAAATTTACCCAATTTCTTTCAACAACGTTGAAACGTAATGCACAAACAAAGTCCACAATTGAAACTAATTTAAGACTTTCTGAATACTGTAATTGCGCTCAGCTTATCTACACAGAGTCAATGGTTTCCATCTTCAAGTCTATCTGGATATTGTCAATGTTCACAGTTCATCCACACAGTCAATGTTCTTTACTCACACACTCTGCTGAGGAAGTCCGCACCAACATTGTCTGATCCTTTGATAGATTCTACTCGCATGTTAAAGTTCTGCAAGTACATAGCCCATCTCATGATCCGACTGTTCACAAACTTGGCAGAGTTCAAGTAAGTTAGCGGCTTGTGATCAGTCTGTAGCACGAACTTCACTCCTTGAAGGTACAGTTCGAACTTCCGGATTCCCCATATGATGGCAAGGCACTCTTTCTCCATGGTCGAGTAATTTTTATCAGCCCTGGACAGCTTCTTGCTGGCGTAACTGACCGGAAATAGTTTCCCTTCGTGTTCTTGCATCAGTATGGCGCCGATGCCTTCGTCCGCTGCGTCTGTTCTTAAGACGAATTCCTTGGAAGTGTCAGGCAGTCGTAGCACCGGATCCTTCGAAAGGAGGTCGCGCACAGTCTGGTATGCCTTCTCCTGAGACGGTCCCCACTGCACTTGGTTTGGACAGCCTTTCCGCACCAGGTCCGACAAAGGTGCTGTGATCGCGGAGTAGTTTGGTACAAACTCCCTGTAATATCCAGCCAACCCCAGGAAAGATCGCACCTGCTTCTTGGTTTGGGGACGTGGAGCGTTCAGAATCTTGGTGACGTTTTCTAGTAGAAGCCCCTTTTGTCCTTCTTTCAGCGAATGGCCGATAAAGTCTACGTTGTCAGTCCCCAGAATGCACTTACTGGGTCTCACGGTCAGGTTGGCTTCTGTGAGACGGTGAAACAGCTCCCTCAAGGTCTGCAGATGCTCTTCCCAGGTGCGAGTGTGGACTAGCAGGTCGTCCCAGTAACACACGACATTGTCCATCCCTTTGAGCATCTTCTTCATCCCTCTCTTCAGGGTAGCTCCGCTGTTGACCATGCCAAAGGGCATCCTTAGGCACTCGTACGTCCCATCAGGGGTTATAAAAGCAGTCTTTGGTATGTCCTGTTGACGCACGGGGACTTGCCAATAACCTTTGCTGAGGTCAATCTTTGAGAAGGTTCTACTCCCCGATAATTGGCGGAAGAGGTCTGCTGCGGTAGGCATCGGCTCAGGGTCGAAGACGGTGATCTTATTAACCTTCCTGTAGTCGATGCATACTCGGTTGCTCCCGTCCTTCTTCTTCACGACCACGACAGGGGACGCGTAGGGGGAACTGGACTCCCTAATGATGCCCATCTTCAGCATCTCATCGATGTCTTTCTTCAAGGATTCACGGGCCTTGAAAGGGATCGGGAAGGGCTTGGATCGAACAGGGATATTCGAAGTGAGGTGGACTTCGTGTTCGACCAAAGTTGTAGAGCCAGGGACATCGCTGAAGTTGTGGGGAAACTCGCCCATAAGGTCCTTGAGCTCCAATTTTTGACCTTCCGTCAAGCTCGGTCCTAGCTTAACATCATCGATGCCTTCTTTGCTGTGGAAGTCTCCCAGTTCCAACAGTTCTTCGCTGTCAAAGCTGTCGTCGGTCACAGCTGCTGTGGCTGCGTGCACAGTCTCTGATGGCCTTTCCACGTACAGCTTAAGGAGGTTGGCGTGGTATATCTTGGAATGCTGGCCGACCTTCACCTTGTAGTCGTTGATTCCCACCACGGTCTCCACTTCGTACGGGCCTTTCCACTGCATCAGCAACTTATTGTGATCAGTAGGTAGCAGCACCAGCACTTTGTTGCCAGGTTTAAACTTCCTGCTCACAGCCCTACGATCATAGTAGTGCTTTCCACAGTCCTGGGACTTCTTCAGGTTTTCTCTGGCTATCTCGAGAGTCTGCTCCAGCTTCTCTCGTAGCTCAAACACGTACTGGTAACTGTTCTTCACCTCTGGGGTGTCTACTTCTTTCGTCCACAGTTCTTTCAGGATGTGCATCGGCCCTCGGATGGTTCTTCCGTACAACAGCTCGAACGGAGAAAAGCCGGTGGACTCCTGCGGTACTTCTCTGTAGGCGAAAAGTAAGGCGTTGATGTAGCGATGCCATTGTCTGGGCTGCTCGCTGCACAGTTTCTTCAGGGTGGACTTCAGCGTAGCATTGAACTTTTCGACAAGCCCGTTGCACATTGGATGGTAGGGTGTCGTAGTCAAATGCCGGATGCTCAGCAGTCTGTTGACCTCCTTCATGCAGTCAGAGACGAACTGCGTCCCGAGGTCTGTCAGGATCTCTTCAGGCACTCCAAGTCTACTGAACATGTCCACCAGTGCCTCTGCTACAGTTTCAGTGTCAATCTTCTTCAGTGGCACTGCTTCTGGGTACCGAGTCGCATAGTCCACTAAAGTCAGTACCCACCGATGACCTTCTTCACTCGGAGGTCTTATTTCGCCGATTAAGTCTAAGGCCACCCTCTTGAAAGGTCGGTCGATTAAAGGCATCCTCTGCATAGGTACTTTCGGGACCCTTCCTCGAGGTATGGTCTTCTGGCAAATGTCACATGATCGGCAGAAACGGCTGACGTCCGCATGAAGTCCTGGCCAGTAGAACACCGCCTGGATTCTATCCGACGTCTTCTTGATACCTAGGTGACCTCCCATGATTGAGTCATGTGCTACTTCCATCACTTGGCGCCTTAGGGGTAACGGTACCAAAACTTGACGTAGTGGTTTACCTCCGTTGACCCTCGGGTGCTGGAAGATTCGATACAGGATCTTGGCCTTCACCTCAAAATAGACCGTACCACTGCCTTTGGTCACGTGGTCTTGGCGGTTCCTGTACTTGTTTAAAGTGCTATCAGCTTCCTGGAGCTGGATCAGCTTATCTCTGTCCACGATGGCAGCTTTAGAGTTGTCGGCGACCTTCAGTGGCGTAGACGTCTTGTCTCTCTTGGCCTGGGCCCTGGTTGTAACGGCACCGACGATCTCTGGTCGGCAGGGCTGAGCCGGAGTAACCACATTGTCCCGTAGCAGCTCTGTAAGGTCTCCATCGGGAAATGGCAATGGATCCTCCTCCACAACTTCGACGTGTTGGGTTGAGGCAGGACTCCACTCTGGATCGGGGTCGTCGGGTCGTCTCGCGCCGTTGATATTCCCGATCATCAAATCATACAGCGGCTTCTTCAGGCAAACCGCTTCGACTTCGCCTATGTAGAAAGGGGTGTTGACATGAATCTTCGCAACTGGCGCTCTCACACATTTGCTGTCGGCCATGAGTGTCCATTTAGAATCGCCAGTGAATTGTTCTTTAGCGATTAGGTCTTCTCTGACGATGACCCCACTACAGCCAGAGTCTCTTAAGACAGTCACTTCATGATTTCCGACGCGTCCCTTTGAAACAGGCATGTTCTGGACGGTCACAGCTGCGCTGGCGACGACGGGGATGGATTTTCCGTTGGCAAGGAGAAGTTGGCCATCGGTCATGCACTCTTGCACGTCCGCAGGAGTAGCTGTGCGCTTGGTCTCACTCGGAAGAATGACGCTCCCGCCGCACACTTGATGGTCAGATCTACTGGTTTGCCGTTGATTGGAGAAACGTCTCTGCCGGTTGCCCACCGCTGCATTGTCCGTACTGCTCCGCTGTACGCTATTTCTGCTTTGAGGGCAGCTGGCAGCTCTGTGGTCTGTAGCGTTGCAGATGAAACAGCCTCTTGAATGCCCTTCCCTTGGAGGTGGCGTGGAGTCCGTGTGTCTCTGGCTCGTCTGACTCCCTTGGATCTGGTTCCCATGGTTTCCAGTCTTCTGAAAATGTTTCGTCGCGCTGGGTGGCCCCAGGGTTTTCCCATGAGCGATGAGATATCTTTCAGCAGCCTCAGTCACATCTTTAAGCGTCTGCAGCTTTTGTTCTTCTAAGTGGGTCGCTAGGTCCTTGTGACAGGCATTGAGAAATTGTTCCTTCACGATCAGGTCATGGAGACTGTCGTAAGACTTCGTTTCGCCTGATAACTCCACCCACTTGTGTAGATATGACGACAGGCGCTCCACAAACTGCTTTGGCGTCTCGTCTGACTTAGGCCGGCATTCACGGAAGCGTTTACGGTAGCCCTTCTCTGTAAAGTTGTAGCACTGCAATAGGGCCTCTTTCAAGACGTCGTAGTCTTTAGCGTCATCGTCCGACAATCTGGTGTAGACGTCGAGTGCTTGCCCCGTCAGAAGTGCACTTAGTCGAATCGCCCAGTCTTGAGGTTGCCAGTTAGAGCTTTTGGCAAACCTTTCAAATCTCGCCAAATAACTGTCGATCTGGTCCTTCCCGTCGACGAACGCTGGCAATTTTGGAGCTTTGTTGTCACTGATAACTTGTGGCGCATGCTGATTGGTTTGGATACGCGCCAACTCTAGCTGGTACTGACGCTCAGCCTCTCTTTCCTCTCTTTCTTCTCGGCGCCGCTGTTCTTCTACTTCTCTTTCTTCACGCCTCCGCTGTTCTTCTCTTTCTTGCCGCTGCTCTTCTTTTTCTTCTCGGCGACGCTGTTCTTCCTTTTCTTCTCGGCGTCGCTGCTCTTCTAATTCCAGACGCTTCTGTTCTAATTCTATTTCTCTTTCTTCACGCCATATTCTCTCTTGAGACTTGACGTACTCCGTCAGCTGTTTTCCTTTTAGATTTAGTTCAACCCCTTTCTGCCAGAAGTCAGCCATCTTGATGCTTTTCTGGAAAGTTCTTTTCTGGAAAGTTCTTTTCTGGAAAGTTCTTTTCTGTGCTGTACCTTTCTAGACTGTTCTAGAACAGCACGCTTTCTGCAGTAGCGCTGATGCTTGTCACTAGTCGCCTTCGCTGACGCAGGCCCCCCTGGCCTCGTCGTATGCGACGCTGCACCACGCTGGTGTTGATGTACACGCTCCTGTGCTGAAGTAGACGCGACGTCCGTTTGCCGCTCTCTGTAACACTGGCGATGTAGCTCCGAGACTGTCCCTCGACGTAGTCCTGCGGCAGCCACGTAGTCCTGATCTGTTGTTCGCTCACGAAGCAACTCTTCAGCGACTACACGCCCTTGCAGTCAACCCGAACCTATCGGTGATGTAGTCCCAGTATGTTGGCCCCTCTCGACGCAACTCGTTGGCGGCTACCCTCGATGACTGCCTCTCGTAACGTTGACTCGCTTGTTGTAGCAGTTGAACCCTTGGCTATGGCGTGAATCGCGGCTTGACCCCCAAAATGTTACACTCCGTTTGATGTTGGTGTTTTTCTTTATCAGTATTTGATTCAGCCCCGATGCTGAAGTCCTGATAAGGTGTAACTCAGATTCGTTTATTCACACAGCCTGCTCAATCAGCATACAAGTCACAAAGTCGACGTATGAAGTTTTCCACTTTTATTCAGCACACACCAACAACTGCATACAATTCTCAACTCAACTCAACAACTTTCACAGCAACTCTCCAAATCACTATCAACAACTTTACTATCTCAACAGCGACTCGGCTCACGATTAAATAACCTCTCTCTTTTCTGGAACGATTTGGTACGTGGTAGAAATGACGCACTGCCACCAATCGAACTAAAGATCGTCATCACTGACTTACGTCATTCACATTTTCTCTACTTCCGGGAACATTCACGACCTTCGATATCCATCCGGAAATTTCTATCAAGAGTAAACACGCAGATCCAGAAGATTCTCAAATAATATCGACTAACGCAAATTATCAACGTTATACAAAGCCTCTCCTAACAACAATGCAAACTCAAATCAAAGGTAAATAAACACCATTATTGAATACTTTGCAAAACGAAACGATTAGATCTATCGTACACGCTTCAGCCATACTATCATTCGCGTTTCAACGTAACAAGCAGATTGATAGAACAGAGCAGGAATGAGAAAGAGCAAATGAGAAAGACAGCGACAGTGGGAATTTAAAGCACTACATTTCCAGAAAGTGGGGATACTATTTATACTGAACCCCCCTGCACCACACACACACACACATACACATACCACACATACCACACATGACGTTGCAGACATAATTGTTTACACCATCCCACAAAAGCCCTCTTCCGCATACCCTCCACCCCCCAATCCCCCCATCTTCTTCTCTCTATTATAGATATACTCATGCAGTTGCTAAACTTTAACCAATCTTGTAATCTACATTGATGTCGGCTTTAGTTCAAAATAACTGTAAAAATGAATGGATTAATTAATTTTTTTTGGGGGGGGGGGGAAGGGGACGGGAGAAATGGGGGTGGGGAGTGGGGAGGGGTAAAAGTTGATAGTCATCACCCTTGTAGGCCAAATTCTGGTTGCTTTCACAGCCTAAACGCGAGAGCCGCAAAGCAAGGCACCCAATACTATCCGCCACTCACCTTGTAGGACATGAGCGTCAGGATCTTTTAAAACCCTTATGATGGAATGCCGGCATACAAAGACTAGACTTGGGTTTATATTCTCATCCGAAAAATGTTGGATATTTCCATCCTAGAACAATAACAGGGACAACCACGACATGTTGAGGGTGTTGGTTACGTATAATGATAACAATTACGGTTCCGTCAGTCAAGTGTTTGGGTGCTAGTTAGTCATTGTTCATAGGGTCCAGCGGACTGTTTGGGTGCGTTGAGGCGCAAATCAAAATTATTTATTAATATAATATTTCTTGAATAGCGCTTTTTTCAGCTCAAGAGCTGCTCAAGGCGCTGGCTGATACAGGATCTATCTCAAGCCGCTCGAGGCGCCCACTCAATGATTGTATTGGATGAAGTCTGTATACAGTTTCAAATGTCAAATTTCGATTAAAAAGTGTCGATGTCCAATTATAGTTATATTTGGGCAACGTTGTATTGGTTGCGTATAATCACTATAATGAAAACGATTACGGTCCCGTCAGTTGAACGCCTGGATCTGTTAGCAATATCATGTTTAGAGTTATAGCAGTTTTAGGTTGGAATCGCTGGCGGATAATGATACTTATTACGGCTCCGTGACTTAATTGCCTGGTTCCGTTGTTACGGGAATGGTCGGTTATGAAAGGCTGGGGATTAGGGCCTTGAAATGCGAGTCTTACCCCTCGCCTTGAATGAATGAACATTAGAGTGTAATGTCCACACCCAGCATTGGCGATATGGCAGGCGGGACCCTCGCCTTCCAATGGCATGCTCACCGTTGATGACGCGTGCAGATGTATGCTATTTCCTCTAGCGTCACTACAGTATAATTATAAAGTCCGTTTTTGGACTACCTATTATACGCTATCCCGTAAATCGGAGGTCGCAGGAGCACCACAGATGATTGTTTAACCAGCGTACTCCATCATTCTCTGTCCTCAGCAACCCTCATGGCTTCGCTCAGTGTCAAACCAGTCCATTCTCGAATGTTGTCCCCCCATCTCTTTTTCGGTCTCCATCTTCTTCTGCCTATTTGTACTGTGCCTTGCAGGATGGTCTTCGCAAGGCCTGATGATCTGGTGGCGTGGCCATTCCATCGGAGTTTCCGTTTCTTCACCACTGTGAGCAGGTCATCGTGTTGTCCAATGGCTTGTGTGATAGAGGTCGTTGGTGATATGCTGGGTATAGGAAATGCCCAGAAGTCTTCTGTAGCACCTCATGTACATGCTTGGTATTCTTCGTTGTAGATCTGCTGTGAGGGCCCATGTTTCGCAAGCGTATAGGAAGATGGAGATGACAAGGAAGCGCAGCAGTCTTACCTTGGAATGTAGACTGATTAAAATATTAAAAGGAAATGTGCCTGTAAGGTTGATGAAGGTAAGTTTACAATGGGAGACAATAAGTGTGTGTTAAACACAAGTGACAAAGGTGTCTCGCCTCAAAGAAGAGACTGGAGTTTAATAATAACATCGTTGATATAATCCTTTTTAGATTCTACCGTCCGTGGAATGAGGAATTGTTAGGAAAAGATCTATTTCCTATTCTCTTCTGCCAATGGT